>CM037631.1:97688582-98266580 GCA_015227895.2 Colaptes auratus | reverse complement strand
TTCTCAGGCTATCAGGTAGTGATGCGACTAGGGGGAATGGAATGAAGCTGGAGGGTGGGGAGATTCAGGCTAGATGTGAGGAGGAAGTTCTCACTGTGAGGGTGGTGAGGCCTGGAATGGGTTGTTGAGGGGGGTGGTTGAGGATCGTTCCCTTGAGGGTGTGTTTAAGACGAGGCTGGATGAGGCTCTGGCTCAGCTCTGATCTACTGTAGAGTGTCCCTGCCCATGGGCAGGGGGGTTGGAATAGATGATCCTTTGGGCCCTTCCAACCCTACTGAAAACTATGAAACTATGAAACTATTTTTGCATAGGTGACCATGTTCTCCATAACATATTTCAATATGTGTGTTTTGCTTTTCCACAGTACTCTTAAATAGTCATTACTCAGTATAACATTTTTCTTTCCTTTTTGAATCAATCTTTTTAATAATTATCGTGAAAAACTAAAATTACATGAGGGGCCAGTATGCTTCAATCGCAGTAGTAAACTTTAAATAGAATCCTGCCAGCTCACACCAGTGAGGATTTGTCATGGTTTTGGTTGTTTGTGTTTTGTTTTGTTTTTTTTTCATAAATACCTTATAGTTAAATATGTTTAAAAATAAATTAAATCTAAGGGGGAAAGAAAAGAAAACAAAAAAAGAAATTTTGGTATTTTAACAGATAAGAAAAATATAACTTGTCTTTAAAAATGCATTGAAATCTATGAGTAAAGTAAAAGAGACATTTTCCTCAATTGCAGCTGCCAGATCTGATTTGATCATCACACGGGTGCTTTACAACAAGTTTTAGTTTATTGTTTTCTTTATTGCATTGATTTTTGTTTATTCATGCTGAAATTAGTTGAAGTTTAGTTAGAGTCCTGAGGATGTGGTGACAGGTTGGACTTGATGATCTTTGAGGTCTCTTCCAACCTTGGTGATTCTGTGATTCTGTAAAGCACATCCCCAAAAAATAGAGATCTAGATCACTGAACTTTTATGTGCCTCAGAGAAGTACCCAAACTGGGAATATGATTACTTCATTCTTTTTTGATAATCAAAGAAACCAGCGGAAACCAAAAAAGTAAAATTTAGTAGCACAAATCATCTTCTGAATTGTTCCTCTGTCTTCATTGATTGTAAATGACATTGAGAGCATCTGGCCTTCTGTTTAATGTCTTTCATTTGAAAAAATAAACAAACTTCACATGTCAAAGCTATGACTTAGGGCTCCATAAATAACTATAACAGTTAAATGTTTTGGCCCTATTTTTTTGGTAGAGCCATTTCTCTAGCTATAATAAATAAAAAGGTAGGAAATATTCCTCATAACTCTATTTTAAATTACTATTAACACTAAGCGAATGAAATTTTATGGTATTTGGATGACTTCCATGCTTGTAATGTCACTTCATTATGCATCTTTATGTGTTCTGTAATTAAAATGTTTATATTGAATGCACTCTTTTATTTCAAAACTATGTTCAAACTCTAATGACTGCAGCATAGAAACTCCTTGAACACACTCTGTCTGCATGCACAAGGAATTTTTCATGTAGATGTTCATATCAAACTATTAAGCAAATACAGAAATACACCAGGACTCATATCATAGCATGAAATTGCCATAGTTCATTATTGTTATAAAGTTACAAAGAATGTTTATCCTTTCTTTCTATATTTATCTAACACCACCTAAGTTTGAGGTCACAGAGGGAGAGAGCTACGTCTCTAGAATATTTGTAAGTTAATTGAACAAAAATGCCTTCCTGAAATGATTTTTTTTTAAACATTATGAAAGTTCCTTTGTAATGTAGAATTTGCTTTGTAAACTAGAGGTTTAGTATATGTACTATATCCAGTAATGGAATGACTTTTGCCTTCTATAAATGATGTCAAGATTCTTGGGAAAAATTCAGATTTATTTAGCATCAGTTCTGTTATTATTTGTTTAGTTTTTGTTTGAACATTTCTGATGTCATAATTATTCCCTTTTTAATCTTCACACATAAGCATTTCAAATATATATGAAATGTCTACAGTTATATTCACCTTATTTGTTGCAACTTTCAGAGGAAGAAAACTTACATTTACTTTTCAAATTTGTCAGAACTGAAGAAGAGTTTTAAGTTCTTTAGAACACAAAAAGGATCACAGTGGTAAGACTGAAGGTGCATCTAGCCTAGTATTTTGTCTTTGATGCAGCAGGCAAAACCAAATACCTAAGTAAGATGTAAGAATATGGCAAGGATATATGACTCTTCCATAAAAGCACCCAACTATTTCCAAATGACATTTTACAGTAACTGTCAATGATCCAAACATCTTTCTACTGGGTAGCAGCTTAATTATTATTTAAGTGTGAAGTTTAAACATTAAATCGGGAATCTCTTCCCATGTGCTTCACATTATATGTAATATTTTCCCTTATTATGAAATCTAACACAACTTGGCCAACAAATGCAGCCTGAGCAGTACTGCATGCATCTTCATTCTGCTCTTGGATCATATTTCAAACAACAAGTAACAGATAGCATCAAGTAAATACCATTTGTTGGCCCCCTGCCTATAAGAACCCCATATATTACAGAGATGAACATTATGTCATGATTTGTTTTTCATTTTGACATGAACTTCTGTACAGTGAATATATGACTGAGAGAGAGAGAATACTAAGCAATAGTCACTGTAACTGAAGAGTACTGTTCCTGAGCCTGTGGTTTTCCAGGGTATATACAGACCTAACACTTTTTATTGCCACTGTGATGAATTATTGAAAAATAAGTTATTAGGAAGCTGTCCTTTCAAAAGGGATTAACTGTGGAAGCAGCCTTTTCTCAATCGCTGCGCAATACAACCGAAACACTCAAGATACAAAACACTGTATTGGCAATGTCAATCATAATCCAACCTTCTCTGCAGCTCACAAAGATGGTTTAAAGTAAGTTATTTGGTACTGTAGGCCTCTTGATTTTTGTATTTTGTTTTGTTTGGTTAGTTTTTTTCCATTTTATTTTTATAATTTAGGCTGCAAGGCCTTGAGGAGAGGTCAGCCTCTCAGCCAGTAGCACTTTAATTCTGATTTTAGCCATCTAGAGGCTGAGTGTCTAGTGAGATATTCAGCTTTAATGAGGAATGAGAGAAAGAAGGGCAGATGCCTCTGCTAAATAAAGAGGAAATTAAGTCTTGACTATACTTCAGATGACTGAGTTTAGATGTGATGAATTAATCCTTAATAGTTTAAAGCAGAACCTGATGCTGGAAATTGCTAATATTTATGGACAACTCAAAGCTACTGAGGTACAGTTAAGGGCAATGTAATAGTAAAATCTGGGCTGCTTACAGCAAAAAATTATAGGATTCTTATGTCCTTTTCCTTACAGTTGCCTCTGAATTTCAGAAGTAGACACAAGTTTGCCCTCAGTCTCTTGTTGTAAGATGTTTAGTGCCAAGTGATGTCCCATTGTTTGTATGAGCACACAGAATCAGGCAACAAAAGATACCATAGTATGCTTCATTAGACTCATTCCTGCTGTTATGGCTTGATTCCAGCTCGGATAATTATGCTCTGCCTCCCTACATTTCCTGGGGTTTCAATTGGATATGCTATTCTTCTAGACTTACTGCTTCAATTCAGGAAACGCAGATACTTAGAAGAGCCTTAGCTGAAAAATAAAATCACTGAACAGAACTGGTTTTATTCTAGCTCAAACCAGGAAACCTGTAGCACCTTCCCCTCTACTCAGATAATAAGCACTGTTTAAACTTAAGAAAATATTATAAGGTATCCTGCAATCTTTTATTTCTCTCTATATACTTCTGTATCTTTGCTGTGCCAGTAGTTAAAGACTCAAGACATCAGAATCTTGTACACCATATCCAAACTGCAAAATATGGGAAAGCCTTTGAAGCCATACCATGTTCTCTGGCCATTTCATGAACCTATATTCTCCAACGATACATATTAGTGCTTTCATTATCACTTTTACCTCTCTCCTCCTGTATCCCACAGGTAGGTTTCTTTGTTTGCTCAGGCATATGTATGGCAAGGAACTATGGCACACTCCTTCCTAACTGGAGGAGGATGTGAGAGGATCTGAATTTGGGAGTTTATACAAGAGTTTATACAAGAATTTAATAGTACAAATATCACTCAATTTAATCTTAGTTTGACATTATAAAAAAAATAGGAAAAAAAATAATATGTAAGTAAATATAATCACCTTAGAGGAAAATCGAAAACATTGGCCTAAATTTTTAGTGTATTGGAAGAAAAATAAATAATGAAGAAGAGTGAAAGAACACAGGAATCACAAGATATAAAATTGAAGAAATAATCATCATGAAAATTAGTAAAATAATATTTCTTTTGTGTGTATGTGTATGACATTTCTAGTGCCATAAGGGGTTACATTATTTCAAAAGATAAGAAATCCTCTGAAAAGTTTTTGAAAATTACATTACTAGCATTGGCTACAAAGATTTAGCTAAAGAAAAAAAAAAAGGCAATCAATCAACCAAACAAAACCCCTACAAAGAACAAACATAGCACACAAAAAAACCCACAGCCATACGAGAAAGGCATTTAGCTTAATTTACTCAAATCTTCTCAATTAATATTCCAAGAAAAGTCATGAGAAATATGGAACTGAATGATCTTATAACTGCTTCTTGCACACTATTTTGTCTGCATAAAAGTACTTTTGAAATCTGTGTTTCAAATAAGGTGCCAACAACATCATCTCTCTGTTCCTGAACCATTGTATCAGAAAATCAGATTTCATATACAGGTGATATAATAGGGTTTACAGCACAAGATTCAGTGATCTTTCTTGAGTTTCTCATTTTCCTTTCAACTGAAAGCACTATGGGCAATGCTGACTGCTTTAATCTTTCAGGGCATACTTTATGTTTCAGTTAAAGTTTCTTAAAGGATGAGGCACAATGGAAAAAAATATAAGCATTGTTATATATTTTACAAGTAATTTATTAACTATGGCAGCAAAAGCAATTTATTGCTTAGCACAGCAAAAGTGTAATAGTTAGACACATGCCATCGACCCCACTAGATGTGATAGCACAGAGTAGAGCGTAGTCGGGCCCCCCAGGTGGCAAGGCACCAACACTCAGCAAGTATCCTCATGACAACAACGTTGGTCGAAATTGGTTACAACACCATACTGTAGCTCTGGGTTAATTATATACCACCTGCATCCTGCCACATATGGCCAGTACATGCCAGAAGGGGGGCAAAGCATGCTCCTTAATGATGTAATTTTAAAAGTACCACTGCACTTGCACCATAACAAAAGGGTGGTCTTCTTGGACCCCTGAGGGTCGTGACTTCATCCTCCCTCCTCTTGATCACCTACCTAATGACCTTCCCTCCACCCATCTACGCCCTTTGTGGTTTCAGTGGCACACAGCCCAGTTTCACAGCATGGGTAGAGGTCTGTTTTCCTGCTTGATTCCTCTAATCTTTAATTTTCAATTATGCTTTAACCTTCAGTTGTTACATTACAATGCAGTTAAACAATAATAGGGTCTTGCTTAGCAGTCATGTACATGGAGTCACAATACAATAGGGTCTGGTTCATTGGTTACTGTCTACAGATCAAAGATATTTTTTTCCCATCACAATTAGTTTTTCCATCACTTTATTCATCACTCTTCATTACTTTCTCTCACTCCTTTCTCTTTATCTAGTTCTTTAGTTATAAAGTCCTTAAATAATGGCAACGTGGCTCTTGCTTCCTCTCTCTCCCATTTCCCTTATCTATCCAGAAAGAGAACATTGTGATACAAGATTAATTGACTATCTCCATTAATTTCCAGCATATTAACGCTACACGTAAACTCAGCATGCTTCAGTGTAAAGTGCCTTTAAGAAGTATTGATCCTTTCATAATTCAAATTTAAATTCATAAGTATTGGGGAACCTGACTGGACTTACACTCTACTTCTCTACTTGCTAGATAATAGTATTATAGTATCATAGTATCAGTCAGGGTTGGAAGGGACCACAAGGATCATCTAGTTCCAACCCCCTGCCATGGGCAGGGCCACCCTACACTAGATCAGGACGGCCAGAGCCTCATCCAGCCTGGGCTTAAACACTTCCAGGGATGGGGTCCCAACCACCTCCCTCGACAACCCATTCCAGGGCCTCACCACCCTCACGGTGAAGAACTTCCTCCTCACATCCAGCCTGAATCTCCCCACCTCCAGCTTCATTCCATTCCCCCTAGTCGCATCACTACCTGATAGCCTGAGAAGTCCCTCCCCAGCCTTCTTGTAGGCCCTCTTCAGATACTGGAAGGCCACAATGAGGTCACCTCGGAGCCTTCTCTTCTCCAAACTGAACAACCCCAACTCCTTCAGTCTGTCCTCATAGGAGAGGTGCTCCAGCCCTCTGATCATCCTCATGGCCCTTCTCTGGACACCTTCCAGCACCTCCAGATCCCTTTTGTAATAGGGGCTCCAGAACTGGATGCAGTACTCCAGGTGGGGTCTCCCCAGAGCTGAGTAGAGGGGGAGAATCACCTCCCTTGACCTGCTGGCCACACTTCTCTTGATACAGCCCAGGATCTGATTGGCTTTCCAGGCTGCAAGTGCACATTGAGAGCTCATGTTGAGCTTCTTGTCCACCAGCACCCCCAAGTCTCTCTCCTCCAGGCTGCTTTCCAGCCAGTCACTGCCCAGCCTGTATTTGTGCCTGGGGTTGCCTCGACCCAGATGGAGGACCCTGCACTTGGTCTTGGTGAACCTCATGAGGTTGGCTTGTGCCCATCTTTCCAGCTTGTCAAGGTCCCTCTGGATGGCATCCCTTTCCCTCCAGCGTGTCTGCTGCACCACACAGCTTGGTGTCATCAGCAAACTTGCTGAGGGTGCACTCAATGCCACTGTCCATGTCACCCACAAAGATGTTGAATAAGACAGGTCCCAGGACTGATCCCTGAGGGACTCCGCTTGTCACTGGCCTCCACTGGGACATGGACCCATTGACAGCCCCTCTTTTGGGTGCGGCCATCAAGCCAGTTCTTTATCTGTCTAGTGGTCCACCCATCAAACCCATGTGTTACCAGTTTGGAGACCAGAATGTGGTGCGGGACAGTGTTGAAGGCTTTGCTCAGGTCCAGGTAAACGACATCAGTTGCTCGCCCCTCATCTATTAATGTTGTCACCTGTTCATAGAAGGCCACCGGGTTTGTCAGGCAGGATTTGCCCTTGGCAAAGCCATGCTGACTGTTCCTAATCACCTCTTCACTACTCTTCTGAGTCAGTAGTGCTTCCAGGAGGATCTGCTCCATGATTTTACCAGCCACAGAGGTGAGACTGACTGGCCGGTAGTTAATGACTTTCCCAAGTCACAAAGAAGTCTATAAATTCTCTGTAAGACTGTGTCAACATTTGTTTCCTTCTTTTTTTCTGGGGATATTTTATTCTTCGAAACTGCAAACCTACCTTTTTTATTTTTTCCTTTTTTGTAGAGTGATGTTAACGTAGAAGGGCTAAAATGTCTTCTTTTACATTGTAGCTAATTTTATCTAAGTAGTGGTAGTATTTAAATAACCATAATGCACATGAATACTAATATTCCTTTCAATTTTTGTAACATAAGGAATGTGGAGAAATATACATATTCATAAGAGTATAGACATTTCACACAAGCACCCCTTTCCCTCCATCAGCCAAACAACTGAAATTTACAAATTACACGTGTTTATCTTCTCAAAGTAATCTAAATGGACTTCTACACTCTCTCCCATGAAGAGTCCTGACCAAAAAAAATAAACTACAAAAATATAAATTGCAATTACAGCCACAGATCTTCTGTGTTTCCTTGATTTTTTTGTTGATTTTTGTTTTTCCAGTGGAAATAATCACAGGATCACAGGATGTTCGTGATTGGAAGGGACCTCTAGAGATCATGGAGTCCAATGCCCTTGGTAGAGCACTACTTTCTCAAGTTGCACAGGAACACATACAGATGGGTCTTGAAAGTCTCCAGAGAAGGAGACTCCACAATCTCTCTGGGGAACCTGTTCCAGTACTCCACGACCCTTACAGTAAAGAAGTTCCTCATGTTGAGTTGGAACTTTCCATGCTATAGTTTAGATCCATTGACCCTTGTCTTGTCACAGGGCACAAGTGAGAAGAGTTTGTCCCTTCCTTCTTGACACCTAGCCCTCATATATTTCTAAACATTTGTTAAATCCCTTTTCAGTCTTCTCTTCAATCATTTGTCTCTTTCTGGTTTGCCCAACAGAAATAGTCTTTCAGAGGCACCAGGAGCAACCTTCATAAGTGCATGAATCCCATGACCATATCTGTGTGAGCTGTCTTTCCTTTCTTCAGGTATCTTACTATCTTTCAACTGTATCCTGTACCCTGGTACAGGTTTGTGCTTGTATCAACATTTTTGGGGTATTCAGATTATGTAGACTTTCTCCTATGAGTTGGATGAAAATCAGCAGTTTGGTTCTGGATTTTCCTGTAAGTAAAATTCAGCTACTGAAATGGTAAATTTGCAGTCCTGTGTAATCTTTATTTGTGCACAAATTTATGGTTTTGGAAGTGTTACATTAATATATAGTGAAATATATTCTTTTATTTCAGGTCCTGATAATTTGGTCTCTAAATTGTGTTCCTGTATATTGTTTAGTGTTTTGGTCAGGAATTACATCATATTTAATTTCTACTGCTCTTGGTTTCATCTTTTTCCAAAAATATATTATTTTTTACACTTTTAATTGCAATTTACAAATGTTTCATTCTGTTTGGACCTATAGATGCTTTAATATTCTATGCTCTTTTAATTTTCCCACTTCGTTTTGGAAGTATTTTAACTTTTCTCTTATCAATCCTTTTTTTTAACATTTTGTTGCAGATTTTTGTTTCCAGTTTCCTTGACAACTAGTCTGGGCTGTCTTATTTTCCGTACAGACTTTTTGCTGTACCCACAACAATTTCTAAAGCTTAATATAATCTAAAAGGTTTTTGAGTGGTGATTCATCTGGGGATTTTACTATAATTTTGATTCTTTATTCTAATTGTTATCATATGGAAACTGTTATAATGGAATTTTTCTAACTATTCTAGACACAGGTCTGTACAATTTAATTATTTCTTCACTTGAAATTTTGAACTTTTGACATTTTTGGTAAGTTAATACAATACAATACAATACAATGCAATGCACCAGGTTGGAAGAGACCTTCAAGATCATTGCGTCCAACCCATCAACCAATCCAACCCACCCAAACAACTAAACCAGGGCACCAAACACCCATCAAGTCTCCTCCTGAACACCTCCAATGAAGGTGACTCCACCACGTCCACGGGCAGCCCATTCCAATGGGCAATCACTCTCTCTGTATAGAACTTCTTCCTAACATCCAGCCTAAACTGTGTCCTCTTGTTCTGGTGCTGGTTGCCTGGGAGAAGAGACCAACCTCTGCCTGGCTACAACCTCCCTTCAGGTAGTTGTAGAGAGCAAGAAGGTCTCCCCTGAGTCTTCTCTTCTCCAGGCTAAGCAACCCCAGCTCCCTCAGCCTTTCATCATAGGGTTTGTGTTCCAAACCCCTCACCAACTTCGTTGCCCTTCTCTGGACACGCTCCAACAAGTCAACATCCTTCCTAAACTGAAGGGCCCAGAAATGGACACAGGACTCAAGGCGCGGCCTAACCAGTGCAGTGTACAGGGGCAGAATGACCTCCCTGCTCCTGCTGGCCACACTGTTCCTGATGCAGGCCAGGATGCCATTGGCCTTCTTGGCTGCCTGGGCACACTGCAGGCTCATGTTCAGCCTACCATCTACCAGTACCCCCAGGTCCCTCTCTGCCTGGTCACTCTCCAGCCACTCTGACCCCAGCCTGTGGCACTGCATGGGGTTGTTGTGGCCAATGTGCAGAACCCGGCGCTTGGATGTGTTAAATCTCATGCTGTTGGATTCTGCCCATCTGTCCAGCCTGTCGAGGTCCCTCTGCAAAGCCTCTCTACCCTCCAGCAGATCAACTCCTGCCCCCAGCTTGGTGTCGTCCGCAAATTTACTGATGATGGACTCAATGTTATAACAAATGCTTCTGTTGTTATATGATAAACACCCCAGGCATTTTTCTATCCTTCTTACACCCAGAATTTCCATATAGATGTCAAATACTTCCTTTACTATATTTTTACTAAGAATTTTATAACATTATAAGTCAATTTTAGGTTTCTAAATGTTTTTGTTTGGCTATTTTCTCTCTGTTCTTGCTTAAGTCCTTTTTCATCCTTATCTTTGCTGCTTCTATCACATGGTATTTAAGTTCAGAGTCATTAGGATATTTGAAACAGTGTGATGTTTGCTTTTGTTTTTCTTAATTATTGTTAAAAATATATGTTATAAGATAAGTTTGAAGCATCTGTGTCAGAGCTTCCTTTGTTCTCTGAATCTCCCTTTGGAATAATTTCAGTGCAGGAGTTGTATCAACGGAAATGCTCATCCAAAATAGGTAGTTTCTCTTCGTTTGTTGTACAACCAGTTTAGATGAGATGTATATTTAGTATGTGATTGTTTGCATAATATAATTTTCTCAGCTTTTGAGCAGAAATCTATTTTTTTGTGGTTGTTTTGATTTACTTGTCTGTTTCTTTTTAGTTGTTGGAGTTGTTGGCCATCAGAATGGGCTGTCCAGGGTGGTGGTGGCATCACTGTCCCTGGAGGTGTTCAAAAAGGGATTTCATGTGGCACTTGAAGCCGTGGTTTAGTAGTCATGAGGTGTTGGGTGATAGGTTGGACTTTATGATCTTTGAGGTCTTTTCCTGCCTTATTGATTCTATGATTCTATATCGCCTACAATTATTCAAATGTATGTACATATTTGAATGAGTTTATGTGTGTTTATATATTGTTTATACAATGTCTTTCCTAACATCTTTACCCTCAAACAAAGAGATAAAGCGCAAATATTCTATATCTTACCATATATCTGACCTTTGTAGTGTCCTCATATGACACTAATAAAATATTTAATATTAACCCTTAGTGTAAAGCAAAGTTAATTAATTAGTAGAATTTTTCATCTGAACTTTCTAAGTATTCAGTGAGATAAAAAGAATAAAATTAGATAACTTTTATTAGTCACATACATAGTTGTTATGATCATAAGGAGGTTATTAATATTCAATAGGTGGAATGATTAATAAAAATATTAATAACTTTATTAATAAAAAATCCCACAGAAAATATTAATAAAACCTATTTACTGGTCGAAATATTTGGGTTTGGAACAGATATTTTACCAGCAGGAACATGTAACAATTTAAACAATATGAGCAAAACTCCAGAAACCATAAACAGCAATTTAAACTGTAAAGAAAAAAAGAGAAGAACATTGGCAACTGTGGTGGTTTAGGCTGGGTGCTGACCCGGATGCCATTGTACAGACCACACCTGGGAGGTCCCAAAAGGGTCCAGCCCACTGGGTGGTCACAGGTAACCAGGTATTTCACCCATAATTCTCTGCTCCTCTATAAAACATCCACATGGGGTCCTTACTTCCTCTTTAGTCCCCCTGCCACTGCCTAGGTAAAATGGTGTGAGTTGCCTCCCTTGGGCCTGCCCAGGCCCAAGGCTGGGTTGGGGGTGGGGGTGGGGAGAAAGAGGGGAGGGGTTTGGGTGTACCCCCAGGTGGGGATGGGATGTTCTTGGCTGTGTTCTGGGATCTCTCTCTTTTGTCACGGTGCTTCTGCTTCTCTGTGAAACTTGCATTGTTGGTTGTTTTTGTTTTTCCCATTTAAACTTTCCACCATTTTTTTGCAATACGTTTGTCTGAGTCATTGTTTTTGCCCATGGTGGGAGAATTGGTCTCCCAAACCATGACAGCAACATGCCAGAGATTGCCCACAAGGTGGGGGGGGAGGGAAGCCAGAATTCTCTAGGGCAGCAGACCTTTAACAGATGCTTATAAAAATCAAATTTTGTAATTGCTCACTGATCATGGTACCACGTGGCACAAGTGGGGATTTAAACAAAACTGAAATGGTGTTGACCATGTGAAAGCTGCAGGAACACAGTTTCAATTTCTGTTGGCTTCTGCAGCTTGTTGCTGCAGCACATACAGGGTTTATCTCAGAAGGCTTTGTAGCTGAAATCTTTGTAGAAAAGAGGTTGCTGCCGAGACTTGCAGGGCTTGTCGGCTTTGTAGCTTTGCCTATTTGAAGAGGCTCTTCAGCTGCAGTCTTTGTAGCGGTGCTTGTTGCTTCTTCCAACAAAAACCAAAACTGTCTTCGTGACTCTTGGCTCCTCCTGAGCTTTACAATGCTACACAGTGAGGGGTCTTGCAGACTTGTCTGGGTAAACTGAAGCACAGCTCAGATTCCAAGCAAGGCTTGTGACTTCTCCCAAATCTTGGACAATTGCGAGGAAAGGCTCTGGCTCTTTGGGTGGTATTTATAGATTTCCCAAGACAATGATGGCCAATGATAACAAAGATTAAGAGATAAAAAACAGATACTTTAACCTGTAGAATAAGTTTTGTCCAATTGTGGCCAAAGGCACACACACCTGGCCCGCTTGGACTCCAGGGCATGTTCAGACAAGCCTGGGCAATGTGGCTAATTTTCTGAAAAAGCAGACCTGCTGGCTCCTGCCCCATTGTCTGATTCAGTGCATTTTTGAGGCTTTTTCTCCCTTCAGGACAATAGTAGAAGCTGCCTATTCTTTAACATTAATAATTCTATGAATGGATTCAACAGACATTTCATCAATAAAATCTGTATTGTAGAGCTCCATTATTTACATAAATATTTTTGACAAACATAATGATGCTTATTGTATAGGTTTCTACTTGACTTTTGTAAAATTAAGGAATCAAGTTAGCAAGCATAGAAAAATAGTTATAAAGTATTTTAAAAGAGGAATTGAATTAAATAAAACCACACAAATTCTGAACATCTCTATTGCCCTTTTGTAAAAAGCTAAACATAAACATCTGGAGATATATAATTAACTAATCAGTAGGCGGCAAAGTTTCCCCCAAATAAGCATTGAAATGAAATCATTTCAGTTATAACGAGACCAAAAAGTTGATGCAAGAAGTGAAGAAGGTCTGTGGTTTTGAGGTACTGATTTCAGCACAAGTTTAGTTCATGATATTTGAGAGACATTCGACTAATGTTTAAAGGAATAATGCCGGAAAATCAATTACATGTGTGAAAACTATTTAAATCCCCCCACAGTGTGGAAATAAATTCTGTTAAAATCAAAGGAAAACAAAGAAAACAATCCCCTGGCACTCAGCCACATGTATTAATTCTAAAACCATGTTCATACCTTGAAAAGTATTGTCAGAAAATAGAAAATAGTTTGAAAACAGGAAAAAAAACCCCTCCCTTTTATCCAGGAAAGTTTGTATATGACTTTGATGTTGATAGCATTGAGCTCCTACCGAGAAAACTGAGAATTTTTACATGTGTTTTTCCTCCATACAAGTGATCAACTTTCCTCAATGCTTTTCAAGTAATTGAAACAATAACAATTAATTGGTTTTATCTGTTTTGCCATGTTTGAAAAACTGTTGACATAGCTATCTCCCATTTTGCTCTATATTACAGAATCACAGAAACATTCAGGTTGGGAAAGACCCTCAGGATCACCAAGTCCAACCGATAACCCTGCTCTGCAAAGTTCACCCCTAAACCATATTTCCAAGCGCCACATCCAAATGACTTTTAAACGCATCCAGGCTTGGTGCCTCAACAACTTCCGTTCTTCAAAGGTGGAGAAAACTTATCTGTGGAAAGAACATCAAAATACATTTTAAATTAAAGTAAATTTCTAGTATGGTAATAAAAATAGCAGCAAACATCAAGAAATGTGAGGATATCTGATCTAATATAATAGAGAAGTACAGTCAACAGCAGAAGAATTGGAGCTAACCTTTCACCTAGGATAATAAACCAACACCTTATAGATTAAATCAGTGTTATTATTGTTGCTTTATAAGAGGAATTTATATATTTGTTTAGATGAATCAAACTTTAACTTCTGTTTAAGTCAAACCTTTACATCTTAAGTAAAAAGGAATTCCCCTCCAAAAGAAAATCCTGATCCTTCTCACCTACAAAAAAAAACCCCAAACCACCACACAACAATAAAAACAAAAAACCCAAAACAAGAAAACCCCAAAAAACTATTTTGAGTGACATTTTTACAGATAATTAAAACTTTAGAATTCTTGTTTCCATATGAATAATCAACCTTCCTTCTTATTATTTTTTGAGGGACTGTATCTGTCCTCAGAGAAAACATTTATTAATAAGCTATTAAACAGTTGGGTATCTAAGGCCAGCTAATAATACTCTCCTTAAATCAAAATAACTCATGTTCCTAATTGGAACTGGATCAAAGTGCTAGCCTATTTAAATGAACACTCTAATCTGGATATTATGAATATAGTTCAATACATGCAATAAATTAATATATTGCAGATCTGGATTTCATAATAGATGTAATAAAACGTGATTTAATAAATTAACATAGTCATATTTAGATCTGTTCAGCATCTAGTCAATGTCTTAATACAAAACTCCATCATCAAGTGACAATTCTTTTTATTTTTTTCATGTTCTTGGGATAATCAAACAGCTTATAACTCTTGAAATACTTTAAGCACAATGAAAATTGCGCACTACATTTTAGTGATTAGTTTTACCTTTGAAATCATGAATATTCGTACTTCCAGTCAGAGAAAAGAGGCATATATCCATTCAGTTTACATATCCTGCCAGAACATCTCCAATTTTAAATAGCTTAGACATAAGCAAAAAAATTCAAATAAAGAAAAAACTCAGTGTGGTGTGCTACAAGCTTCCTATTAAAAAGTTCTCTAAGCCCTCTTTTTAAAGGATTATCCCTAAGCTACAAGAGAAGGTAGTAGAAAAATAAGCTACTGTACTAAATATAAAGCCAGTGTCCTATTCTCTTTTTAGACTGTGAAAATTAAAGATCTTTTAATCTCTGTTATTAGTAACTGGAAAGATAAGGAATTTGTCAATTAAAAATAAGATGTACAGGAAGCAACAGTAGTCTGGTTTGAAATGCAAAAACTGCCATCTGATTACTTACTAAAAAGGTTTAACTAGGAGAGAGCTGAGCTTGAATTCTCTGATTAGCTGCAGTTATGTTGAAAGTCATAGCTGACTCCTCAGCTCCTGGCCTTGGGTGAGTACCTAGCCCTGCAATAGGAACACAGCTTCTTCCATGGGAGTGGCTGCAATGGTAGTCCTGCACTGATGATCCCAGACATGTAAGTTAGATGAGATCAGTAGGCAAAGATATTGTCATTTGTCAAATAAATAACAGATACTAAAAAATAATTAAAAGAACCCCACAAAACAACACCAACAAAAAAAACCCCAACACAAAATAGACAAGCTTTCAGCATCTAAGTCCTTCCTCAGATCTGAAGCATGGACAATAAAATTTAGTTTATTTTAATTCTATAAAATAAAGGGATGTTAGAAGAGGAAAGGCAAGTTGTTTCAAGAAGGTGAGATAAGGAGATCATTAGTTTTAGAATGCAAAGGCAAGTAATTATCACTTTTGTGACACAGAGGAACAAGCTTACAATTATTAGTGAAGAAAATTATGTTATAAATGACAAATTTTAATGATTTTTTAAAAATTTCAATAGGTAGTTCATGCAAATATGTAATCTATGCTCTTGGAAGCATACATATGAGCAAAAGGCGGTGGGAAAGAGGCCAAAAGCTAAAAGCCAAACACATAAAACAACAGTAAAAAATTCTCAGGAAACTAATTTAAAAAATTATACCAAGCAGGGATCTCCCTAAGATTCACAATGAGAAATTACAAGCCTTAAGAGATTAGTGTTCCACTTCCCTCCAAAGGTTGTCTCATCTGCTCTTTTCTTTGGTGTTGCCTAAAATAGTTTCTTGCATATTAATATCAAACCTGTTTCTTTAGAAAATGGCAGAAGTTCATATTTGAAATACAGCACTGGTATTGCAAGTTCATACAAGAATTCAGTGGTCAGAGCAACAAGCTGTCTTTATAATTATTCCTTACCCTTCCTGATGAAGATTCAAACCTTTTTGTCCTAGAACAGCTTTTATGTCAAAGCTCAGAGACTCTGTCTCCCCACTCTCAAGTGTCACTGTAATCATTAATTAGTGCGTTCTCTGACTCTTCTCCTTGCTTTCTTTAGACTCCAGTTATTTTATATAAAGAATTACAGCTTCAATAGGTGTACTTCTCTGTGGGAGAGCCAAAAAAACTTTCATGTAGCTAATTCTCCAGAAGATTGTCCTGAGAGGGAAGTTGCATCTCTTACTCCCTTCTTAATGACAGAAGTACAAGGAAGATAAGTGATTAAAGCAAATTGATTGTCTGATCTTTGCCTCTGAGCTTTGTTTATAACCTCATCAGAGACTGACGTTGAGTTGTTTAGAATAACAAGAATGTCCCCAAACTGCCCACTTATCACAGCTTTACTGTAAAAACCTCTGAGTTCCAAGAACTGCCCAATGGGCATCCTGTTTTTGTAGACCTTTGGACCTTTGTTTATGTTCCTTCCCCAAAATGAGGCCAGGCCCCATGCATGAGCTTGGGCCCATGATGATACTGAGCATGCACAACACCGACAGGACAGTGAAGGCCAGTCCCCAGGATACAGGGTAACCAGGTGGATGCTGTCTTGCTGGACTTGGAGAAGTGACATGCCTAGTCCTTAAGTGACAGAATGGCTTGCAGGTACCAAATGAGCTTCACAACTACCACCGTTCATGTCTTAATTCTGGGACTGAGAGATCCAAACTCTTCATGGCTGGATTTCCTTGGCTCATGACAAACCTCTTCCAATGATCATTTCCTTAAAATGCCTGTCAGCTTGAGCTGCTCATGCTGAGGTAAAAAAGTTTCATCAAGTCTCTTGGACTGAGTCTTGAACTAGGTCTTGATCTGTCCTGCAGTTTCACAACTTATACATCCATAGAAATTATAAGCATTTGAAAACACTGGTGCTGAAAAACATATTGAAACTTCTAACATTTCCAGGATTGGTTTGATGCTGATCTGGAGTTTTTAGAACATAAGTTTTATATATATTTTTTCCCTGTAATACAGTAGGAATTTTAATTGTTTAGGTATATTTCATCTACTTTTAAATCTTGTGTTCACATAATAATTCATGTTAGAAGTAACATCTGGAAATCCATCTCATCTAACTCCTTGATCAAAGTGAGGTTACCTTTAAAATTAGATCATGTTGCTTACATCCTTGTCCAGTAAACTTCTGGCAGAGATTTAACAACCTCTCTGGAAACCACTCCACTACTGGACCATGATCACTATATTGTCTCTTTTTTGACAATATTTTTATATCAAATTTGTAAGAGAGTATCATAGGATCCTAGAGTAATTCAGACTAGAATGCAGATCATTTAGGCCAACCTCTTTTCAAATGTAGGCTCAAGTGTGAGGTCATACCAGGCTGAAAGAGGCAGTCTGCTAAAATGGTTTTGAACACCTACAAGGACTAAGATTACTCAGCCTCTTTCCTGTGGTCCAAAATGTGTTCCAAGAGGACTTGTTTAATGATTTTCCCAAGAAGTGAACTGAGACTGACAGGCCTGTAGTTACCTGGACCACTCTTTTTGGACTTATTTGAACATTACTGTAATACTCACTTTTGCTCTCATCACCAGAGATCTCCATGAGTCTCCTAATTCTGTTTGCCACAAATTGTGCTAACTTCCTCCTGGAGTTCACCCTTCTCAGAAAAGTCTTTGTCATTTCCACAGCCCTCCAAGTAGAAATCTGAAGATAACTTCAGACTTTAGTGCTTTACTAAGAAGTAGAAATGTCTAAATCAAAAGCTTTACAACCAGAAACAGCCTTTCACAGTCACGTTTTTTTTCTTGTGGCTAAAAGCAGATAATAATGGTCAGATTCTAGGTATCTCACTGAAGTATTTTTAGTCAGGGAGACTTTTTGCATTTTGGCCTTAGCTAAATGACTCATCAGACCAGACCTTTAATGTAGTTGTGTTTTGGTTTAAGGCTGGATAGATCCTCTATTGCCCTGAGAGGGACCAAAGAATGACAGTCACACAAATGGATTGCAAAGTGATGGAAAATTTAAATGGAAACACAATTAGTGTTTTATAGAAACTACAAAGCATAGTGGCAAAGATATCCTAAAGCATACAGAGTCCCTTACACCACACCCATAGGCCTCCACCACTTCCCTTCTCCCTATGTGAGGGTGTACCCAAACCCCCCCCAGGGCTCTTTCTTCCCACCCCCCACTAGGCTAGTCTCAAGCTGGCCAGGTCTGAGACTACCCTCACCTCTTCTCCTGGCATTAGGCCTAGACAGGTCTAAGAGGCCTGAAATACTCCCCCACCATTACCCAAAAGGGAGCATCTCCCATGGGAGCAGAGATGGAAGAAAGAGGAAGAGAATTTATAGGGTGCAGGATTTATGGGTAGAAATATGCTGTTCCCTGTGTCCACCTTACTGGGTTGGACTCTCAGGACACCAGAGGTGTGACTTATGTGGCAGTAACAGGAGGCACCCTGTCTAAACTGCCACAGATTGTCTTAATTAAATCAAATTTTAGCTTGTACTAACTTGGGAAGCAATGAAGAAGTTAATAAAATTGACACTTAACTTACTAAAAGAATCTGATATAAAGAGGCATTGCCCTCAACATTTATAACAAACCAATCAAATATCTGTATTCAGAAGCCTACTCTATCATTTAAGAATGAGATCATTCAAACATCTCAGAATGGTTATCCCATTTCCTTCAAGTGTTGTATTGTGTGGTATCATGTGATTCAGAAAAGATCATAAATAAATGACAGTAACTCAGCTGAAGTTAATGTCAAATCATCCCTGGAAACATCTTTTTGACCTCATCTGGTTCAGCTTGTCCAATGAAACATTAGGATTGATGGATCTTTCAGATATTTCCTACTATAAGAAATACTAAATAAAACCAGGAAAGTGCAAGATGAGTACATATTCTGTTCAGAAAGCTGTGGGAATGAAGAAATTCAGGAAAGAGATAATAAGTAGTGTGAGACAGTTTTCTTTGTAATGGACATGATGAGATAAATTGTCTAGGTTAAAGGAAGACAAAAACCAACATCAATGCCTTTGTAGTCTATTGTTTGCCTTCTGGAACCAGAAGTAATGGTAGACTGCTACTTAAAAACAGAATCTGAAAATTCTCTTAAGGAGAATATACAGATATTCTGTACATGGTAGGGAACACTGTTTCTCCCTTCTGATATATGAAATGTAAATTGATTCTGGATATTTTTCAAGACAATGTCTTTAGTTTTGAAGTGCTTGGCTGTCTTTTTTTGTTAGTTTGTTTTTCATACTGCTGCATCTATTAAACAAAGATCTGCAAATGATCCTTGTTCCCAGTGCTGACAAAATGAGATTGCCACCATCAACTGACTGGTGTTGACCTGTGACCTTTTTTCCACCACAGAGATAAAGTACTATGTATCATCTAACATGCCTAAACTCTAACCTATTTTCATTTTATGGCATTGACTTCAATCAACAAAGGAAAATAAATATGCTTATCATCTGTTGTGGTTCTACTTAGTAAAGAAGACACAGAGATGAAATGGATTCACTTACCCAACATAGAAAGTTGATAAGAGGAGATATTAAATCTATAAGCCTTGCCATTTCTGAGAATTTTATAATCATAGAATCATGGAATGTCCTGAACTGGAAGGATTGAGTTGAACAGGGCATCCTAAGAGTTAAACTGTGTATCTAAAAGCATTGTCCAAATATTGTTGAATACCGTGTACCTAAAAGCATTGTTCATCATCATTGAACAATGGCAGGGTCAGGCCATCACCACTTCCCTGAGGAGCTTGTATGAGTGTTTGACAACATCTTCAGTGAAGAACTTTTCTCCTATTATCCCGTCTGAATTTCCCCTGACATATCTTTAAACCATTTCCTCAGATTCTATCACTGAACACAAGAGAGAAGAGATCCACACCTCCCTGTCTACTCCCTCTGATAAGGGAGCTGTAGGCGGTAGTGAGAATACCCCCAGTCTCCTGTCCTCTGAACTGAACAAACCTCATATTCCCTTCTGCTCCAAAGTCATGCTCTATAGCCATTCCACTGTCTTTGATGGTCATGATTGATGAGACAGGATATTCAGACTTTGGGGGCTCCTCTAGTATAGATAGATGTCCCTGTCCTTCCAGTTCCAAAATATCTGATGTGTAAGGTTCTCCTCCCCTTCTGCTCTGCCCTGATGAGGCCACATCCAGAGTGTTGTGTCCAGTTCTGGGCCCCTCACTTCAGGAAGGACAGGGAGCTGCTTGAAAGAGTCCAGCACAGAGACACAAAAATTATTAGGGGAGAGGAACACCTCCCTTATGAGGAGAGATTGAGGGAGCTGGGGGTCTTTAGTTTGGAGAAAAGGAGACTAAGGGGTGACCTATAAGGTTTATAAATATGTAAAGGGTGAGTGTCAAGAGGATGGAGCCAGGCTCTTCTTGGTGTTGCCCAATGACAGGACAAGGAGCAATGGGTGGAAGTTGGCACACAGGAAGTCCCATGGAAATATGAGAAAAATGTTTTCCCTCTGAGGGTGAGGGAACACTGGAACAAGCTGCCCAGGGGGGGTTGTGGAGTCTCCCTCTCTGGAAATAGTCAAGACCCTCCTGGATACATTCCTGTGTGACCTGCTATAGGTGATCCTGCTCTGGCAGGGAGGATGGATGTGATGCTCTTTTGAGATCCCTTCCAACCCCTAACATTCTGTGATTCTGTGATTTTTAGGATTGACTTAACTAGCACCTTGGAGAAGAAACCACAGAATGTACATTTTGATATAATTCATCTATTACTGTATTTGGTTTGGCTGAGCTGGAGATAATTCTCCTCAAAGTATCCTTCTAGTGCTGTGGTTTACAGCAGTTGTTGATAACACAGCAGTGTTTTGGCTATGGATGAATAAGTATCCAGGCTGCATTCTTCCAACATTTCCCCACCCCAGGAGTATGCTGAGGGGTGGGCAGGATCTTAAGAGGGGACTCAGCTGAGCCAGCTGACCCAAACTGGCCAAAAGGGTACTCCATACCATGTGACATCATCTCAGATATAGGAACAAATTGAAAGAAGGGAATGTATACACCCATGGCATCTGTTCTCCAGGGGAACCATTAAGCATAGAGAGCCCTGCTCCCCGAGACTAACCATTGTCCTCCCAATGGGAAGGAGAGATTAACATCTCTCTCTGCTTTTGCTTCTGCATGGTCTATTGCTTGTGCTTATTATTATTTTTAAATTGTTTCTATTGCATAACTGGCTTTTGTTGTATTTTTCCCTCTTCCTGGTCCATCTATGTGGGGGAGTGATAGAGCGGCTTTGGTGAGCATTTGGCCGTAAGCCAAGGCCAAACCACCACAACTACAAAGTTCAATGTCGAAACACAGGTGAAAAATAAAAATTAATTTAAAAAATATTTAGTAAAGTAGATTTTAGCATTTTTCTTTAAAGTAATCTGATGGAATGAATTTAGGGAGTAGAACCTCAAGCAATGCTCAGCTGATAGAAGGAAATGTTTTAGCTCTCGTAGGGCACAAACCCTGGGAGCAAACTGCAGCTGTGTAGAGAGAAAAAAGCATGTAGCTGACTACCAGCAACCATTGTGACTCAGGGAAGCCACACAACGAGCTGAGAATAAGAGCTGGTAAACATTGCAATAGAGTCTTTTGTCTTCTCTCTGAACTTAGATAAGAGATGTGTGATCCTTTGTCTTTTGTCTAACACCTCTCTGAGCCTTGCAAGGGATGTGTGTTCCCTGGCATTTTCTCGGCAGCCAATCACAAATCTGTAACTGTCGCACGGACACATCTAATTACCAATCACGAGTTGCTTTTGATTATGTTAACCTATATAAAGAAAAGACTTTGTACAATAAAGTAGACACTTTGCTTGTATCAAGCTTTGTCTCCATCTCTCAATCGCGGTAGTAATCATTGTTGACTGTGATAATGCTTTTCCCCTAAATTTATTCTGGTACAAAATCTGCCTAGAATATCAGATTCTGGTGTCAGAAACATAACTGACATCATTAGATTGAAACATTCAGTCTGATTTATTTTCATATTTCTTTATTTCTTAAAATTATATAATATTTAAGATGGAAAAAAAACAGAGAAAAAAAAAAGGTATGTGATTAATGCACAATATTTTCTATATACCCTGCACACATGAAATTATAGCATGGCATCTGTAGGCTTCCATTAGATTCAAATGAGATATACTAGCATGGAAGGTTTTTCTTCTGTAAATTACTGTAGTGATCTGAATTTATTTTGTCACCTGTTTCCGACTGAAGAAAGTGTGTAGACACTGATTGCTCTGCCTTTGATGTCACAAATGTGTTACAAAAAAAACCAAACCCAAACAAACCGTAAAAACCAACCAAACGAAACCAAAAAGCAAACAACAGGCTTGTTAGGGTCTTTGCAGTTACAATTTTGCTAAAAGTATGTTGTATGAAAAAAAAAAAGGGGGGGAATTACACAAACCTTTTGAGCTCTTTACCACTTGCCATACCATCTATTATAGAAGTAACGAGCTGATTACAATATTTGTTGAATTAAAAAATATTGCAGCAAATTATCCCTGGGCCCTCATTTCAATAATTGGTTCCTGCCTGCTGTGTGTCATTTGACATATTCATTTGATTACTTCTTCCTTAAAACAAACAAACAAGCAAATAAACAAAAACAAACGCACAAAGAAACCGAAAGCTGAATGTAACATAACCTGCATGTTAACATTTGTCATGACTTTCTTCACGTAATCAGGTCATGATGAAAATGACCCCTTTTGATAGCCAAGATTTCACCGAGGGATGTGGTCCATAAAGTCCCTTAAAGGGATAAGAAAAATAAAGAAGACTCAAGAAGTCTTATGTGATTTCTCTTGTCTTTGAAAAATAGGTAAGGCACTTCTATTAGTTTTTTAACAAGAATTTATATTTAACTGCTGTATTTGATGTTATAGATACAAGATTTGTAACGTTGCGAACCCACTTTAATAGCAAGGGAGAGGTAATTTTTTTTTATTTTGTTGTAGAACCTGCACTCCTTATTGGACCTGGAGGGGAACATGGTGACTGAGGATGAGCAAAAGGCTGAGGTCCTGAACACCTTCTTTGCCTCAATTTTTAACAGCAAGGCAGGAGGAGTTCAGGACGAGTGGCCTCCTGAGCTGGGTGATGGGGTCAGGGAGCAGTGTAATGCCCTGGATATTCATGAGGAATTATTTTGGGACCTGCTGAGCCTCTTGGACACTCACAAGTCCATGGGGCCGGATGGGATCCACCCTAGGGTCCTGAGAGAGCTGGCAGAGGAGCTGCCAAGCCACTCTCCATCATTTTCCTCCAGTCCTGGCTCACCGGTGAGGTCCCAGATGACTGGAAACTGGCCAGTGTGGTCCCCATCCACAAGAAGGATCAGATGGAGGAACACAGAAACTATAGGCCAGTCAGCTTGACCTCAGTGCCAGGGAAAATGATGGAGCAGATTATCCTGGCGGCAATAACTGTGCACCTGCAGGATGGCTGAGGGCTCAGGTCCAGCCAACATGGATTTAGGAAGGGCAGGTCCTGCCTCTCCAACCTGATCTCCTTCTATGATCAGGTGACCCACCTGATCATAGGTGGATGTTGGGAGGCCTGTGGATGTAGTCTACCTAGACTTCAGCAGGGCCTTTGACACTGTCCCCCACAGCAAACTGCTGGCTAAGATGTCAGCTTGTGGCTTGGACAGCAACACTCTGCGCTGGGTTAGGAACTGGCTGGAGGGCCAGGCCCAGAGAGTGGTGGTCAATGGTGCCACCTCCAGCTGGAGGTCAGTCACCAGTGGCGTCCCCCAGGGATGAGTGTTGGGCCCCATCCTCTTCAATGTCTTCATTGACAATCTGGATGAGGGGATTGAGACAGTCATCAGCAAATTTGCAGATGACACCAAGTTGGGAGCAGATGTTGGTCAGTTAGAGGGTTGAAGTGCCCTGCAGAGGGACCTTGACCGACTGGACAGATGGGCGGAGTCCAATGGGATGGCATTCAACAAGTCCAAGTGCCAGGTGCTGCACTTTGGCCACAACAACCCCATGCAGAGCTACAGGCTGGGGTCGGAGTGGCTGGAGCGCTCCCAAACAGAGAGGGACCTGGGGGAGCTGATTGACAGCCCCCTGAACATGAGCCAGCAGTGTGCCCAAGTGGCCAAGAGGGCCAATGGCATCCTGGCTTGCATTAGGAATAGTGTGGCCAGCAGGAGAAGGGAGGTCATTGTGCCCCTGTACCCTGCTTTGGTTAGGCCACACCTTGAGTACTGTGTCCAGTTCTGGGCCCCTCAGTTTAAGAAGGACATTGAGACACTTGAACATGTCCAGAGAAGGGCAACAAGGCTAGTGAGAGGCCTTGAGCACAAGCCCTATGAGGAGAGGCTGAGGGAGCTGGGATTGTTTAGCCTGGAGAAGAGGAGGCTCAGGGGCGACCTCATTGCTCTTTACAACTACCTGAAGGATGGTAGTAGCTAGGAAGGGGTTGTCCTCTTCTCTCTAGCAACCAGCACCAGAACAATGGGACACAGTCTCAAGCTGTGCCAGGGGAAGTTTAGGCTGCAGGTGAGGAGAAAGGTCTTCACTGAGGGAATCATTCGCCATTGGAATGGGCTGCCCAGGGAGGTGATGGAGTCACCGTCCCTGGAGGCGTTCAAGAGGGGATTGGACGTGGCACTTGGTGCCATGGTCTAGTAGGTATGAGGTCTTGGGTGACAGGTTGAACTTGATGATATTTGAGTTTTTTTCCAACCTTGTTGATTCTATAATTCTGTCATAGTATCACAGTATCACAGTATCACTAAGGTTGGAAGAGACCTTGAGGATCATCGAGTCCAACCTGTCACCACAGACCCCATGACTAGACCATGGCACCAAGTGCCATGTCCAATCCCCTCTTGAACACCTTCAGGGATGGTGACCCCACCACCTCCCTGGGCAGCCCATTCCAATGGTGAACGACTCTCTCAGTGAAGAACTTTCTCCTCACCTCGAGCCTAAACTTCCCCTGACACAGCTGGAGACTATGTCCTCTTGTTCTGGAGCTGGTTGCTAGAGAGAAGAGACCAACCTCTTCCTAGCTACAACCACCTTTCAGGTAGTTGTAGAGAGCAATGAGGTTACCCCTGAGCCTCCTCTTCTCCAGGCTAAACAATCCCAGCTCGCTCAGCCTCTCCTCATAGGGTTTGTGCTCAAGGCCTCTCACCAGCCTTGTTGCCCTATGATTCTATGATTCACATTCCAAGTGTTCAAACTGAGGCTCACCAGCCTATAAATTCCTTGTTCGTCTTTTTCCTTCTTCTTCCAGATAAGAGCAACACTTGCCTCCCTCTAGTCCTTAGAAACTTGTCACTGTCATTAATCATGATGACACCTGCCAGCTCTCTCAGCACTCATGAATGCATCCCATCATGGTCACATCCCATCATGGGCCATACTTATGTATATTTAGTTTGCTATATTTAGTTTGTGTTTCATGATCTGACCTTCTTCTACCAAGATAATATCTTCAATGCTGCTCCTGCAAGCAATGTCTGAGGCAAAGTAGGCATTCAGCACTTCAGCATTTTCCATATCCTGTGTAACAAGGTTTCCATATCATTGAGCACTTGGCCTACATTTTCCCTAGTCTTTTTTTTTTTTCTCTTTTTGTTTTCTTCTGTCCCTTATCTAGTTAGAGAAACCCTTCCTGTTGTCTTTGACATCTCTGCTTATGTTCAATTCCATCTGGACTTTAGCTTTCATCACTTCATCCCTACATGTTTGGAAAACATTTATATTGTTCTTCTTGGGTTACCTGACCTTGTTTCTACCCTCTGTAAGATTCCTCTTATGTTTGAGTTTGGCCAGGAAATCCATGTTCATCCTCACAGCCTCCTGGCATTTTTGCCTCACTTGATATTCATTGGCATGGAGCTCTCTTAAGCTTGGAGGAGGTAACCTTTGAATATTGGGTCCTTCTTCCCTTCAGGGCCTTATCCAAACAGACTTTTCCCTCTTGGACGAGACTAAAGCCTGATCTTGCTTTTTACCCTCCCACTTCTCCTTGGGATCCTGAACTTCACTGTTTTATGGTAAATAAGGCTACCTTTGGTTTTCATATTCCTGACAAAACTCTCCTTACTAGTGAGTATGAGTTTTTCTCCACATTTATTTCTCTATCACTTGGAGGAGGAATTACCATCAATGCACTCCAGGAACCTCCAGTATTGCTTATGTCCTACTGCACTGATCTTTTGGTTTAGATCTCAGCATGTAATTTAACAACACCATTGTGTACACCCTGTGACAGACTGAAGTTATTCCATTAGCTTTCCTAAAAAGACAATACAGAAATATCTGTTTTCTAGCATGCAACCAATGTTGTTTTCATGTTTATTGTGCTGTATACTACCTATTGCCTCTTAATCACTTAGAAAGACCACCAGTAATAATAAACACCTAGTATTCAACATTGCAAATCTGACTAGGAACATTTCATCTCTTTTTTGCCATGATACTGTAAAAATATATGAGACATGTTGTACTGATTGCTGCAAAATAAAACCTTCTGATTTCATATGAAAAGCAAACAGTAGTGACAATTTCTACTCTATGTAGTAATGAAACTTTCTCTCTTCCAATGTGAAAGATGATCTGTGTCACCACTTTGCAGTCAGTTTCAGCTCTGCCCTTCAGGAGCACTACATAAACTTTTTGGTCTCAAGCTGAGCCAGGGGAGGTTTAGACTGGATATTAGGAAGAAATTCTTCCTAGAGAGAGAGAGAGATTGCCCATTGGAATGGGCTGCCTGGGGAGGTGGTGGAGCTGCCATTACTGGAGGTGTTTAGGAGGAGACTTGATGAGGTGCTTGGTGCCACGGTTTAGTTGATTAGATGGTGTTGGATGATGTGTTGGACATGATGATCTTGAAGGTCTCTTCCAACCTGGTCTGGTCTAGTCTAGTCTAGTTTAGTCTAGTCTAGTCTATTTCAAAACCAAGACAACGTCCTTCAGTCTGCCTTAAAGCATTCTGTTAATTTTATTTTCTCACTAAAAGAGTCAAAATTGTTTCATTAGCTAGTGAAAATTCTCACTACCAGGATATTACTGGAAAACATGGACTTGCAAGGGTATTTCTGAAATAGAATGAGATCAATTATTTTTTCTGAATGTCTCATCAATGTGTGCATGCTTTCACCTATAATAAAACTAGCAATAGTAACATTAGTAATATTATTAATCAAATTGTTAATAGTAAAAACAATTTAGCAAATAACTGTGGAAAGAAATCAGTCTGTGTCTTGATTCATTGGCAGACTGTCTATGAGCTTCAGAAATAATTAAAATTCTACTGGTCTGTCTGTAACCACTCTTGCAATTCTTTAGAAAATTCTTGTTTGACTGGCAGCTGTCAGAAAGTAATGACTTCAGTGTGGAGCAATTAAGATAATTTGTCACAAACAGTGGTAAGATAATTTATTCTGAAGACTACGTATGTTCTTCCTCTCCGTTCTACATGTATTTCTTCTTGGGACATGCTAATCAAGAATAACATAGTTATGATGATGAAAGATGGTATCACAGAATCACCAAGGTTGGAAGAGACCTCAAAGATGGTGAACTTTGCTGAAGCAGATTTAAAGTTTATATTCTGTTAAGACTTTCTGACTGTTGTCTTGAGCACCAGATATATACTATTAAAATTTGTGCACTTTTAGTTGAGATACTAATTTTTTATATAATTAGAAAAGCATGTTCTCAAGATTAAGACTGTGAAAAATAAAATTTAATATAAAGTAAAAATTATCATCAGATAACACCGTGCAGTGGTTCAGATATAAGGTAACTGTGTGTAACAGGTCAACACATGGTAAAAAACCTGCCTGTTTCCTCCCAACACAGAAGTGAGGAAAAAGTACCACAAAAAAAAAAGAAATCTTGTTTGAGATAAAGACTTGAGAAAAGATATGTGTTAAATATAAAATAACATAATCATAATACACAACTCCCTTAGCTTAGCCTACTTGCAGTAAAAGCACAAGGAAATGCAGGAAATTAAAAAACCAGCAATCTGAACAGCAAGCCTCTCATGTCGCAACCTGAACTTTGAGTCCCATAATACTTTGCTCTAGGCAGCACTTCTATCTGGAAGCTGGGATGAGACAGGATGGTTTTGAATAACAGCAGCAAATTTAAATTAAACCCTTGACACTGTGGACAATGTTTTTCTATGTCAGTCACTTACATTTCCTTACGTATCTGAAATTGCCTTTATTTTTTCCCCTCCCTAAACTAGAGAAGCAATTTAATCCCATTTGAGAGTGGAAAAGGAAGCATCAAGAAAATTATCAACTACTCAACTCCTTCCTCGATTTATTTATTTGCTTATCTATTTATATAGTTAAGAAAGTATAGATTTTATTTAGAGTTATACCATTCTGACAAGTTTACAGTATTCTGAAGAAGCTCTGTTTCCCAGAAGTGACACAAATCTTAAGTTTCTACCTTACATTTACAGAGAATATAATTTAGTCCTGAAATTGTAAGGCAAAGTTAAAAAAAAAGAATTGCTAAGAATATGCAAGCTTTAAGTGCATGACACATTTTGGGCCACATTTTTCATTTACTTTCCTGAAATTACCTTTGGAGATTACATCTGAAATTGCTACTTTTCAGACACAGGGGTTTATAAGTGTCTGAAACAGATTATTTCCAAGATAGGATATCTACACTTAGAAAGAATTTTAAACAAATCATGTGCTTATTTATTTCTTTTTTATTTTATTTTATTTTTCCCCCTCAGTTTAAAGTGAGATCACTCTTTGAGGACATTACTATTTTCTTAACAAAAGATATATACATTTTACCAGAAAACCTGAATCCTACTGGAAAGAGGACACTGTTTAAGAAGTCTAGTAAAGCCTGTCCTGAGGCTGTGTTCAGCATTCTTCCACTGATATCACCAGGACTCCAGGAAAGAAACCTCTGTTTTGCATATTAATCATACTATCCACTCTCTACTCCCTTGTTCAGTTTCCACATATTGCTGACTGGTTTTCTGGTTAGTTACCTAGTATTAATTTTGTTTCTTCTTCAGAGTATTAAAATAAACCCCTGTCAATCATAATATCTAATCAATTTAAAGGGTTGAAAATTAAACTTGTTTAGGTAACATCTTTACAGTACCATCCTTTACAATAACTTTTCTCCTTGGATATTGATGCATGAGGAAACATAGAGGCAAAAGTGTATGTCATAGATCACTCAAGGAGCAGTAGTGTCTTCCTTTCTCTTCAACAAAAGCATACCTATAAACACATGTTCTTTTAACTGCCTGAACTGTCCATTTGTGAGATGTGTCTCTGAAA
This sequence comes from Colaptes auratus, assembly GCA_015227895.2. Classification (NCBI taxonomy): domain Eukaryota; kingdom Metazoa; phylum Chordata; class Aves; order Piciformes; family Picidae; genus Colaptes; species Colaptes auratus. The sequence goes on along the minus strand of CM037631.1, from coordinate 98,237,112 downwards.
TGTTGAAAGAGACATGCAAGAATGAATTCCATTAAGTGTCATACTTCAAAGAACAGACTGGCATGAATTTTCCATCAGATTCCAAGGAAAAAAACCCACATGTATTATGATAAATCAGAAGGGCAGCTTAGAACCTGTAGCAAATTATTTAATACCATTACATTCATCCACTAGGAAATCATTGCTCTTTTGGGATAGCTTCCACTGACAGAACCAAACTCACTGAAGTTATTTTGCACATTTTACCACTGATAATTTCTCATGTTACACTTTCAGTCTGAAATCCAACTTCTACACAGCAGAAGTCTAAAACACAACTACATAAACAATATCTGAACTCTCTGTGTGGTTTTGTAAGAAAACTAACCAATGCAGCCATCAGAATTTAGAGAACTATTCAGCTTTATTTGAAATAGGGGAGAGTTACAGCAGATCAAGGGTAAATTTAGGCATAGATAAAAGGAAGAATTTTTTTACAATGAGGGTGGTGAAACACACTAACAGGATCCCCAGAGAGGTGATAGAAGCTCCATCCTCGGACACATTGTAGATCAGGTTGGATGGGCCTTTGAGCAACCTGATCTAGTTAAAGATGTCTCTGTTCACTGCAGGGGGGTTTGACTAGATGACCTTTAAAAGTACCTTCCAACCTAAACCATTCTATGGTTCTATGATTTTAAGTACGAAGACATTTCCTAGCAATACAGCTCTCAATATTTCAGTGACTGGATTCTAGTAGCAAAACATGAAAGATGAAGCTAGTCAGGTCAGCCTGAAGTTATGTATTTTTCAAAATAGATTTAAAATTTATGCCTTCTGTGCACCCCTTCTACTTAGGTAGGATTTGTAAGTAGATAAAAAAATACTTCTGTCTGCTTTCATAATAATAATAAATCTCACCCTTTTTCTTCCTGAGAAGGCAGTTAATAGAGCACCTCACAGAAAGCTGAATAACTTTAACAAAACTGTTCTTTCAATAGATGGGTGAGATTTTTCAAAACCACTTAGCTCTGGGTCTAGCTCTGCTCCTATCAAATTCTGTTTTATATATTTTCACATTTACTCAGGAAAAAAAAATTCTGAGCAGCCAGCATCGTGTAGAAAACTTGAAATGCATCCTTTGAAATTAGTATTAGTAATTTTATAAAGCTGTCATCTCACTTCATATAAAAGATTTATTTTCATCTCAGACTACACTTGAGTTTGAGTTTGAATATTAGAATCTTAAATGTTTATACCACTTTATTTTTGTTGTTGCGGTTTCTTTGTTTCTTTGGGTTTTTGTTTCCTTATAAAATATGTCAATATTTTCTTACTGGAAATTTATATATGAATTTAAAACAAAAAAATGTGCTGAGCAATGAAATACTAATACAAACAGTAGAGAATGCTACTTAGTGAAATATGAGGAATGAAAAACAGAGCCTTTTGGACCTGTTTTGTCTCTGTTAGTTTGCATGGCAATCACAGCAACATACACACTTACTGATATAGAGATGATAAAACTTGAATTAATTAGTCACAATTATCTTCCAGGAGGAAAGAAATTAAGATTAATTTTCCAATAATATGAAAAGCAATGTTTAGCATAATGTAATTATATTGTTTTATCATGTTAGTTCTGGAAACAATCGCTTACACTGGTTTAGGACTGAAAATAATCTACTGCAAACATCTAGTCAGGGTCTCTATTACCTCTTGTGGGAATTGTGTCCTTCTCCAGGATTTGATGGATGAGTCTCTGCTGGAACCCTTTTCCATGACTGTTGAAATGCACTTTCTTTGAACACATTATAGCCTCTTTCCAGACCATAAGTACTCAGTGCTCTGTGAAAAGTGAATACATCTTTCCAACTGCTATTTGGCTCTGATATGAAGAAATTACTGTCAAGGTTAATTATGCCATTCAAAACCAGTTCTCACCTGAAGGCTTTCCAAAATGTTTTTGAAGTACAAGAGAGATTCATTCCCCAGACAAATTGTGTGGTATGCATGTAGATCTGTTAGTATAGAATTTATCATGTACCTCGGTTCCTAAAATTTGATGTGAATGTGCAATATTAAAGGATATATTTGCATCATGCTATAAATACAAATGAAAGTCTGACAACTATGTGAAACTGCTGTTAGAAGGAGATGAGAGTTGCAATAAAAATATTTCTGAAAAATCCCACCAAACCCAAACAGACAATCACTTTCCCTTAACCACTTTCTTTTGCTGGACTTGTTGTGGCTATTATTTTTTACTTATCATCTGGATAATGCATTAGTTGGTTCCATTCATTAACTTACTCTAATTTGTTAGTTTAAGAATAATAGTAAAATGCAGAGAGGAGTACAGCTAAATTCTCATGAGATATAAAGTTAAAAAGGGGCTACAGTATGATTTTACCTTAAAAAGAGGCACGTTTTTCCTTAAGATTCCCAAGTGCATCATGCAACTGCCTTGGAATAAGATTATTAGAACAAACCTTTGCACTTCAGTTCGTTTCTTTTATGAAGCAATTTAAACATCTTGACATTCCTCTTTCTCTTCTTTGAATAACATTATTAGTATTATAACTAAATTTTTACCCTGGCATTCCATTATTTCAAATGCCAAAATTAAGTTTTAAATCATCTCAATAAATTATAAACACATTCAAACTATATGTTGAATATGACAATTCTGAACTGATCCCAGTTTTAACTGCCACATCAATTTGGTCATAGTCATGTCTCAATCCTAAGACTGTGGATTCCCTAAAAAGATGAAATTTAATGTTTTAAAATTCAGTGGACTGCAAAGGACAATCTGAATTGTCCATTGCACAAGCATCAGGGTGGAAATGAGTTGCACTAAGCACAATATAAATATGTGTGTGCTGACATGTACACAGATGCCTCGATAGTTCTGAATCACACTCACAGTTCAAATAAATAGGATGCAGAGCAGTACAAACTCAGCAGTGCAGCCAGCTGCAAATTGTGAAGTTCATTGTGTGGCAGTCTATAACCTATAATGAGGAGTTGTGTTTTCTCAAATGCTAACTAAATTCTCCATAGGAATAAGAAGAGATTGTGTAATTCCCCTTCAGTAACAAAAAAGTTAATCACTTCTCCCAGTTTTGGTACTGCACAGAGATTATGATTTGGTGAAATTTAGCAAGCCCAGTGGTTTCTTTAATGCACAGTGGTATTTTTGTTTTGTTTGGGGTCGTGGGGTTTTGTTGTTGGTTTTGTTGGTTGTTTGGTTTTGTTTGTTTGCAGAGGAGATGATGTGCCTCTTTGATTTCACCTTGCATTCAGCTCTCACTGAGATCAGTGGAATCCATCTGAGCAACCAAATAATAGAAAGTGTAATAGGTTTGTGAAAATATTGTCTGGAGGATTATGCTTCAATTTAACACAAATTTGCTCAAACTGTTTTCAATGCAGTCAGTACAGACCACTGAACAAAAGCAAATTGCTGGAGAAGGAGAAAGGGAAATGAGCACAAGAAAGAAAGGGGAGAAAGAGAGACTTGAAAGGACCTATTAGCCTTTCTGTTTCCTTGCTCACTAACCTCACAAACCAAAGCTCTTCCTCTAGCATTTTCAATAATTAAATTTCTGTAACCATTCTATTCCAAAGCCTAATTCCCAGTGATTCTGGGAATAATGAATTGCTCCAGATTGACTTTCCAAGCTTTGTACCAGAACAACCAAGAAGGTTTTAAAAAAGGATTCATTTGAACAAATTGGAGACTTTTCAACTCCTATTATAGCAGGATTTTGTTGTTAATAAAATAAAGCAGTGAAAAGGAGCCTTAGATATCACATGTCCTAAATTTAGGCTAAATTTATGTGTGTAGCAAATCTTACACACTGAATTCCTATGTTGAAACTAGATCAAATCATTATGGATATTCTTTATGCAGGAAAACTAAACTAGTGCCTTAAGCAGAAATGTCTCCATTTTCATGTAAGTTTTGGTTTGAATATCACTTGCTTACTGTAGCACCACTAGGCTCCTTGTAAATAAAATTTAAAAAGTACAATAATACAATACAATACAATACACCAGGTTGGAAGAGACCTTCAATATCATCGCGTCCAACCTATCAACCAATCCAACCCACCTAAATACAATATAATACAATACAATACAATACAATACAATACAATACAATACAACCCACCTAAACAACCAAAAAACTGAACTGTGGCACCAAGCACCCCATCAAGCCTCTTGAACACCTCCAATGAAGGTGACTCAACCACCTCCATGGGCAGTCGATTCCAGTGGGCAATCACTCTCTCTGTATAGAACTTCTTCCTAACATCCAGCCTAAACCTGCCCTGGCGCAGCCTGAGACTGTGTCCTCTTGTTCTGGTACTGGCTGCCTGGGAGAAGAGACCAACCTCTGCCTGGCTACAACCTCCCTTCAGGTAGTTGTACAGAGCAATAAGGTCACCCCTGAGTCTCCTCCTCTCCAGGCTAAGCAACCCCAGCTCCCTCAGCCTCTCCTGATAGGACTTGTCTTCCAAAACCCCTCACCAACTTTGTTGCCCTTCTCTGGACACGCTCCAGCAAGTCAACATCTTTCCTAAACTGAGGGGCCCAGAACTGGACACAATAAAATAATACTTATAGCAGTGGTTAACTACAGCTAAGCTTGACACAGATGCTTGCTCGCTGCCTTCCAGTGGGATGCAGTGGGTAGGAATGGGTAAAATGAAATTTGTGAGATAAAGACAGTTTAAAGTAGAAGCTGCACACAGAAGCAGAATGTAGAATTCATTCACTACTTCCTCTCAGCAGGCAAGTGTTCAGTCATAGAATTATCTCCAGAAAAGCAGGGCTTCACAACATACGATGCTTACTTGAGAAGTCAAATGCCATCTCTCTCTGTGTCCTCGTTTCCTCATTCTTTCCTCATCTATTTTTTGCTGATCATGATGTCATATGATGTGGAATATCCCTTTCACCAGCTGGGGTAATTTTTTACTTGCATATTACCATTTGAAAGGATGAAAATACCTAAGTAATTTTCACAATGCTTTTCCAGGTAGTTGTTATGTTAATTTTGCAGATATAGAAACACTGAACTGTTAGGACTTGCATCTGGAACCATGGCGGGGTGGGGAGGGGGAATAAATTGTGATGTTATATGTTGGAACATTTCAGTGGTCATATGGTACAATGCTACATAGTACTAATTAAATCTTGGGAACTAATAATAATTGGTTGACATTTTGAAAGGTATCTACTCCCTTGTCAATTTGGTCATGTTTGTGTTTCTTAATGTTTGCCTGGCTACTTTCCCATCTTAATCTTACTGCAGATTAAGAACATTAAAACATAATTTTTTTAAACTCAGTGGTCATTTTTCTTCTTCTCTGACTATTTTCAGTCACTATGGTTAGGAGGAGGTGCCAACATTCACATAAATAATAACAAATGAACTGTAAAGTAAGCTTTTTCTATTATTCTGTGTATGGAAAATCACTCAGGAGTAATGTTCAGTAAGTATTTAATCATAAAGAAATCAGTCCATAGAAATAAAAAAAATCAGGAAAGAAAAATGCAGGCTAAGATTCTGAGATAGATTATTTGCAGTCAATCTGCTGTGCTTCCTGCAAGATGACATAAGCTTACGCCAAAATCAACTTAGCAGAACATTGCCTTAGGGTATAATTTGAAGACATGAAATTGTAGTCCTGTGTGGTAGGTTGAAATTTCCCCCCAGCATTAACTTTGCCAGACCAACTCAGTTAGAAGCTAATGAAGCTGTATTTACAAGCAAAAACTACACTCTACAATGGAATGTAATGAATATGTACAAAATATACAGTATTTACAATATTATACAGTTATTTACAATTAGCAAACAACACAAAAACCCCTGGTCAAAAAAAAACAGGGAAGCCATTCCACTGCACCCCCCCCACCCCCTGTCCCGAGAGAGAGGAGCAGAGAGAGAAAGCAGTAGGTTAGACTTAGCCAAGGTCAGCCAAGGCACGTTATCTCTCCTGAGCAAAGCGAAAAACAGCCAGAGATGAGAGGAGAAAAGAGAAGAATTGTTATGGTACAGCTCCTCTTATTCCAGATATTTACCCAATGAATTTGTTTAGAATAATCTTTTGTTTTCCTTTTTACGCCCAGCTTATCTGCTCAAAATCTGCAGCTAAATTTTAAAGGCATTGCCTAAAAACACCACATCCTTTCTTCCAGAATATAATGACTGATGACGTACAAGGACTAAAGTATGCAGATTGACTGCAAAATCTTAAAGAAGAGACCATAGCAGAATAATATTTCTTTTTTTTAAATCAGCAAGTAGATAATATAAAGTTACCCATAAGAGAATTTAAATTGAATACAGTACATTCACATATAACACTAAAACATTTTTCTTCGCAGCTCAACGAATAGTTTAGGCCTGATGTTGCCATTAAATTAAACTTAGATTATACTGAGCTCAAGTGCTGCTTCTAATACTCCAGAAAATTAGGGGGGGGAGTGGTAATTTGAAAACATATAACAATTTAGTAGTTTTGACTTCAATATAAAATAGCAAAAAATACTTGTTATACCTTACCAAAATGTACTGATGTTAAACTAAAATATTAAAAGGTAGTAAATTGATGTCTATGGTCTAATTTTTGGCAATGTGTTCAGGGCATGATTCTACCTAAGTTTTATGTCATTAATTAAAATCTCAGGATGGAATTATATATCTTCTCATTAGCTCATCTGAAAATAAATTCCTGCTGTAAAAGATAGTCCTATACAGAATAGTGTCTTAGGTTTCCATTTTGTTTTCAAAAGAAGGATTTCTGCTAAATTTGGATTTCATAAGTCACAAAATAGGAGATATTTAAATAAAAAATTCTCCTCAAACACAACAGAACATAAAAATCCACAGAACTTTACTTGAATACACTATGAACTATTTTGAAACAAGAGTTCACCACATAGACGCAATAGTAAGCCTAAATATGTCTACAGTGCAACTATAGTACTCTGTTGAAGAAGTAACAAGTCTGAAGAAATACTTGAATTTATTTGAAGAATATGATTATATATCCTATTTTAAAAAAATATAAATTACTTATAACTAAGCAGATCTGTCAAAAATTGGAGTGATCTACAATTCCCTCAGCCAAGTGGTCTGTCTGTCTGACTGAGACTCATACCTTTTCATTCACAGAATCACAGAATAACCAGGTTGGAAGAGACCTCCAAGATCATCGACTTCAACAGATCACCCAACCCTAACTAATCATCTATACTATGGCACTAAGTGCTCTATCCAGGCTTTTCTTAAACAGCTCCAGGTACATTGACCCCCACCACCTCCCTGGGCAGCCCATGCCAATGGCCAATCACCCTTTCTGTGAAGAACTTCTTTCTAAGATCAAGACAAAACTTCCCCCTACACAGCTTGAGACTGTGTTCTCTTGTTCTGTTGCTGGTTGCCTGGGAGAGAGACCAACCCCCTCCTGGCTACAACCACCCTTCGGGTAGTTGTATACTCCTTTTTAATAGTTCAGTGTAATCCAGAGGTTTTACTGCTTCTGCCCCTTCAGTATCTCTCACATAGCAGTGCATAATACTGATTCTTGTTCCAGTCAGTAAACAAAAGAGATCAGATTTTAATTTTTCCTCTGGGTATCTTTTACATCAAAATACTATCAACTCCACAGTGAAAAACTAGAGGTTTTGATTCAATGCATAACATTAAGTGTTCTTAATTACTTATCTAGTTGTTAACCTTGTTTGTTCATTTTGTTAAAAACAGAAATATTCATAGACAGCAACAATTAAATACTTGTCTCAAGTGGGGAAAAAAGTAATTCTTAATGCCATTCTTATTTAACAAGCAGAGCACTAAGAGTTTAACCCCATTTGGCAATTTCATTTTTTTCAGCATAAGACTTCTACAGGCTGAGACAAAATATGACTTTTAGACTTACTGGTTGTAACAGAAAAAGTGTTGGACATAGGTTTTATGTGACTAATAAATTTCAACCAAAATAAATTGTTGGATACGTGTCAGTTCTCACAAACATATTCATCATTTGTACAAGTGCTTCAGAAAAGGGAAGAACATTGCTTGAGGTCAAGTTCACTTTGGAAAAATATATAAGGTTAGATTTATTTTTTCCCCCAATTTTATAGTTCCAGTATTTGTTTCTTAATTTATAAAATGCATATGTATTTGTTTCTTAGTTTATAATATATAGATATCTATGAAATGTATGAGGGTACAGTTAAAACATCCTCTTAACCAGACCTAGAAAAGAGGTTGAGTTGAACTAAAAGGTAACAGAAAGTTCATGAAGAGGGAAAAAAAAATTTTCTTCATGTGTAAAGGTGAGCAGAAAACAGATATTCCAAAAGGATAAAGGTGGCATTTTCAGCTATGAAATTAGCAGAGGAAAGCTCAAGAATGTGGCTGTCAAGACAGAATAATAGAATTCTACAGAAAATAATCACTAAACAGTAAGTTATGAGATAGACTGAACTTGAGGTGTATCTAACATTTGCCACCACAGTGTTGTGTGGATGATAACAAGCAAGAAAAAGAAGAATGAAAAGAATGTTTTAGTTTTTTTTTTTCTTTCAGAGGTGAATGCCAAGAAAAGAGCTTTCATTTTTTCTGAGTACATGAGCTTGCACAATGTGTTATAAAAGTTGTAGAAAGAGAGGAAAGAAAATTACTATACCATAGGGAAAAATTTGATAGATGAAACAATGATATCAATAATGTAAAATAACTGTAATTAGGAATAAAATTAAGGATACATGGAAATGAAATTGAATGAATTGAACATTTTTTTTTTGGCTTTATTGTAAAGAAAAAACATAGAATATAAAAGGGGAGTGAAAAACTGTGACACACAGTAGCAACTTTTCTTTGCAGTCCTTCCATGGGCATGTGTTTTAATGGCAATGCTGATTATAGATAGCAAAGTTAGATAACATGTCTGTGGTCTGAAGCCTTAAGAGGACTGGAATAGCTTACTGCTGAAACCTCTCACTAGAGTAACATACTTTTACGTGAAGACTCTGAGTAGTCAGAGGTTCCATGGGAATGGAAGCTATATAAATCCATTGACAAGTTAGGGGAAAACAAAATTTTATATCCATATATATATATATATATATGTGTGTGTGTGTGTATATATGTGTGTGTGTGTGTATGCCAGCCCTCTTTTTTGCTGCAGCTAGGATATGGATAGATTTTGAATGCTTGCATAAGAAAGTAGTATCCTGTGGAAATGAAGGAAAAAATGAAAATAAAATGACATAAATAAATAAATAAATAAAGTGCTAAATAAAAGAGATATATATAGAGAGATTATAGGAGTGTTTTAGTCCAGAGAGGGAAAGAGACTCAGTTCTTTTGAATTTTCCTGTGTTACGAAATTAGAGGCACAAACAAGGCCAAAATACCAACAGCAAGGCTATTTATTAACAGAATAAAGTGAATGGAAGAGAAGAAGGGAGAGAGAGAGGAAAAAATAGAGAGAGAGGGAGAAAAGGGAGAGAGAAGTGGACAGGAATTATATTACCACACCCCTCACCCCCCAAAGACAGTTTGGGTCTGTGGAAGAAGGGTGCTGCCATTTTGGCGTGGAGGAGACGTCATTCTTGTTGGCTGTGCTGTCCTCCACTGGAGAATGGGAGGGGGAGATCCCAAAGTCCAAATCCTTCTCTGAGCACCCTCTTCAGCTCCATGAGTTGCAGCAGGCGGAACTTAGGACATGGAGAGAGGGTTCCTCCTGGTCTGCTGCCTTCAGGCTACATGGTGATGTCTTTTCTCCTGCTTCTGTCCTTTTCTTTCCTTGTATTTTCTTCATTTTGATTCTCCACCACTAGGTGGCAGATTTGTAAGACGTCTTATTTAATCATAGACACATAGACTCATAGAATAATTTAGATTTGAAGGGACCCTTAGCTATGGTCTAGTACAAAGCTCTAGTTGAAGCAGCTCCTATCCAACCAGATTACCCAAGAGATTTTCTACTTAGGATTTCATTTTGTCTGAGAATGGAAATTCCATCACCCCTGTGATCCAGCTGTCACCTGCTAACTATCCTGATTAAAAAAAAAGAAGAAAAAATTCAAAGAAAACCCTTTGTTTACATGTGATTGTAATTTTCTGTGTTGCAAATGTTATATTCACTGATTTTTGTCCTGTTACTACGTGCCTTTCAGAAAAATCTCTCTGTTCCCTTATCCCATGAAATCACCAATGAAATCTCTTAGCTTTCTTTTTAAAGAAGAACAAATGGAATCTCTCAGCATCAAAGTATCCACTGAAGTTATATATACAGTGTCACTTTCAGAGATGTAATGTGGAATTAGATACATTTGCTCTGAGTAAATATCTGCATTGTGCATACCCTCCTGAGGCTATTGGAGAGAAGGTTTTACAAAATGCCATTAATAATCTTTATTATCACAGTATTATCAGACCAAAGGCTGAATCCAGACAAAATATCTGATTGGAAGGAGATGTTATTGGTAAGCTACAGCAATGAAAAACCTAAATAAAACTTTGCTTAATCACAGTGATAATGGAGATGGAGAGGAGAGAACAAAAAGAATTGAAAAATAAAATAGCAAAAAAAAAAAAGAAGAAATAAATTAACTGCAAGAATATTAGACATTTGCATTTATTTTCTTAGGTGCTTCATAAGCTCACTGGGCTGGAATATATTTTCAGCTACACTTAGCTAAGTCAGGAAAAAATCTGCTGAAGTCAACAGCTACATGCATAAGGAAATGGTATAAGGTCCACTGTGTCTGCAGACACAATTCTGCATATTCAGTATCTGGCTATTTTGTAAGCAGAGAAAACCTACTGTGTTTGTGTTCCAATCTGGAGGTGCTTAAAAACAAAATAGATCAAAATCCTCCCCTAGTCCTTTGAAACTGTCTTTTGAGTAGTCCCAACAAGCCAGCGTCAACATGGTCCAGGCATGCTATTGTCCTGTTTTTCTATGAAAGAACTGTTTATGGGTGAGAATTAACTAAATGCACAGAATGGGAATGAAGAGGTTTCAAACACAAACAGATCAAAATGAGAAAGAAATAAAAACATGATTTGGAATTAGGATAGGAAGGAGCAAAGAAATATGTTACACTGACGATCTTAAAATATAGTAGGTTTAAATGTTTTATTTTACTATAGATGTCAATATCAATTTACCATCAGACATTCTCCATCAGATTCTTACTTTCCTGGACAATATTTTTTAACTATTCATATCTTACATTGTGGAATTTCCTAAGGGGAAAAAGATATGAAAGCTTTCCAATTAAGCATATTGTCATGTATATACATACACACATGGGAACTAAAAGACAATCATGCTGTTATCCTCCATGTTAGTATACTCAGATTATGTTTAAGTGGAATGACTCTGTGGTTTTCTGTGGTTCTGTGGTTTTCTGTGTTACTTTCTCTCCTATCTGTCTGTAGAAAGGGGGGCTTCTGAGAGCCTGACACAGAGATGAATGGATATCATAATGTGATACAGACACTGAAGTTTAGGCATCTAATGAAACTGTAGATGCTTCTTTATATGATCTAGTTACCCCTTTGGTAATTCTCAGATTTCCACCTAACCTGCATCATCAGAGTTAGTCATAAAGAAATTTTGGATACCGTAGTGTATCTCAGATATTATGGCAGCTGTTTTCTGAAAACTAACCAAACCCTTAGAAATCTATCTTCCAGTCTACTGTGAGACAATACAGCTTGTTACATTCAACTATCTTTTACTAACATTAGAACATCTGTTGCAACTGAGAGAAGATGCTGAGTTCTGGACCTATCTGTTTACAAAATGACCTGTTTTGAACAGTTCTATATTACTTTTCTTTTCTCATTTCCCTCACAGTTGCAATGATTTGCCACCTATAGGCTACAGTCTGTTTTGTCTGAATTTAGTCTGTTAGTAGACTTTTTTTCCCCTCAGATTAATGACTTTTACATTTACAGGGCATGGTGAAAGATGCATTCATTATGGTGTCTTAGGTGTATTATAAAGAATAAATATGAAGACCAAAGATCAAATTCATTCTTTCTTCCAATATGTGTGATAAGTTTGCACAGCTAGTGTACATTTTAGAAGAAACATAATTTCATGCTTATGATTTGGTAGAATTTTCATACTGTACCAATACACTTTGTATGCTGTAATCATGTATTAATCACAGATTCAAAGAATTAACCAGGTTGGAAAAGAACTTCAAGATCATCAAGTCCAACTTATCACCCAGCACCATCTAATCAACTAAACCAGGGCACTCAGCCAGTCTTATTTTAAACACTTCAAGGAATGGTGACACCACCACCTCACTGGGCAGCCCATTCCAATGGCCAATCACTCTTTCTATGAAGAATTTCTTCCTAACCTCCAGCCAAAACCTCCCCTGGTGCAACTTGAAACTGTGTCCTCTCATTCTGTCACTGGTTGACTGGGAGAAGAGACCAATCCCCACCTGGCTACAACCTCCCTTCAGGTAGTTGTAGAGAGCAATAAGGTCACCCCTGAGCCTCCTCTTCTCCAGGATAAGCAACCCCAGGTCCCTCAGACTCTCCTCATAGGGCTTGTAATCCAGACCCCTCACCAACTTTGTTGCCCTTCTCTAGACACGTTCCAGCAAGTCAACATCCTTCCTAAACTGAGGGGCCCAGAACAGGACACAGGACTCAAGGTGCAGCCTAACCAGTGCATTGTACAGGGGCAGAATGACTTCCCTGCTCCTGCTGACCACACTATTCCTGACACAGGCCAGGATGCCATTGGCCTTCTTGGCCACCTGGGCACACTGGTGATTCATTTTCAGCCAGCTGTCAGCCAGTACCCTCAGGTCCCTTTCTGCCTGGCCACTCTGATCCTAGCCTGTAGCACTGCATGGGGTTGTTGTGGCCAAAGTGCAGCACCTGGCACTTAGATGTGTTAAATCTCATGCCCTTGGACTCTGCCCATCTGTCCACCCTGTCAAGGTCCCTCTGCAGAGCTCTTCTACCCTCTAACAGAACAACACCTGCCCCCAGCTTGGTGTCATCTGCAAACTTACTGATGATGGACTCAATCCCCTCATCCAGATCATCATTAAAGATGTTGAACAGGATGGGGCCCAACATTGATCCCTGGGGGACACCACTAGTGACTGGCTGCCAACTGGAAGTGGCACTATTCACCACCACTCTCTGAGCCCAGCCCTCCAGCCAGTTCCTAACCCAGCACAGTGTGCACCTGTACAAGCCATGTTTGCTATGGGGGACAGTGTCAAAGGCCTTGCTGAAGTCCAGGTAGACTACATCCACAGCCTTCCCCACACCCACCAGGCAGGTCGCCTGATCATTGAAGGAGATCAGGTTGGTCAGGCAGGAACTGCCCTTCCTGAATCCATGCTGGCTGGGCCTGATCCCTTGGCTATCCTGTAAGTGTTGTGTGATTGTGCTCAAGATGACAGATAGAGTTGTTAGCCATTGGAATGGGCTGCCCAGGGAGGTGGTGGAGTCATCATCCCTGAAGGTGTTCAAGAGTGGATTGGGCATGGCACTTGGTGCCATGGCTTAGTAGACATGAGGTCTTGGGTGACAGGTTGGACTTTATGATCTTTGAGGTCTTTTCCACCCTTATTGATTCTATGATTCTATGAACTTTTTCATAATCTTGCCTGGCACTGAGGTCAGACTGACAGGTCTGTAATTCCCTGGTTCCTCCTTCTGGCCCTTCTTGTGGATAGGCATCACATTGGCCAGCTTCCAGTCATCTTGGACCTCTCCAGTGAGCCAGGACTGTTGAAAAATGATGGAGAGTAGCTTGGCAAGCTCATCTGCCAGCTCTCTCAGCACCCTAGGATGGATACCTTCTGGTCCCATGGACTTGTGGGCATCCAAGTGGCTCAGCAGGTTTCTAACTGCTTCCACCTGAATCACAGAGGGATTATATTGCCCTCTGACTCCATGTGACGGGTTATGCCCATCCTGAAAGCAGCAGTGGGGGGAGGGCTTGTGTGGCCCCACCACAGCTTGTGAGAGCTTTGCCCTCCCTGGAGGGTGTTTTTCCCTTGGGAAACTGAGTTAATCTGTTCCACTCCCCCTCCCTGTCCAGCAAGCCTGTAAAAAGGAGGACACTGCAGCCATTAGCTCTCTTGGCCCCAGCCTTTGCCTGGACAAGGACTGCTGCTGGCTCTCTGCTTCTCTGCCATGTGGTCCTCCCTGCTACATCCACAGCTCTGCAAAGGACTGGTTTTGTATTTCATATTTTTTCCCCCTCCATCCTCATTCCTTACCCTTGTGAACCCTACTTGTTACATATATATATATATATATATATATATATATATATATATATATTTTAAAGAAAATTCTTCATCTCTCTACTTTCAAGCCAACTCCAGATTATTTCTTGGTGGATTTGCTCCTTCCCTTTCTCTTCCTCTCTCTTAGGAAAGAGAAGGTGGTAGCAGGGGAGGAATTCTCAGCCTTGTCCCCATCTGAGTTCTTAAGTCCCAGTTAAGGCTCAAACCACCACACTCCATCTGTCAGCTCAGGAGGCCAGTTGTCCTGAAGATATCCTATCCTGCTATTGAAAATTGAGGCATATGAAGGGGCATGCATATGAGACATATGAATGGTCCTTAATCAACTAATTTGACTTAATAAAATCCATTCTGTCCGTATTTACTATGCAATGACAGCTCTTTTGAGTAGAACTAATTTGTCTGTTGTATTAATCTTCAAACATTACTGCCTGAATACCTCAAATGAATCATGTAAATCCACAGTCAGCACATAAATGGCCTTGTACTTAAGTGGATTCAAGCATCAAGCTTCTTCTAGAGTTCATTTATTCTCCAACTGCATTTTCTGATAGGTAAAAAAAAGCAGTTTTTCAGGAAGTCTTGGGAGAGAGTTATTTGTTCACAGTAGCTATATGGGGCTGTTTTGGAATGTTTTCATTACTGAGCTGTGCTTACACAGTCAAGGCCTTTTTCTGCTTTACACACTACCCTATCAGTGATCAGATGACCAAAGGGATATCACATACTACATTGTGGAATCCCAAAAAGGAAGTGATAACAAAATGTATAGATGTCCTTCATGTCTATGTCAGGCTGTTCCCCAAGCTACGTGAGAAAGCACGGGAGTAAAAGATAACAAAGTGCTGCATCCTTGAAGTGGATGGGAAAGGCAATTGGGGAGAAAAACACCTCTTAAAATAAAGATAAAACAGTGGGCTTAACAAGGCTAGGCTTTGGGAAAGTGGAATTGTATGATTCATGAACCCCTTAATAAATAGCCACTGGCTCTGCAGAGAGGGGCAACTTGGCTCACCTTGTGGCCATGGTCTCTCCTCACAAACTGGTCTGTCATTTCTCAGTTCTTATGGACACAGAGCACTATATCATGTTGTGTTCAGCAGTAAAAGCTGAAAACAGGAGGAAGAAGGGAAGATTTTTGAAGTTATTGCATTTGTCTTTGTAAATAACTATGACATGTGATATAGTCCCATTTTCCTGGAGATGACTGAACACATATCTTTGAATGGAAAGTAGTGAATGAGTTACAGTATCACAGTATCACAGTATAACCAAGGTTGGAAGAGACCCCAAGGATCATCAAGTCCAACCTGTCCTAACAGACCTCACAACTAGACCATGGCACCAAGCGCCACGTCCAATCTCCCCTTGAACACCTCCAGGGACGGCGACTCCACCACCTCCCTGGGCAGCCCATTCCAATGACGAATGACTCGCTCAGTGAAGAACTTCCTCCTCACCTCGAGTCTAAACCTCCCCTGGCACAGCTTGAGACTGTGTCCTCTTGTTCTGGTGCTGGTTGCCTGGGAGAAGAGACGAACCCCCTCCTGTCTACAACCACCTTTCAGGTAGTTGTAGAGAGCAATGAGGTCACCTCTGATCCTTCTCTTCTCCAGGCTAAACAATCCCAGCTCCCTCAGCCTCTCCTCATAGGGCTTGTGCTCAAGGCCTCTCACCAGCCTTGTTGCCCTTTTCTGGACACGCTCAAGTAGCTCGATGTCCTTCTTAAACTGAGGGGCCCAGAACTGGACACAGTACTCAAGGTGTGGCCTAACCAATGCAGAGTACAGGGGCAGAATGACCTCCCTGCTCCTGCTGGCCACACTATTCCCAATACAGGCCAGGATGCCATTGGCCTTCTTGGCCACCTGGGCACACTGTTGGCTCATGTTTAGGTGGGTGTCAATCAGCACCCCCAGGTCCCTCTCTGTTTGGCAGCTCTCCAGCCACTCTGACCCCAGCCTGTAGCTCTGCATGGGGTTGCCGTGGCCAAAGTGCAGCACCCGGCACTTGGACTTATTAAATGCCATCCCATTGGACTCTGCCCATCTGTCTAGTCGGTCGAGGTCCCTCTGCAGAGCCTTTCTACCCTCTAACTGACTAACATCTGTTCCCAACTTGGTGTCATCTGCAAACTTGCTGATGACTGACTCAACCCCCTCATCCATATCATCAATGAAGATGTTAAAGAGGATGGGGCCCAGCACCGATCCCTGGGGGACGCCGCTGGTGACTGGCCGCCAGCCGGACACGGCACCATTCACCACCACTCTCTGGGCTCGGCCCTCCAGCCAGTTCCTAACCCAGCACAGAGTGTTGCGGTCCAAACCACGAGCTGACAGTTTAGCCAGCAGTTTACTGTGGGGGACGGTGTCAAAGGCCTTGCTGAAGTCCAGGTAGACTACATCCACAGGCCTCCCCAGGTCCACCAGACGGGTCACCTGATCATAGAAGGAGATCAGGTTGGAGAGGCAGGACCTGCCCTTCCTAAATCCATGTTGGCTGGACCTGAGCCCTTGGCCATCCTTCAGGTGCGCAGTTATTGCCTCCAGGATAATCTGTTCCATCACTTTCCCTGGCACTGAGGTCAGGCTGACTGGCCTGTAGTTTCTGGGCTCCTCCATCCGTCCCTTCTTGTGGATGGGGATCACATTGGCCAGTTTCCAGTCATCTGGGACCTCTCCAGTGAGCCAGGACTGGAGGAAAATGATGGAGAGCGGCTTGGCCAGCTCTCTTGGCCAGTTCCTTGTTTTGCTTTGCCTGCATGAGTGGTTTTTAGTTTACCTATTAAACTGACTTTATCTCAATCCATGAGGTTTCTAACTTTTACCTTTACAATTCTCTCTCCCGTCCCAGTGGGGAGCAGTGAGTGAACAGCTGTGTGGTGTTCAGTTGCCAGCTGGGGTTAAACCACAACATTCCCTTAGCTGCACAAGAGCCCTGCTGTTATCTCTTCCACAGGCATTACTATAATGTCTCTCAAATGTTACAGCTTTACATGTTTTAGTTTGCTTTAGTATGAAAGAGATATATAAAAAAATGTATACTGTTCTTCATATGCTTCTGCATTATTTTCTAATCCCTTTTAACATCTTTAATACAAATTCTGTACCTTAAAACACAAAACCCAATTGTGTTGAATTGAAAGAAATCACTGCCTTAGGGGTGGTAAAACTGAACTTGTAATTATTACCATAATTGCATATTTTAAATGGTCTAGAAATCTACATAACTAAGATTCCACACTTCAGAGCAAGCTATTGCATAAACATTCATAATAAGGTATGTATTGGTATTTATATGTTTAAGGTCATCATACTTACTTTTAGATTAATGAATGCAAGGACATAACTAATCCCATTGTACACCTATGCAGACTTAGAGAACATATGCAAAATGCTCATGTAAAGATGAATGAAAGAAAAAGGTAAATAAAGCATTGTGGGTTTGTTGTTGTTTTTTGTTTGTTCTGAGAGAGACTTCATAATTTTCTGTGTTCTACCTTTTTTCCATACAATGCCTGTTCCTATAATATACAGTCACTTTCACTTTTTATTCCAGTTCAAGGCCCAACCATTGTTCAGTGAAATCAATGGAAAAATCCTCTGTGATTTCAGCAAGGCCATTTAAGCACAAAACACAAGTCTTTAAAAGTGAAACAGAAGAAACTCTTCAGTCTACATGCTTTGACCTTGCTGGCTCATGACAAACTTTTTACTTGAAAAATGGAGAAAATTAAGGGGTGGGGGTGTCTCGATCCGGAGAGGGAAAGAGATTCAGGTTTTTAATGAATATTCCCGTGTTGTGAAATGAGAGGCACAAACGAGGCCAAAATATCAACAGCTAGACTATTTATTACATAAATTCAGTGGATGGACATAAATAAAGTGGATAGATCAGAAGGGGAGAGAGAGAAAATAGAGAGAGAAGAGAGAAAAGGAAAGGAATTATATTACCACACCCTTCACCACCCCCAAGATAGTTTGAGTCTGTGGAGGACAGGGGCTGCAGGAGATGTTGGGTCTGTAGAGGAAACGGTGCTGCAGGAGATGTTGGGTCTGTAGAGGAAGGGTGATGAGGCTTTGGCTGTAGAAGGGATGTGGTCCTCTGAGCAGCTTCTTCAGCTCCATGAGTTGCAGCAGGCGGAACTTAAGGCACGGAGAGAGGGTTTTCAGAGTCCAGGATCCGTTGCGTTGGCCCGTGATCTTTCCAGCGTGTGGTACTGCATTTTTCTTCTCCAGTTTTCTTCTTCTGTTTTCTTCTAACAAGCCAGTAGTTGCTCCAGTCTTTTATACATTTTTTTAGTCCTCAGGCAAGTGTCCGGGCGTTGTTCCCCAGGATATCGTTTCCTGGGGTATCTGATGGCTAGAAATGATCTTGTCCTGAAGGCGTGATAGCTGGGCCCTTGGGCCATTGTGCAGTCCCGTGAGCAATGTTATCTTTGCACCTTCCAAGAGTCTTTCCAGTGGCTCTGCCCAACGCACATCAGCTATTGTCTGGGCAAGCAGCAAGTGATTTTATCTTTGTTGAGTCACACCAGGAGAGACAAGCTTTAGTCTCTCACAGTGGGGAAGGCATTTTTTCTGTATTTCAGACACTTTTTTGTTTGTTTTTAATTGGAAACTTAAACAATTCTTTTTACTGGTCTTTAAAATATCAAGTCACCCTCCACATTTTATTTTACAACATACCATTTTTCCATGGAAACAATACATGAAATTGTTGGGCTTTCCTTTTTGATGTCAAAGAAGGGGAATTTAAAAGCTACAAATTCTTTCCCGTGTGTCCTGTCAGAGAGCTATGTCTTCCTTATGTCCTTTGAAAACTTCTGCGTGCTTTGACATGACATATTCATAAAGGAATTAAAAATCCAAGTGTATGTGGCAAGATTTTCAGGAGGAGTGAATGAACAAGCTAACTGCCAAAAACTAGGAGATATTTACTTCTCCTTAACTGTATAGAGTAAAACTCATTTCAGGTCTTGAAAAAAAATCAAGCACTTTTCCCTTGCCAACAATAATTTATATTGCCATTCATGAAAAAAGAAAATAGATCTTCCTTAATGATGTACACTAGAAGCTTTCTCCAAAATTCCCAAAATTGGATTAGACATGTTTAGTTTCTTCTCATCTAATGTCCCTTTTCCTTAACTCACACACACAAAACCCCCCCAAAAAACAAAACCCCCCAACTTTATGCAGTGGTTGCTGATGTATGAAGTGTGATATTTCAGGGGCTATGCAGTATTTTATGCATGTGTGTCTTCAACTAAAAATAGTATTTTGAAGTGGCTTAAATTTGCCTTTCCCTTTCTCTTATAAAAGAATCATTGGGTTGGAAGGAACCTTTAAAGGTCACCTAGTCCATCCTCCCTGCAGTAAGCAGGGACATCCCTAACCAGATCAGATTGCTCAGACTTTGAACACCTACAGGGATGGGGTCTCCACCCTCTCCCTGGGAATACTGTTCCACCACACTCATAGTAAAGAATTTCTTCCTAATATCCAGTCTAAATCTACCCTTCCCTAGTTTAAAACCGTTCCTCCTTGTCCTATTGCTGCATGCCCTTGAAAATAGTCCCTCTCCAGCTTTCTCATAGGCCCTCTTCAAGCAGTAGAAGGCTGCTATAAGGTCTCCCCTGTGCCTTCTCTTTTCCAGGCTGAACAACCCAAACTCTTTCAATCTGGTTTTGTAGGAGAGGAGTTCCAGACCTCTGATCATTTTTGTGGCCCTCTTCTGGACTTGCTCCAGTGTGTTTATGTCTCTCTTGTGTTGAGGACCCTAGAGCTGGACACCTCTTTCAGTCTTCTGGGCATACTTCTTTTGATGAAGCCCAAATTGAGGCTGGCATTCTGGGTTATAAATGCATATTGTTGGCTCAGGTCCAGATTTTCATCCACCAGTACCCCGAAGCCCTTTTCTGCGGGGTTGTTCTCATACCATCCCTCAGCCTGTATTGATAATGAGGATTGCCCCAGTCCAGGTGCAGCACTTCATGATGTTCACCTGGGACTACTTCTTCAGCTTGTCTGGGTCCCTCTGGATCACATCCTGTCCCTCTGGCATACTAACAGCACCACTCATTTTAGTGTCACTATTTCTATAACGTGAAGCAGCAGCTTAGAAAATACATTAAACTGCTTCAGTGAACTTCAGACTCATTCACATTCTTCCACAATCAATAAATAACTATGAAAATTCACATGTAGCTTTGGTGTATGTGCCACTACAAGGAAAATATACCTCAGATCCTCAGATACATCATGTTACAATAGAATTTTCTGTCTGTCTTTTTCTTCTTACCAAAAGAACGTGAATCAGACCATAATGCCATGCAATCAAAAACACTGTTGCACTCACAGTATTGGTAAGCTGCACCAGGGGAGGTTTAGGCTGGATGTTAGGAAGCAGCTCGTCACAGAGAGAGTGATTGCCCCTTGGAATGGGCTGCCCAGGGAGGTGGTGGAGTCACCATCACTGGAGGTGTTTAGGAAGAGACTTGATGGGGTGCTTGGTGCCATGGTTTTGTTGATTAGATAGTGTTGGATGTTAGATTGGACTCAGTGATCTCCTAGGTCTCTTCCAACTTGGTTAATTCTATTCTATTCTATTCTATTCTATTCTATTCTATTCTATTCTATTCTATTCTATTCTATTCTATTCTATTCTATTCCATAGCTTAACTTTTTTTTTTCTTTTTTTGTGCATTGCCAGCAATGTCTCTGGGCCAATCATTCTAATTAATCTTAATGTTCATCTTTTTTTGACTGATACTTGTTTTAGTAGGCCTGCTGTTAATCAATGAAACTTAGAAAACCGTCACAGACTGCCTTCTAGTATGTTGTCTGTCCTTCTCATGTGCTCCTTTAAGAGCATTTCTCACTATTTTGAGGCCCTGAATCTTCACAATATTGTCCCATGTTACCTTAAAATAAAATATGTTCAAAAACATAAATAAAATCTTTGCCACTAATACTAAAACTGGTGAAGAAATGACCCTGTAAACTTGCTATGTCATTTCCAAACCTCTGTTGCTATCAAGGTGACTTAAAAATGGTTGCCATTGAGCTGTAGTTTACTTAGAAACATACACTATATGTAATCAGTTTCAGTCTGGATTTCAACCAATTAACAGCACTGAGACATCTCTTTTACATATTTGGAATGATTTCATGACACTTGCTAAAAACAGTGACTTTATAATTTTCTCCTAATGGATTGATGCTTCTCTCAGGGAACATTGATGTTCGCAGGATGGAGTCTCATTTCTTTGCATGTCACCAAACAGTTTATCATTCACTGTCTCAGCTTTTTTTTTTTTTTTTAATTGACCTGTAACCATATTTATTCAAGTACAACTCATGGTTCTTACCTGTTGTTTGATTTTCTGGTGACATGCTGATACCCGTGTTTCTAAATTATTGGGAAGTAGGCTATCAATTATTTGAATGACACTTCTAAAGGATTATATTTACTTATCATGACTCAGTAACTGTAATACAGAGCTGGATTTTGCAAACCTGTATGGTATAATATATTTCAAATTCCAGTATTATCAACATATTACACAAGCAGAGTTATATTTTCAAATTCCATAACTGCAAAACTAACTCAATACTGTATCCTGCTTGGGTACGTAGCATCTCAACATAGACATTCACCATCTCCCACTGCTATTACAAAATCAGGAAGATCATCAGCTCTGGTACTCTATCTGCTATACCCATGAAATATTTTCAACTCTTTCCAACTTTATTCAGTAGTTAATTATACTATGAAGCATGATTGACTGTATTGTTTCTATATTGAGAGAGCACCATTAACTTTCAGCAAGACAGATGATCAATTTTAAGAGCCTACTGCTTACACACAGAATCCTTCCTGCTGTGTCCCAATTTATTTGCTGGACATTTTTGTTACTGTACTCACCAGGATGTGTTTTATGGCCTCATTCCTCTTTTTTTTTCTTGCATATAGTTAATGACAGCATAGAAATAAACATGTAACCTATATGAGTATGTCCTTATGGAATACTCTTACATATTTTAATTGAAAATTAGATTTTTTTAAATTTATTTATTTGCCTGAAACACTATGGATTTAGACTAAACACAAGGAACGAACACTTTAATCTTAAGGTGGTGAGACACTAAAACAGGTTCACCACAGACATTGTAGATGTCCCCTTCCTGGAAGCATTCAAGGCCAGATTGGATGGAAGTTTAAGAAACCTGATCTAATGGAAGATGTCCATGCTCATGGAAATAGATGGTCCAGTCCAAACCATTCTATGATTCTATGACTTTATGATTTGTTTTCTCGTACAGTTAAACCGAATTTCACTGTAACAACCATGGGAAATACCTTTATCAATGTCTGCATTTTGTTCAAATTCTGCTGCTGAATGTTTCAGTACTTGTGGTTGTCTCAGTCCAGAGAGGGAAAGACTCAGTTCTTTTGAATATTCCCTTTGTTGTGAAATTAGAGGCACAAACAAGGCCAAAATATCAACAGCTAGACTATTTATTACACAAATAAAGTGGATGGATCAGAAGGGGAGAGGGAGAAAATAGAGAGGGAGAGAGAGAAGAGAGAGAGAAGAGGAAAGGAATTATATTACCACACCCCTCACTCCCCCAGGACAGTTTGAGTCTGTGGAGGAAAGGTGCTGCAGGAGATGTTGGGTCTCTAGAGGAAGGGTGCTGAGGCTTTGGCTGTAGAAGAGATGTGGTCCTCTGGGCAGCCTCTTCAGCTCCATGAGTTGCAGTAGGCCGAACTTAGTACACAGAGAGAGGGTTCTGCTTCTTCCAGGCTCCATGGTGATGTCTCTGTCATTTTTCCTTTCCTGGTTTTAATTCAGAGCAGCATTGCCCCGGGCTTTTCCTTCTCTCGTGTTTTCCTTCTCAACAATGTTGTCCTTCTCCTGTGTTTTTCTTCATCTGTGTTTTCCTTCTGTGTTTTTCTTCCCTTGAGCCAGTAGTGGCTCAAGTCTTTTATACAGTTTTTAGTCCTTAGGTATGTGTCCAAGTATTGTCCCTCAGGAAATCAGGGGCTAGGTGGTGAATCCATTGTCTCACCATCCTCCCTTTCCGGGGTACCTGATGGGTCTTGTCTTATGCATAGTCCCGAGGGTGGCCTCGGTCCATTGTTGTGAGGCCAGCTGTGGTCCAGTGAGCAATGTTATCTTTGCACCTTCCCAAGAATCCTCTGCCCAATACACATCAGCTATTGTCTGGGCAAGCAGCAAAGGTGATTTTATCTTCATTGAGTCTTATCAGGAGAGACAAGTTTGGTCTCTCACAGTGGTATCCACAGTTTGTAACCAGAATGAAGTTAAGTATCTTAGATCAGAAAATAATGTTTAAATACCAGGCTTAGGTACACTTGCAGTATTGAAATATCTTCATTTTACTTGGGAAATCTGGCTGAATTTCTTAAATTTTGGTTGGAATTTAGAAAATCTGTCCAAATTTCATGAATTATTTGTCTGTGAAGGAAAAACTCTAAGGTAAAAAAAACCAAACCAAAACAAAACCCAACTGATTAAATGTGTCAGTGATGAGTTTTATTGTCTGTAGAGGCCAATCATCTCCTAAACAGGCCCTGATTGCACAGGGAAAAAAGAAAAGAAAAAAAAAAAGTTACCCAGTACAAAGAGGCCTCTGATACTCCCCCATTGTTAACAGATAAGAGACAGTCTCTCTCCCACAGGAACAAGGAGGGGGGGAAAGAGAAAGACAATGACTTTGCTGACATATTCATAAGGGTGCAGGATTTATGGGTAGAAACACACTATTTCTTGTGTCCACCCCCTGGCTGGACACTCTGGACACTGGAGGTCTCAACTCTGTGGCTTCTTTTTTGGAAGGCACCCATCCTAAATGGCCATATTCCACCCTTTATTTCATACCATAATTCCTGCACTAAACATATCAAAGTAGAAACAGTCTCTAGATGATATGTAGCAAAGTTCAAGGAGAAGATCACTTTTCATCTGGGTGTCCTTCAGAATAGTCTCTCACTCAGGATCAGGATACAGTTCTTCCCCTCATCCAAAGGGATGGAACAGGACCTGTCTGATGATATAGAGTTCATTCTTGTGTACTGTGAACTATTTGTAGACTCAAAGGACACCCTGGTCATCTGAAAAAAAATCATAACCTTTCACTAACATTGGAAACTCTATCTCCATCTGCATCATGGACATCATACATCAAAACAATAGATATCATGGATCAGGCATTGTCCATTCTCAGAGATCACTTTGTAGTTTGTGCACCAGCCAGGAATCGAACCCAGGCCTTCCCACATAGCATGGGGGTGTTCTACCAGTAAAGAACAGAAGCATAGATACTACTTACTGCGAAGTCTGTCTGGAGCTCCACCTTACACAGGGACAATCTGGATCAGTTTCATAAGTCCATGTTCAGTTCAAGTGTCATGTTTCTACCCCTGGGGCAATTGAGTCAGAGGAGCCAAGTTTACCAAGTTCACCCACTCCTTCCACCCCTCCAGGAAACAGCACACCATGGCATCATTCTGGTGCTCGATTTTCAGCACATACTGGAGAAGAAATCCCTCTGCCATGTCAGACATTCAGACAGCAGCTCTTAAACCTCCCAAGCCATTGGTTTTGTACACCTCAAGAAAAAACTCAGCTGTCCCTCCATCTGACTGGAGTTAGGGTGCCTCTGAGGATGATTGCCAGAGCCCTTCGCTGGACGAACTGGGTCAGTCTGGGAAACCACCCTTTAAGTCACACTACCCATTGGTATCTCCAGAGCTGCATTACTGCAGGCTTCTCTGATGAAGATTACAACCACGTGCAGCTGCCACCTGTGCAGATGTGTTGCCTACAACTGGGCGATGTACCGAGGCATAGCTGCACCTGGCTTTGTGGCCAGCCATGCGCTGAAAGAGGAAGTGGCTGCACTAAGCGCAGGCACTCCCCAGTGGGCATAAACCACTTATGTGTTCCACAATCCCCCAAGAAGAAAGGCAGAAAATCCTAAGGAGAATTTGTATAGTTTGGTAGTGTGAATAGTTTTGTGTTTCTACTAAGATAATTCAAGTGAGAACCTGCCATATGGGTAAAAAATGAAGGAATAGTCTTCTCTCCCTGGAGAAGAGAAGATTCAGTATTCCAGCATTTAAAAGGTGGCCACAAAGAGGATGGAGGGTCTCTGTTCATGAAGTCATAAAGACTGCAAGGTACAACTGTTATAATTTGCATCAGGAAAAGTTACATTTTTTCACAGTGAGAAGAATCATTCACTGGAATAACCTCCCCAGGGAAGTGGTAGAATCCCTATCACTGTAGGATTTTAATATGTGATTGGACAAAGTGATAGAAAATCTCAACTCAATTCCCTTTCCCGTGGAAGGTTGGTCTAAGTGATCTTTTCAAGTCTGTTCCAACATGGGCTGTTCTATGATTCTAAGAGTCTATGTTTAGTTTGTGCATTCGATTAAACAATCAAATTCAACTAATGTTCCAAGAGGTATTGTAGTCTGCCCAAAAAAATCTGAAGGTTCAGCTACCCACACAAAATTTAGGCATTTTCCTCTTTTTCCACTTCTCAAGATTGCTTAGGCATTTCTCTGAACAAGGATTTATGTTTGATGACAGAACCAGACAAGCTGCACTGTAACCTTCCATGTCTGCTGAACTTCTGCTGTGTAATGCTGTAAAAGAAGAACAAAAAATAAAATTCAGAATAACATGATGCTTCTCCTAACTGAACCTGAAAGAAATCTGGATCTGTACTTACATGTCATAACAACCTGAAAAAAAAACCTGTTTGGAGGTTTTCAGCTTCAAAAAAGTAATGGGAAAAGGGATGATAAAATGGTATAGAAATTCACAAATATTTCTATGAATGTAAAACCTAAAAGTCTAAAAAATTGTGAAAACAGCCATACCCACATATATTTAAGCAAATTGTGAACATATTTAATATTTCAGCTCAGCCTTCAGCTGAGAGGATCAAATGATAATGCAACTCATTTAAGTGGTGTGTTACCTACAGTCCATTAAACACTATTTATTTATTTTTTTCTTGCATAAAATGAGTTACTGACACAAATTATATTTTCTAGATGAAAAGCAGTATTTTTCAAAGAGATTTTTGGTATTGCAGACTTGCTATGTGGGTAAAGTTTATATGCAATGGCTTACCTTCAGATGATAACATTTTAGCAGGATGGTGGAGAAGAGGAAGAATAGATTAGAGAGGAGGAGGAATAGAGAATGAAAGTATGAAAAGTGTCACTATGATTTAGAATTGCTTTCCTTGAAATAAATAGTCTACAAAAAGAAAAACGCTCTTGTGAAAAATCCTTTATAAGCGCAAAACAAAAGCTGTTAACTCTCTGACCTGGGACTGTGTCAGACAAAGAAACAGATAGGAAGGGAGTTCATAGTAAAAAAAGACGTTATTAAAGTCAATGTTATCAGCTTACTAGAAATCTAAATGCTGACAAGTTTATTATAAGCATCAAGGCAAAGGAATGCTTTAGGCAGAAATTTGAAGGAGGATAATAAGGTAGTTCCTCCTAAGTTAAAGTAAATAACAGAAGAGAAATCAAGTAGTCTTATTTCATAATTGAGATAGTAGATTGTGGAGGCCGATCATGATTAACCACCTGAGAGTAGGAGGTGAAATCTAAATAATAGACTGTAAATGGCACAAGAATAATTTTGAAAGGCTATGAAATAGAAAGCTTGCTTTTATTACACAACACCAAAAAAAAAGGGAAAAAGTGACAAGAGGAATAATATACTCAAGGGAAAATGCTAGGAAAAAATAAGTATTTTTTTTCTGAAGTATGAATAATGTCCATCTGCATTAAACAGGACTAGAGAAGATGTTTGTTTAGCAAGATCAGAAACTGGATGAACCTAATTCTACAGGTAAATGATAGAGCTGGATATAGATTTAATGCCATAAAATCTGGAATTATCAATTGTGTTGGTGTTATATCCTGAGTAACCCCAAACCTACTTCTGAGTAAAATTATCATATTGAATAAGAAATAATTTGAACCCTGCTATACTGGAACAATTAAATCTTCATGATTTTGATGAAAGAGACTGAAATAAATGTTGATATATTTCTTCCAAACATCAAATATGAAAATGCTATACATTAAGAGTTATATTTTGACTCAAATCACTGTTTATCATTTAAAATTTAGCTGATACTCAGATAAAAAAATGCAAAACCAAATGGCCTGGGACCAACACAGGGGTGGCAAGACACAAGGAAATGCTTCCCCAGAAAATATTATCTTAAAACAGCAGTAGAAAGGGATCACAAAACATTAGCTATAAGACTAATTTGGCAAGATGTCAGTGTCTATAATGTAGATATTTGCATATGATAATCTTTTCAGGATTAATAGAGAGAAAAAGGAAGTCTTAAATCATGATACTTCTTCTGCCTAGAAAATGTTTGATTCTCTTTATTGACCATAAAGGAGCATGATAGACACTTATCTCAACACTAAAGGTACCTAACACTAAATGAGATGAATCTTAACTGGACAAAAATGTTGTAATATCACCTCTTTAAAAACACATGTTGATACCTAAAATAATAGTGAAAATAAATAAATTATAAGCCAAACATTATATGTAAAATAATGCAGAGGGAATGGTATTTCTAATAACATAAAATCCTGTAATTACAGTGGACAATTTCACTCTTTAAAGACATGTCTTTAACAAAAAATAGGAGGTCTCTGCTGCAACAGTAAGAATATTTATATCTCCATGATTTGTATACTTTTTTTTCCCCTTTATTTTATAGAGTTTCTTCTGAAGACATTTGTAAAGTTCTGAACAGGTACTAAACATTTGTTTACTAAGCATTGCACCTGATCCAGTCTTACTTTATATGCGGAAGCACTAAACACTGCATTCAATATTATTACTTTATTAGATGCTTTTAGGATACCTCTCTACTGACAGCTAAATGAGATTTCTACTAACAAGTAACTGCTTACTTCTGGCCTTAAACATTTACAAGTGCAGTGTGAAATGAGGTGTTGACAATTTTTTTGTTATGCACTTGAAGGAAAAACAGACTCTTTGAAAAAGGCAGAAAAACATATGCTAAATGCATAGAGCTATGCTTTTTAACTGTTTTAGCCGGCTCTTACTTCAATAAATTAAGAATTCTCTGTGCCTTGACGCAGTATGTGGCTCCTACAGCATGAATACTTTATGCTTCACTTGTTCTTCTGTAATACCTCCCAGGAAGAAAAATGCAGGTTTTTTTATTGTTTCCTTCCTCCTCCACCGTCATAAGAATCACAAATATATATATCCTACAAAGCTTAACATTCCATGTGCAATAATTGGACTACCTATTCTCATTAATTTCTTATTTTATATGCGATTTTACTTAATTTATTATCCAGGTATTTGAGAAAGTTGTCTTGTGACTGCCTAAATTTAACCACTTTGACTACTCATGGACCATTACACTTAGAGACTTTTAAATAATGTTCACATATTTATGGCCCCTACTGAAGTACACTTTCTATTACTGCTCATTGAGCCTGCAGATAAAGAAGATATTTCCTAAAATAAGATACAGTTGTACTTATGTATGTTGGCTAGGTATCTCAATCAATAATTTAAATTAATTATTTAATTATGTCAATTAATTATTTAAGCAGAAACATCTAACAGTTGTTACATTTGTCAAAATATCTAGATCTGGTTGTGATTCTACTCAGGGAAAAGAAAAAAAAAATCAAATCAACTGCTTAAAAAGATCCAGCTTTGCCCTTGCCAAGCAGAGAAGAAGTACGTAAGATGTTTCAGAAGTATTGAGCGTTCAAAGTGGACTTTGGCTTTGAGATCTAAGTGGCGTTAAGAGGAAAACACCAAAACTGATAGTTCTGGTGTTACAAAGGAAAAAAGCAAAAAAAATTCCTATATATAACAAAATTAGATTTTCATTCTGTCTTCTTCAAATTGCAGGTCCTGCCCGACCAACCTGATCTCCTTCTATGATCAAGTGACCCGCGTGGTGGATGTGGGGAGGCCTGTGGATGTGGTCTACCTGGGCCTATGTAAGGCCTTTGACACTGTCCCCCACAGCAAACTCCTGGCCAAGCTGTCAGCCCATGGCTTGGACAGGAGCACACTGTGTTGGGTTAGGAAGTGGCTGGAGGGCCAAGCCCAGAGAGTGGTGGTGAATGGTGCCACATCCAGCTGGCAGCCAGGCACTAGTGGTGTGCCCCAGGGATCAGTGTTAGGCCCCATGCTCTTTAATATCTTTATTGATGATCTGGATGAGGGCATTGAGTCCATCATTAGTAAATTTGCAGATGACACTAAGCTTGGGGCAGGAGTTGATCTGCTGGAGGGTAGAGAGGCTTTGCAGAGGGACCTCGACAGGCTGGACAGATGGGCAGAGTCCAACGGCATGAGATTTAACACATCCGAATGCCGGGTTCTGCACATTGGCCACAACAACCCCATGCAGTGCTACAGGCTGGGGTCAGAGTGGCTGGAGAGTGGCCAGGCAGAAAGGGACCTGGGAGTACTGGTTGATGGGAGGCTGAACATGAGCCTGCAGTGTGCCCAGGAAGCCAAGAAGGCCAATGGTATCCTGGCCTGCATCAGGAACAGTGTGGCCAGCAGGAGCAGGGAGGTCATTGTGCCCCTGTACACTGCACTGGTTAGGCCACACCTTGAGTGCTGTGTCCAGTACTGGGCCCCTCA
The DNA here is from genome assembly GCA_015227895.2 of Colaptes auratus. Classification (NCBI taxonomy): domain Eukaryota; kingdom Metazoa; phylum Chordata; class Aves; order Piciformes; family Picidae; genus Colaptes; species Colaptes auratus. The sequence goes on along the minus strand of CM037631.1, from coordinate 98,207,054 downwards.
GTTTAGGAAGGATGTTGACTCGCTGGAACATGTCCAGAGAAGGGCAACAAGGTTGGTGAGGGGTTTGGAACACAAGCCCTATGAGAAGAGACTGAGGGAGCTGGGGTTGCTTAGCCTGGAGAAGAGGAGACTGAAGGGCGACCTTCTTGCTCTCTACAACTACCTGAAGGGAGATTGCAGACAGGCAGAGGTTGGTCTCTTCTCCCAGGCAGCCAGTACCAGAACAAGAGGACACAGTCTCAGGCTGCACCAGGGAGGTTTTGGCTGGATCTTAGGAGGAAGTTCTTTGCAGAGAGAGTGATTGCCCATTGGAATGGTCTGCCTGGGGAGGTGGTGGAGTCACCTTCATTGGAGGTGTTCAGGAGGAGACTTGATGGGGTGCTTGGTTGCATGATTTACTTGATTAGGTCGTGTTGGATGATGGGTTGGTTGGACATGATGATCTTGAGGGTCTCTTCCAACCTGGTCTATTCTATTCTATTCTATTCTATTCTATTCTATTCTATTCTATTCTATTCTATTCTATTCACTGACAGCAATAGACTGTCTGCTGCCAAAGCCATGATTATGAAACATGTTTACCATATAAATAAAATCTACAACACTGGTCCAAAATAAAGTGTGCCCCTAATTTGCTGGGTGTTTTTTCTGCTTTGAGCCCTTTAATCTGTGGTGACTTCTTAAGAATGGTAAAAGGATTCTAATGTTGTCTAAGTATTGCATGCAACCACTGTTGTAAGATCTGTAGCTGCCAGAGCTGCTTGCCATACCTTCTCATACTTTTCTCAAAGACAGAAGACAAAAATATTTATTGCTTCTGAGGTTTGTTGTGTTGTGCTTGTTGAGGATTTTGTTTATTTTTTTTTTTTGAATTTTCTAGTCATTGACCAAAACCCAACACAAATGGGAAACATCTACAGTTGTGAATGTACTAGACTATTTAGTCTTGGTGATTCACAAGTACACATTAGCAGTCTGTCTCTAGTTATACAGAATAAAAATGAACTTTGGTTTCAACCAGTTTATCATTCCATGGAATCAGCAAACTTCAAATTGAAATAAACCCCATTTTTTCATAACTTAGTATTATGTTCAAGATATTCAGGTGTATATTTACATCTGAAAGTGAAAAATGCTGTTACTAATTAAATCTTTGTTATAACAAACTAATTAATTGTTAATTGTTATAACAAACTAATTAAATCTTTGTTATATTTTCTTATGAGTTTCCTCTTAACTAACATTACTAAAAAAAAAAAAAGGCACCCCATTCTATATAAAAAACAAAACCAGAACCAAAAGCACCAAACAAAAAACCACCAATACAACAAAGAACTAACAAACAACAAAACCAAACCAAAACCAAAACCGACCAAAATTCAAACACACAAAAAACCCAAAGAAATAAAAAAACCCCAAAACAAGCCCTGCAAACAAATCAAAAAGTAAAAAAACTCCAAACCACAAACTTGCACATAGTATAAAGAAATACAGAAGTGCTATGGAAAAATGATCAAAAGAGATTTTGAGTTCCACATACTAGGTGTGCTACATAGAAACTACGACATTGTAACAAATGATATTGTGACAAATATTACAGTGTTGATAAGCCTTTCAACGAAGAACTTTCTTCTACTGTCCGATCTACGCCTCCACTGGCACAACTTGAGATTGTTTCATCTTGTCCTGTCACTTGTTACTAGGAAGAAAAGATCAATATCCTCCTCACTGCAATCTCCTTTAAGGCAGATGTAGAGAGCAATAAGGTCCCCCTCCAGCCTTCTTTTCTCCAGAGGCCTTACTAGATTTACATTTATTCTATAACACGATATTACAACACAGGAACACCATTTATAGGGTAGTAAAACCTAAGCATTATTTATTTTTTTTAAATCTTCACTGAAAGGAAACTCAAACATAAACTAAACTCAACAACTACTGCATAACTGGACTGCACTAGTCTCTATTTTCTTTTTTTGAGAAATAAGACATTTGATGTGTAGCTTCCAAGTTATATATAATTGCCATAGAATCATACAAGGATTCTTATTCGAAAGGACAGTAAGGATCCTAGAGTTCCAACCCCACTGCAATGGGCAGGGACATCTTCCACTACATCAGGATGCTCAAAGCCACGTTCAACCTGGCCTTGAACACTTCCAGGGAGGAGGTATCCACAACTTCTCTAGGAAACCTGGTCCAATGTCTCACATTCCTTACAGAGAAGACTTTCTTCCTTACATGGAATCTAAATCTACTCTCTTTCACCTCTTGTCCTATCACTCCATGTTCTTGTTTAAAAGCCCCTTTAGGTATTGGGAAGCTGCTATATGGCTTCTCTGGAACCTTCTCCTCCCCAGGCTGAAAAACTCCAATTCTCTCAGCCTTCCTTTTAGGAGATGTGCTTAATCTCTCTCATCATCTTTCTGGCCCTCCACTGAACTCACTCCAACTCCATTTTATGCTGGGGTCTCCAGAGCTGGACACAGTACTCTAGGTGACACCTCACAAAAACAGACTCAAGGGGTAGAATCACCTCCCTTGACCTCCTGGTCAGACTTGTTTTAATGAAGCCCAAATTGCAGCTGGCTGTGTGATCTGCAAGTCCACATTACTGGTTCATATTCAGTTTTTCATGCACTAAGACCCTGAAGTCTTTCTCTGCAGGGCTGCTGTCAATCCATTCATCACAGCTTGTATCTGTGTTTGGGATTGCCCCAACCCAGGTGCAAGGTCTTACAGTTAGAATCAGGTCTGCACAGGCCTACCACTCATGCCTGTCAAGGTCCCTCTGCATGTCATTCCTTCCCTTCAACATGTTGATCACACCACAGCTTGGTGTTGTCAGCAAACTTGCCAGGACTGCACTCAATCCCACTGTCTGCATGACTGACAAAGACGTTAAACAGTGCCAGTCCCAGTATCAACCCCTAAGGAACATCACTCATTTTCTTCTGTAAACCAGTGCAGATTTATTTTTGTAAACATTTTTAATATCTTACATTATATGTCAGATGCATACACTATGCATTGATAAACTACAGCCTTAAGCTAAATGTAAACCAAATCAATATTATTTCAGGGGTGAAAAGGACAAACAAGGAATACATTAAAAACAAAGTAAGAGATTGATGTTTCTTCTTTTTGAGGTCAGAAAGAGAAAACAGGGTGATAAAAGAAAGTAAGTGAACATAAAGTTTTAGAATAGCAGTTCTCAAAGAAGAAATTCATAGGCCAGAACTATAGCAAGTGTAAATGACACATAAACTCTTTCTTCTACCAACATCTTAGGTATAAATACCTTTTAGTTCCTGCATGTATAACACTGCTTAAATATTAAGGCCGGATTTTTGCCAGAATTTTAAGAAAACTTAGGCTGCAGAGATGGTAGAAGTATTCCTAAAAGATTAAACAAGGAGCTGTGCATGAATCTTATTAGCTAGCGTAGACCATTATTCTCAAGGATATTCCTGTCTTAGATTGAGTTGTATGTATTTGTACGTTCCTTTTTACATATTTGTGGCTCACCTAGACAGTTTTAGATTTTTTAAATGTTTATATTTATCATAAAATTGCTAGCCTTCATATTTTCAAGTACTCTGCCTAAAGTTAAAAAATAAATGTAATTCAAAACAGTTTAGAAATTAAGTCTGTGAATATTTCTTACCTTCTAACTAAAGAAAATATCTAATCAAAGTAAAACCAAACACGAGCAATATCATCTTCTAACACAAGGACTAGCATTTAGTGATGGTAGAAGCTCCTCTAAAGGCTATGTGGAACAACAGACATTTTGCAAAAGATTCAGGTGCACCAAGTGTCCTCTTAAATTAATAATAGCTCATGCACAATGTATTTACAATACAATACAATGCAATACACCAGGTTGAAAGAGATTTGTGGTATAGCAGATCTTGGAAAGGTGCTGTACATACATTTAATTAAGGCCCCAGATGGCAAACACTCTCAATAAGACAGAGTCAGGAGGCAAATGAAGGGCTAAAGATGTAAATATGGTTCTGTGTGTTAGGTCTTTAGTCAGGAAAGACTACAGTGAAGCCTAAGTACCAAACTAGCTAACTGGCAGTTGATGTTTGGTCCTGTCTTGCCAGAGTTGCATCTTGGTATTGTATTGTATTGTATTGTATTGTATTGTATTGTATTGTATTGTATTGTATTGTATTTAGGTGGGTTGGATTGGTTGATAGGTTGGACGCGATGATCTTGAAGGTCTCTTCCAACCTGGTGTATTGTATTGTATTGTATTGTATTGTATTGTATTGTATACACCGTAAACACAACAGGTATAAACACAAAGGCTATCTCCCACACATTTAGAACAAAACCAATTTAGGTGAGAGTTGTAATATAAAGCTATAGGCTACTACATAGTAATACATTTATTAGGCTACTACATATCAATGCATAAACAAGTATAAATACAAATTAGGTATGTGTAGAAATACACATATACATTGATACATAAGTGTATATAGCTATACACCTACAAGCAAGGAAGAAAGGAGGATCCAGGAAACTATAGACCTCTCACTCTGATGGGGCAGATCACTGTTATGATCATAAGGAGGTTATTAATGTTCAATAGGTGGAATGATTAATAAAAGCATTAATAACTTTATTAATAAAAGAAATCCCATGGAATTTAATGGTTCAAAATGTTTGGTTGTGGAACAGATATTTCACCAGCAGGAACATGTAACAATTTCAACAATATGAACAAAAATCTGGAAACAACAAACAACAATTTAAATGGTAAAGAAAAAAGAGAACATTGGCAACATGCCAGAGATTGCCCACAAAGGGTGTGTGTGGGGGTAACTCTAGAATTCTCTTGGGCAGCAGACCTTTAACAGATGCTTATAAAAAATCAGACTTTGTTATTACTCACTGATTGTGGTACCAAACAGCACACATGGGGATTTAAACAAAACCAAAATGGCATCAACCACCTGAAAGCTGCAGGAACACAGGTTCACTTTCTGTTGGCTTCTGCAGCTTGTTGCTGTACCACATACAGGGTTTATCTCAGCTGAAAGCTTTGTAGAAAAGAGCTTGCTGCCAAGCCTTGCAGGGCTTGTCGGCTTTGCAGCTTTGCCTATTTGGAGAGGTTCTTGAGCTGCAATCTTCACAGCGGTGCTTGTTGCTTCATCCAATAAAATGAAACTGTCCTGGGGACTCTCAGCTCCTCCTGGGTTTTGTCTCTTGGCCCAGCAAGACACGTCCCTTCTGCTCCTGGGCTTTACAATGCTATACAGCAAGGGGTCTTGCAATCTTGTCACTGCTCTCCATCTGAACTTCAAGCCATTGAGCATTACCCTCTGGATGTGACCATCCAGCAAATTTCTTGTCCACTGAACAGTCCACCTATCAAATCCATATCTCTTCACCTCAGCAAGTAGGATGTAGTGGGTGACCACGTCATAGGCCTTGCAGACATCCAGATAGATCACATCCATAAGGGCATACCTTGTCCACTGACACAGTCACTTTATCATAGAAAGCCACTAGGTTGGTCAGACAGGATTTGCCCCTAGTAAAGCCATGCTGGCTGTCTTGAATCACTTCCCTGTCCTCCATGTGCCTTATCATGGCCTCTAGGAGGATCTGTCAGCATGACTCTGCCTGTGTGCCATTGTGGTTCAATGGGTTAAATGAATCTTGCTGCCTCAGTTTCTGTTGCTGACAGATATCTTTAAGTGGTGATTAATTTAGTCAGCTTTGGCATGGCTGTGGAATAGCAATCCTTGGAAATAGGATCCAAAAATCACATCACCCTCAATGGCTCAAACCCCAACCCCCTTAAAAAAAAAGAAAGCATTCTGGACATCTTCAGTTATTTATACATGAAAGCAAAGAATGAGTTATTTTTTCCATTAAAAATGCAGTTTCATAAATTATATTTTATTGGATATTAAAAACCTGGTGTGAAATCATATCATGATAAAACAAATTCAATCTTCAGAAAGATTCTGCTGAGTTCCAGGCTGGAGACCAGAACAGTCTCATATCACTTCTTGGATGTCTGGGGCTTCCTGGGAGCTGGGACCTGAGAGCTCATCTGTGCCCAGCAGCCAGTACATATACCACCATAACATAAGCACTGTCTTTTCACATTCTGAATTAGCTAACCATCTATGAAGCTCTGAAATTAATGAGAGATTTCTGCCTCTAAATATATAATACTACTTGATAAAATCAACTGAGAAGTTTGGAAATCAAATACACAATACACATATACACACTATAATGCTCTCCTATCTGCTACAACCATATATATTTTCAGTATGGGCAGAAGAATCTTCAAACACAGTGAAATTCTGCAGCATATTCAGTCTGACAAGAAGAAAATCTGCAACAGAGAGACTCATCTCAGCTCTTACATGAATTACCTTGTTTACCAACCAGGTAGAGTTCATTCACATGTCAAGATCTTCCAAAGTTTGCAGCTCAGGCCATGAAATATACACTAATAAAGTTAGAAGCAAAAACTAGTCAGCATCTATGAGTATAAACAGCCTTGCCATTACTACTTTCAAATGCCTACAGGTCATCAGTGAACAGGTGAGAAGGTAAGTCCTATGAAGTTTCATGCGAGAACAGGACATTTCTTTCTTTGAATAATCGGCAGTGATGGACATTAAAAAACCTGTCTGGTTTACATCCAGACAATGGTTCACAGGCAACTAAGTAGCCCCTCACAGACATTTATTTTGCATGCAGCTCTTAAGAACACATAAAATTTAGTACATATTCATTCCAGATTTTGTCAACCCCCTGTAGAACCTAACAACTTGCACATAATCTGTTTGATTTTATCTATAAAAAGCCACAAGATACATAATTAAGAAATGATATCAACTGTTAAGAGAAGCTGTCTGCTATGGTTTCAACCCAGTCAGTGGCTGAGTTCCAAAAACAGATGCTCACACAAGGCTAAGACCCCCATGATTGGGAGTGAAAAAAAGCACAAAAACTCCAATGGCTTGAGATAAGGAGAGTATAATAAACTAATACAAATATGCAATACCTCTGCAAACAGCATATTTCATAGTGCAGCAAAAGTAGGAGCCAAGCAGACAGCACAAGTAGAAGAGATATATGACCCCAAGCTGGAAGCAGACCGTGGAAATGGGAAGCATCTCATTTTACAATCCAAACTCCAAGCCCTATCATACTTTGCTCCAGCCAGACCTTTCTTACAGTGGGCATGATATCAGCATGGTGTTCACTACACATCAGCTGATGAAGACACTTTCTGACATTGTGAATACAGCCCCTGATCAAGACATTACAGAAATATGTGAGTTTTTCTGTGTCTTTCCATTTAGGAATCAATGATCTCTCATGTGGCAGTGAACTCTGACCATACAACTATGGGTACACACTGACTGGATAATTTTCTTTCATTTTATTATTATTGTGATAAGAATATGACAAACACGACAATGAAAGAAAACCTGGCAAACAGATTTTCATGGTGGCCACAAGTCAACCCTCTGAAGACAATACCTTCCCTATGGGTATCATAATATGCCACTGCACTGTATAATTTCTAAGGTCTGGGGGGCAGGAGTTTCTGTGTTGATTGTTTGTGTATTTTGATTGGTTGGTTGGTAGGCTTTGCTTTGGGTTTTGTTGCTGTTGATTTTGTTTGCTTTTCCTGTTTTAGCTTTAGTTGATATTTCCAAGGGAAATATCTGTTACTCATAGCCAAATTAGTATTGTCCCTCGATTTTGGAAATCAGATAACCTTTCATAAGAAATTTCATTTTTTACTTTATTTTCTTTTGTTTCATGGAGGTATTTATCTCAGTTCATTAAGAACAACTAAACTGCATCAAAACATCTCTTTTTCTTTCATCTATTGTCATCTACTATCAAAGCCAGAAGTGCTGTTATTACCACATTCCAAGTGTTCTGGCCTTACGTCACTATTTTCTGTGTCTCCGCAGCTATTTTAGTCCAACTCTCCTTCAAGTAGGAAAAAAGGGGAAAAAAATGAAACAACCAAAATCAACACTACACGTATACCCAGATGCTAAAAAGATCTACACGACAAAACATGTCGTTTTTCACAAGATCTAACAGCCAGAATAGTGAGTTAAAAAGAATTAGTGAATCTTGAGCTTAAATATTTCTGAAAACATTTTTGTTTTTAGATGAATTATGAAGTGCATCTTAAATTTCAGCTGTTACAGAGCTGGGAAGCTACTTATAAAAAAAACCCAACACATTTTTATCATTATCTTTTAATTGAAAGCTAATAGATGTAATCATTTGTCACAGATTCTAAACTGCATATTGTAAAGGATACTTTGCAGACATCACAACTGGAAGAAATAATAACTGAATTAAAATCTGCCCTTGAGTGAAAGTGCATCAAATATAAATATGTTATTTTCAGTAGAGTAAGAGCACATTGCTTGCTGCGACGGGAACGTGTATTACTCAAGAACCTTTGTTATCAAATGCAGAAACTGCTAGTACCACCTACTGGCAGAACTGCAAAACTGGAAAATATTTTCTGGTTTTCATATTATGCGACACTACAACTGTAAACAAACTATTGCAGCTCTAATCTCCCCTCTGATTGCAAACAATTTGCAGTTAGGTATTGAAGATGAATTTTACTACTTAGGACATATTTTTTATTAACTCAGCTATTACCCAATTAGTTCTAAGTGAAAGGAGGTGGGGGGGAGTGGAATCATAAAATTAATGTTCAGACAAGCTACATAATGGTGCAATTTAGAAAGCAGGACAGAAATATATACTTCTTATTATATAGACTTTCTTTCTTGGCTGAGGTGATGTGAGACCTCCACATTTCTCTCATACAAGAAATTCTATTGACATTTTTCTTTCAACACACAATACTAGTTAAACTGGAAATCAGTTTACCCTTCAGTGTTTTGAAAGCCACTGGAATAGTAATTTGATCTGAATATTCTCAGATATGTGGAGTTCTTTCCTTATGCCTGCATTTGCTATTCCAGCCAGACAACTTGAGAAGAATTTACAATTATTTTCACATGAAGTGTGCAATTAAAAAAAAAGAAAAAAAGTTTCATGTTCATTATCTCCTGGGCCAGTAAAAGAGAAAAAAAAATAAACAAATATCTCTTTTTCCATAGCTACATGCTTTATGGTTGCCTGCCTAGAAACATCCTGAATTTAATTGTTTGAAATATTAAAATAATTTTCAAATGTGGTTTAACTGTTTCTCACTTTTCTTTACATATTTCTTCCATCTCCAGGCAGAGCACTACTTCCATACTCTAATTTTGCTCCCAACTGCATCACTTAACACGTCAAGACAAACTATGAACAGAAATACTGAAAAATTGCCTACTGGGCTAGCCCAATCTAAACCACTTGCAAGCTGAAAAACAAAGGAAACATTTACATTACTCTTCTATATTACCTCCCACTTTATGATTCTTTTGCCTTAGTCATTAATCACTGACATAAAGCCTTGTTAAGTGTTTTTGAAAACCTAAATATACTACCATCTACCAAATTTTCTTTACCTGTTGTGGCAGTAATATCTTCAAAGAACTCCAGGAGGTTAGTTAAGTATGACCTCTCCTGCCTGAATCCATGTTTACTATCCTTAATTAAAACTATGAGAGCTTAGTTTAATTCAAACGTCTAATATAAGAGTTCCTGTATTTTCTTCCAGCAAATTATAAACTCACTCTTTTCCCTCATGACCATTTAAAGGAATATAATGAAGTTATCTTCGATGCTTTTCAATCCTTAGGAATCTCTCCTGACTGCTGTGAACTTTAAAAATGTCAGTGAAGAATTAAGTGATTTCCTCACTTGCTCCCTTAGCACTTTTTTGGTTGCGGATCAGAAAAGATAGAAACATTTTAAGGGCTTTACGAAACATACCAGATATGTGTTAAATTGAAAATAGTGGTCTGCTTCATACATTTCTCTCTCATCGGTATGAGAAGTATAAGTTTACACAGAAAACTGTTAAAACAAAACAAAAAAATCCCAAACAAATTGAAATATGACTTAAAAAATAGAACCAACCAACATCCAAGTATGAAATGTCCTAACTAAAGATGAATGACTTTGCATCAAATTAAAAAAACCCAACCCGATAAAAAGAGACATTTCAAACCTTTATTTCTCTTTCAGCTCTCACAAAAAAAAAAAAATCAATCTAATTCTTAAATTTGGGTGAGGAACAAAAACACATGTAAGGTGGTGAATGGTGCCACATCCAGCTGGTAGCCATCCAGTCTCTTTTTAAACACCTCCAGTGATGGCGACTCCACCACCTCCCTGGGCAGCCCATTCCAATGGCCAATCACTCTCTCTGTATAGAACTTCCTCCTAACATCCAGCCTGAACTTCCCCTGGTGCAGCCTGAGACTGTGTCCTCTTGCTCTGGTGCTGGTTGCCTGGGAGAAGAGACCAACCCCCACCTGGCTACAACTTCCCTTCAGATAGTTGTAGACAGCAATAAGGTCTCCTCTGAGTTGCCTTGTCTTGACTCACATGTCCAAGATCTGGGAGAGAAGCCATGAGCCCTGCTTACTGCAAGCCGAGAAGCCAAGCCTCAGTTTACCCAGGAAGATGCAAGAGCCCTTTGTGAAATGCATTGTAAAGCCCACTGTTGTGCTGATGCCAGACCAGCCATCGAGACCACATGGCATCTTTACTGGCCACCAGCAACAGTCTCTTGTCATGCCAGGTGCATGAGAGCACCCTAAAAATCCTCAACAGCTAACATGCACCATCAGCAGCACCCCTACACGGGTGGAGCTCATTTATGAGTAATGAGTTTATTGCCTCCATTGCTTAATGGTTTGTGTCAAGTCTCCCCCAGTGGTTGACCGCCATATTGTGCCAGGGATTCTCTTTCCCAGTTATATTTCTGGTTTGCCTAAAATAGTTGAAATTGTTAAATATTGCCTAAAGACTGTGCATTCACTCTGTAAATATATATTTCAGCTGTACAGATCGGTGCTGGGCCCCATGCTCTTCAACATCTTTATTGATGATCTGGATGAGGGCATCGAGTCCATCATCAGTAAATTTGCGGACGACACCAAGCTGGGGGCAGTAGTTGATCTGCTGGAGGGCAGAGAGGCTTTGCAGAGGGACCTCGACAGGCTGGACAGATGGGCAGAATCCAACGGCATGAGATTGAACACATCCAAGTGCCGGGTTCTGCACATTGGCCACAACAACCCCATGCAGTGCTACAGGCTGGGGTCAGAGTGGTTGGAGAGCGGCCAGGCAGAGAGGGACCTGGGGTGCTGGTTGATTGTAGGTTGAACATGAGCCTGCAGTGTGCCCAGGCAGCCAAGAAGGCCAATGGCATCCTGGCCTGCATCAGAAACAGTGTGGCCAGCAGGAGCAGGGAGGTCATTCTGCCCCTGTACACTGCACTGGTTAGGCCGCACCTTGAGTACTGTGTCCAGTTCTGGGCCCCTCAGTTTAGGAAAGATGTTGTCTTACTGGAGCGTGTCCAGAGAAGGCAACAAAGTTGGTGAGGGGTTTGGAAGACAAGCCCTATGAGAGAGGCTGAGGGAGCTGGGGTTGCTTAGCCTGGAGAAGAGGAGACTCAGGGGTGACCTTATTGCTCTCTACAACTACCTGAAGGGAGGTTGTAGCCAGGCGGAGGTTGGTCTCTTCTCCCAGGCAGCCAGTACCAGAACAAGAGGACACAGTCTCAGGCTGCGCCAGGGCAGGTTTAGACTGGATGTTAGGAAGAAGTTCTATACTGAGAGAGTGATTGCCCACTGGAATCAGCTGCCTGTGGAAGTGGTGGAGTCACCTTCATTGGAGGTGTTCAAGAAGAGGCTTGATGGGGTGCTTGGTGCCAGGGTTTAGTTTTTATGGTTGTTTAGGTGGGTTGTATTGTACTGTATTGTACTGTATTGTACTCTTTTGTACTGTATTGTACTGTATGGTACTGTGTTGTGTTTTGGGTGGGTTGGATTGGTTGATGGGTTGGGCGTGATGATCTTGAAGGTCTCTTCCAACCTGTTGTATTGTATTGTATTGTATTGTATTGTATTGTATTTTTCATATTAATAAAAAGTTATTATAATCATATTTGCCATATTAATTTATTCATAAATCCATACATCCATAACACTGCCTTCCTTGGTTAAACATAACTTTATATAGTTCAAGTTGGTATTGGTACTAGTTTGGCTATTTCATTAGATCTGTTTTTATTTTGACCTGAGGGTGTTTTCTCCTCTTCTTGATTCTCCTCTACTGGGGGGCTGTTGCTGGATGATGGAGCAAGTGCTATAGCTTTCCCTCAGACACAGGTTAAACATAGACAGACATAGTAGCTATTTTTTTAAATAAAATAATATTTAATAGAAAATTTTTTTTCTACTTAGATAATGTAAATATTCCTGGTTTATACTGTGTTCTTTAATTTGGGAGCATTTGCATTCATGTTTAATATCTTTAGCACTATGATCCACAAATCCCAGAATGTTAATTCTTCAGGGATACCAAGTTAATTATTGACTGTCATTTGTTAAATATTTCTTTCTAAATATTAGCATAAATAATATAAATGTCTGTATTTTACTGGATTATGCCTCAAAATGCTACTTTTTTTTTTCTTTAACTTAAAACATTGAAAATACGAAAATGTCACTTTCATACAAGAAAAATTTATCCAGATTTCACACACCTAAAACCAAAACAACAAAAAAAATCCACCCAAAACCAAGCAACAAATCCTAGTATCATTTATTGGCCTAGTATTATAATTGCCATTTTATTATTCCTTTTACGAAAATATTTGACAAAACCACTATTGACTATTAAGGAGACAGCTGTGATTTGGCACAAAGGTTGTTAAGCAGATACAAGGGATGTGACAAAGGTGTAATCATAATCTTTGCATGCTCTAGAACAAAAAGCTTGTTAAATTGGTAACAAATGCAAAGGGCTGTTCTGGCCTTACTCTATGTTATTTTCACAAAGTTCTATTTCACAGGGGTCTCATAGCCCAGCGGCTTCCTAATTTTACCTCTGTGTCTTCCCTACATATTTTCTGAGCTCCTTGCTGCTGTCAAACAGACATAGTGTTGAGCATTATATACTGAGTTCACTTTCTTGTGAGTATCAATAGCAGTTTAAACCTTCTTCTCTCCTTGAGGAGCAAAAAAGAAATTTTAGTCTGTATCCTCTTGAACATACAGAGTTTAACAACTTCTTTATGATTGTTGAGGGATAAAGGGATGAGTGGCTAAGGCACAGTCACAATTTTTGACCTCTCTATTCTGTGCTTTCTGCACAGAGCATCTAAGGTTATTCCCTAAAGGAATCAGGCTGCAAGACTAGATAGTCACAGGAATGAAATAAAACAAAACAAGCAAACAAAAAACACACAAAAAACACCCAACAACATGGTGCTCTCCTCTCTGTAGCTGCATTAGTTAAAATCAAGATCTGTGCTAGTGCTTTAAAATGAAGTATAGATAATTTACATGCTACTTAATATTTCCCAAAAAGGGGATCAGAAAACAAGTGCAATATAATCTAAAATTTTCAGGTTTTGTTGTAGGGAAACATAGCAGCTGTCAATACATGACAGATCCTGTGCACCCCCCGTGCTATCAACTCATTCATTCTGAACATTGGAAAAACACAGACTACTCATCAGCAAAGTTAATTACTCAGTTTTCTTTTAAGTCTCGATCATCATAAAGAGTATTTTAATTACTTGCAGAAATCTATTAGTATGTGAAATCACTAGCTCTCACTAACCTTGAAAAAGGACAGAATGACTGAAATGCTGACTTTTCCCTTTTTTGGGGGGGTATTCATGTAGGTAAATAAATTTCCATATTTATGTAGTTTAAAAAATTTAAATGATAATGGCCAAAATCAGAACACACGTATGAAAACCGAATCTAATCAGTGGTGGGCTAATTTCTATACTGCTCTTTCTAGTAGGCCATTCAAAACAAAATGTGATATCGAAATAGATTCCAATTTAATCAAATTTACTGATTGGTTACTGAATATTGCTTTGGTTTAAAGTCTGTAAAGAACAAGGCTGCTCTAGGAGAAATAATGAGAGCATTCGGAATGATTCTCAGGTATCTAACTGACGCTAGGTAATGGGTTGCTGTCCTAAGGATAAGAAGCACAAGACAGTACCTCAAGTTCCATAGGAAATGCTGAATGTTAGAGTTCTAGCGAGAGAGAGAGTTAAAGAACCTTTTTAGCAACTTTGTAGTTATCTTCTGATTACAAGAATTTATGTTACTGAGGAGATTCTTATTCTCTGACAGTCTGCAGGTAACTTAGAATCATAGAATCATGGCTTAGGTTGGAAGGGACCTTAGAGATCATCTACTCCAACCTCCCTGTCATGGGCAGGGGTGCCTTGCAGATAGACTTGGCTGCTTATAGCCTCAATTTAGCAGACCAGGTCTTATCTGTGGTGTTCTTCAGCCTTTTGAGCTGGAGTCAGTTTATAGCCAGGCAACTCACAGTATCTACAGGTAAGGTTTTACATTATTCTGCAGTCATATAGATTGTCTTTTACCGACTGGTAGCTCCAAATATGTAAGCCACTTCAGAGAGAAAATTTTCTAAGAACAGTATGACTGAACTCATACAATAAATGTGTAGAAGAAAGGAGTCACAGGTTTGTAATAAGAACCTGTTAGCAACTGAAAAGTTAATTAATCTTTCCAGCTCTAATGGAAATGGTAACAGATCTCTCCCTCATTCATGGTGTTAAGTGACACTTCAGATCTGCTTAACTACAGTAAACTGTTGAAAACTAGAGAACTGTACAATGAAATTAGAGTCTGTAGAAGTAAAAGGTTATTTTGTGGATATTTGTATAGTGACTTTTGTTTTGCTCGGTGTTCTTGTAGTTAACTCAATTTCTCACTAGTCTTTAATAGTGAACAACTTTATACTATGCCCTAAAACTAATTCATGTGGTTTTATTTCTTTTTTTAAGTATTTCAACCTTTTGCTACAGGGACACTCTGTAATACAAAGGCTTTAATCTTTTTTCAGATACATTCAATCATACTTGGTGGGGGAAGGGAGAAGGGGAAATAGGGAAACACCTTGTTAAATGTGAACTTATTTGTACTTATAATATTCTACCTGTCTATGAATATTACTGCAACATTATGCTTAAGATAATTAATTACTACAAGATATGCTTTTAGTTCTTTGTACCTCCTTGGCCTTTCCAAAGTTTCCAGAATAGGCATCAGCACCTTCAAAACTGTAAGGATGTTAGATTATGTTTTGTTGGTTTTGTCTGGGGCTTTTCATGCCCCCCCAAATGTTAACCATCTGACAGGACTTCAGTAGAAACTGGAAGATGCTTGCCTCTTATTGCCAATCTCATATTCTGTAGGAGCTCCACTCCAGTCTCATATATCCTGTTCTGTTCACAATGAAGCAAGAAATCGAAGCCACTGACTTGCACATGCACATGATACCACACAATCAACTCACTGCATAGAAGAGGTAACCTTCTCTGTATTCCAAGACTTAGAAAACTCAAAGTGATGGGTCCTGGAACCAGACTTTGATCTCAATGGTTTGTGTTTGCATATAGAATTTGACTGGGATACAGTACATTTTCTTTATAATAGATGCCTTTTATTTTATTTTTATTTTATTTTATTTTATTTTATTTTATTTTATTTTATTTTATTTTATTTTGTTTTGTTTTGTTTGCTTTGTTTTGCTTTGTTTTGTGTTGTTTATACATGACATGTAGTTTATTAAACATTACAGCAAGTACGTCTGAAGTGCCTGGGAAAAACCGCATCATGAACTTTCTTAAAAGCAGACAATTAAAACAAAATATCTGTTTTGTTGGGGGCTTGCTTGTTTAAGAAAAACCCTGTACTCCTTGTAATAATAGTTGCCATTCTTTATGTCTTTCAAAAAAATGTACAACCTGTATATTTCTCCCATGCCATGCTTAGAACCAGGATTACTATCTCAGAAATAAAGCCAATAATATTTCTCATTTCATACTGTGCAAAATATACCATACTTATAGGCATTACTTCAAATTTATTAACTATTTAATTAGAAGACTTGATCATTACATTTTAGCATGAATATCTCAGCAGATAATATGTTCACCAATAACACAGCATTATTTCTTAAAATAATATTATCTATGAGGGATTTTCTTGTCTTTGTTGCAGTCATTTTATCCAGAGTATTTTGCTAACAAGCTGGCACAATAATAATATTGTTCAAACACTTCTCCCATTTTTTTTTCTGACAGTATTGAGAATGCTTTGCTTGGTAACCATCAACAAAGCATCATCTCCCTGCATCCTTCATGTCTTCCCATGTGGGAACTGAGAAAGTAATCTGATTACAAGATTTTTTTCCCAGTGTCATATCTCTGCCTGGACCTTCCCAATTCTGTCTATTTAGCTTATATTTCCTTCAGGGAATAATCTTTCTTTTTTGTTTTTCTGTTTCAATTCTTGAGGCTGTCCACTGTTATTTTTACAAAATACCACCTCAGGAAAGTCCTTACACTCATTCCAAGATGTACCTGTACTGTCATTCTTTTCCTTCATAGTAATTTGCTTCTCAACTCTACCTTGTGTCAGCATCAAACTTTTTTGTTCTCCTCGCATGCAACTGCTATTATATTCTACAGTATTTCAGGCATGCCACTTCTCTGTCACCCTAAATCTCTGCTTCCACTGAATTCTCAGAATGAAAAGTCACAGCCAGTATTACTTCACAAATTAGTGATAATGTATGATAGTGGAAGTGGAGTTTATTACTCAATTCATATTTGACAGAGGAATTCAAATATTGCATAACTAGGTGAGCAGGATTCTATAATAGAGGAAAACTTCATTACTAAAATTAAGTTTTGGAAAGATAATGATTGTAAATATAAGGACATTTAAAAAGAGGGAATGCAGTAATGGGTACATGCTGAAGAGTCAAATACTACCTTTGATGATCTGTATGCATAAATGAATAGATTAGACACCAAGATGGCAACTTGGTTTGTTTTGTTTTTTAAGAATATACTCTAAACACTTACCATGCTGTTAATGACTTTTCCCTATATACTTTTATGTATATGCAAACACAAAACAAATTCCTTGAATTATTGTAGTGTATATATATGTAGTGTATATGTATATATATGTGGTGTATAATTCCTGACATATTTTTTCCTTTCCAAATTACTTCTTTATGTTTGGATGGAGTCCCATAAACAATCCTTCAGCTAAAAACCCCCACACTAGTAACCTACAAAAATGTTTCCTTTCTTCTGAGAATCTGTTTCCATTATCTATACACAGACTCTATCTCAAATATAAAAGAAATATTCTGTATTGAAGCAGTAATTATTCATAATTTTTCACAAAACCAGGTGAATCCGTTACAAGGTCTTTGCCTTCTCATCTCCTGTGTAACAAGCTAGACTATTCAAACACAAAGTAGGCCCTGAATAAGGTGAATTAAAAAAGATCAGTTGACCACAGGCAAGCTCTTAAAGTTTAGAGGAAATATGTGATTCTTACCATAAAATAATATTGCCAACCTCTATACATTTCTATGTGGCTATACACAACTTCACTGTAAACAAGAATTTCTTTCAAAGTATAGGGTAAAAGGTTAAGAAATTAGTGCTTATGTCTGCTGGGATACTTTAAAATTGAGATACCAATCCCACCTGCAGCCATAAAAGTACTGAATTAGTGTATGAAAAAGAAAAAAATCTTCCAATCAATGCATTTAAATTTATTAGCTGCATTGAATAAAACAAATAACATAGTCTAAGTATCATATAGTATCCTAAGTTATTTCACATATAGGATGTGAAGCATCATCTGCTGAAATAACGTTTTAATTTGCTTAGTTGGACCTTATTAAAGTAGCTTTAGGAACACTTATCTTAGTAGTGACAATGGAGAGTGCCTTTAGCCACCATCCTGACTATTCAGTCTATACTATCCCCCTTATTCTAAGTCAAAACTACTGAAGTATGAAATTTTTATTTCACACATGAGTCCACACAAGAGGTTTGTTTAGGTTTGGTTTGTTTGTTTTGTGGTGTTTTCTTTCATATTACAAATACACAATTTATTGTCATATATTCAACATTTAATCATTGTATTGTGTTTTGCACTTGTGGAAAGCTTAAGAAACCAAGCAACTGAACAACAAAACACAGAGGCCCACAATGGCATAAATATGGAGCAAGAACTAAGTGCATAAACAGCACTCATTTGTACCGTGTAAAGCATCACAATGTTGCAAGTGACAATGCTAGCACTGGTAAGCACAGCTTAGCTTCAGTTTCTAACTACTCCCAAAGACTACAATAACATTTAAGCAAAACAACAATGCAATATTCAGTGAAGACAGAACAGCACATTTTGCTGTAGGTGCTATCTGTGCTACTATAACGTGTTGAGTTTAGTTTCCTTCCATGTCTGGAATTTTAATGTTTGTCTTCTTTGAGGTTAATGCTGAAATATAGTCTTTTATATGAAAATGGTATGGCTTCTTCACATTTCCATTAAAGCTTATATGATAAAATTTATGTGAGGTTATATAATTTGCATAATATAAATAGCAAGAGACTGGCTGAAATTTAATCTATAAAATCCAAACATCATAAATCATCTAAGAGTTGTTTTGGGTTTTTTTTTCCCCTTCCTTTTTCCCCCCCTGTAATAGAGTGTAACCTGGGAAAATTCATGCAATGCTATTGTGGACATTTAAATGTGTGTCAATATTAGTATATATCTCTTCAAAATAATTATGTGCATACAAATTTAATAAGCTGGCTACTGCAAAAATTTACAATTGCATATAACAGGTAGGAACCACATAATAGGGAAAATCTCACCCACTAATCTTTCTCAAATTTAATATTGACTAAGTGGCTTTGGTCCCATGGTGGTCTTCACAAACTTAGGAAATATTTAGAATTGTAACTAAAATAATTTGGTAGCTGAGTGAAGAGATAAAAATCCTTCCTTTGTCATATAGAGTTCAATACTGAACAATAGCTCCTGTTAAGAGTGTGCCTCATGCTACTGAAAACATAGGGAATAATACAGGCTTTTTCAATCACCTTATGAAGACAAATTAGAATTCTAAATTTAGGTAACTCTACAGATAAAATTCATATTATAGCAAAAATTAAAATTTGAGCCAAACTGAGTGATGATGGAATGACAAAAACAATGAATATAACTAGAAATGCAACTCTAAATTATAGACAGATTGGGATCAGAAAGTGTATATTCAACTCTTCTCTTTTTTGACAGAAATTAATACAATAAATTGTGTGATAGAGTGACAGCTCACCTTGGTGGTTTTGTTTTGTTTCATTTTGTTTTTTACAAAGTCTACATTGATTCTTGCATATTATTTGGTTTATGTCTTGATGTTGATATCTCATTTAGTAGGATGGACATAACATTTGCAAAACAAACCATCTATTTTACTATCAATAAAAACCTTGCATTATGCAAAATTAAACAAAACAATTTAACACATAGCCATATTACTCTCATAAGTAGAATGTGTAGTTTTTAATTCCCTGAAGTATTTAAAAACAGTGTGACAGATTTGACTGCCCTTTATAAACAGTGTGATAGATTTGACTGCCCTTTATAAACAGTGTGACAAAATATTTTTCAGTTGATACTGAGATACAAATTAAAAATATTCTTTCTGGGCAGCTGTGAAAGCAATGTAATACAGGATTTATTTGAAGAGCACAAATCTGAATGCTTAACCATTTTTTCAAGCTAATTTCCTTTCTACTTTTTTTCACCAGAACAGAAAGTACAATGACCGATTTAGTGGGAAACCAGTCTAGCAAACAATTTCTCTGTCCCTAAAGCACTCCTTTAAATCTAGACCTCACTGTATCTTGAAATTACTTCTGTCAAGGCTATTGAGGTTTCTATTGTTAGAATAGTAATTTGGTTTTAGCACTAAATTACTATCAATTGTTGTGTAGTCTGCAAGCTATGGAGGCAATAACGGGGAAACATTCACACGGCCCATTTATGATGAGGTTGCGTAAAGTCCAACTGATTATGTATAAGTGGTTATTAGGAAAGGATCTTAAACAAGACTCACAAGAAAGCTACAAATCCTCAAGCTGTCTATTACAGAGTCATTTTATAGGAACTGTAGTTTCACAAGTGTTAAATTCTTCTTTAACAATGACTTCTGGACAATTATAAATGATGTTTTACAAACCAGCTTCAAACTGTAGAGTTCATGTGTCTAACAAGTCTGTACTTTTAAGTAAAAAATATTAAAAGCAAAGGGAATAAATAGTTATTGATAACAGCAAATTCCTTTGAGGCTTCAGAAAATGGAAATGTTAAGCATCAACAGATTTCGTGAGGCGTTATGAAGTTCAGAAGACAGATATGCTTTCTTATGAGAATTGAATGCAGTAATTTGTCAATATAAAGCTTTGTGTTTCCATAGATCTTTGGGTTGTAGCACAGGGAAATGACAGGGAAGTTATTCATGTCACGGGGCAATTTTAGAAGGAGTAGTTAGTGTCATATTAAGATACAAAGACCTGAATTCTTTAAAGTTTGCTTGTTCATTAATTCATTCTGTTTCAAGATCTTTCATTCCTACTGTGATTCAAAGGGTATCCAAGATCAGAGAGAAGTCCTAGTAGGGCAGAAAGAAATCCTGTGGTGATAAAAAAAGCTTTGAGGTAGATCCTATTACTGAAACATGATAGTTGACATGACAGGTGCAAAAAGACATAGATCACATTTAGAACTTTACACCTATAAAATATTGTTTAGACCTTACTGATTAAGTGTGACAAGATCTAACAGATGGAATTGAATGCAGACAAATTCAACTGGAAACAAGTTTGAACTTGAACTAAGGACAAGACAAATGATAAATCACTGTAACTACTTGCAATCATTAAGAATTTTCAAGGAGAAATCACTGTGGAAATTGTTGGAACCAAGGTGATATTTTGTGTTTGTGCAATGTGTTTAACTAAACTAAACTAAACTAAACTAAACTAAACTAAACTAAAAAATAAAATAAAATAAAATAAATTTAAATTTATTTTAAAAATATACCTATTTAAGAAGGAATTAATTCAAGATGTCAAAGCAGGTAGTCACAGCAGGGTCTGCTTGCCTTGAAATCTAACAGAACTATTACTATAGGTGAATGCTCTTTCACTTTGTACTGAAGGAGACAGAACAGAGAGGGCACCGAGCAGCAGAGATGACAACAGCAGTATCTCAATACTAAAGTCTGTCCAGATTGAAATAATGAGGAAGATTCCTGCTGTTTGGGATCCTAATTGGGCCGTAAAGGTCTGCTTTATGTGTTTAGGTATATTGTACTTACATTGCTGAGGAAGTCTGTATTTAATTCTTGTAAGTGGTTTCCTCCTGGAATCAGCCCCAGTATTAAGACCACATTACTATAGCATTTTTTTTCCTTCTCAGAGTTAACTTTTATCTCTCCAAGAGGTTGACCTTCTCCAAAGGCAAATAGATTTATACAATAATGGACAAGTTTGGAACCATTTACCAGTTTCATTCTGTCTTGAAGTTGTGCTCAGTTTCAGTCAAAATCACAACCAATCCTTAAAATGCTTACTACATGCTTGCTTGCAGCTCTGCTGTGCCTTGTCTCAGAGCTACACTGATCATGAATATATTACTTCACTGACTTTTCTGATAGGGAAGTCCATATTCCCAGATAGTACCTGATCTAGAGAACAGCCTCTTTACTGTAATTTATTAATTTCATTCATCATTTCAAATTTCCATATTTTGTTATGTTAGTGGAAGTGTTCAAAAGCAGGTGCAAAATATGCTACTATTTTTAACAAGTTCCTTTAAACCACTTGTGTAGTCAACAACTCATATATTGACAGCCAAGACATTCATTTCACTTTCTGAGATTCTAACTACTTCCACATATGGTAGCAAAATATTAGACGAAATATGCGTTATTTGTGCTTGTAACCAATAGGGTCATAATCAAAGCAGAAGAGACATTCTTTCTCTAATTGACTGTAGTGAAGTAACATAGCCTCTGGTGACTTCTTCCTATCATATCACTTGACATAACAAATCATATATTGCAGAGCTGTATCAGAACGGTGGTTTTATAAGTGGTTGCCTGGTTTTATCTTCAAATGGTAAAGCAGAAATGGATGTATATTTTTCCAGTAATGTAAAGATATCTCAGATTACATTAAATATTTACTTTGGGGAACCTGAATTAAGCCAATGCAGTATTAGCCAATGTAATGAATGGAGTCTAGAGAGTTATTCAGATTATAAGCTTCTAATTTAGAATTAGATAAATACCTCTCCAGCTCTATTATGAGCAGATTCAAACTGACTGTCATAGGTGCTTGGAGACCTAGTTCATACAAACACTTTCCTCATAGATCCCTAAATGTCCCAGTTTGGGAAATTAAGGTAACAAAATCTAATATGAGATCTTATAAATGGGGAAGGTGACATTTATTTACCAAAACAATAATTAATTTGCTGCTTCTGATGCTTATCCTTACAAAGTTTGTGCATTCAGTCTCTTATACCAACATACATACTTAAAGAAATACATGGCTAACAGCCTGGCCAACAACAATTTTTGCAGCAAAATGAAAGTTCTTGTTGCCTTTCTAGGATTCTTCTTGCTGTCAGCAAGTTTTTGGGCAAATCTTTTATATCTTTTATGAGATATCGTTCCTGTTATGCAGTGGTCCTCTGCATCAGAATCTTGCTGTTTCATCCACGAGTTTTAGGCCAAATCTTGCTACTCATTGTCTATTTTCCTTGTTAAAAATGTATGTCTAACAGCCTGATCCTAATGGGAACAGGAAAAATGAGTACAGTATGTCATAGCCTTCTGATGAGGTATGTCAATACATTACAGTATTGACAAAATCTCAGGTGTCTTGAAGGAGGGAGATAAAGGCTTCAGTCTTTCAAGGAAATGATTCATACACCTTGCAATACAATACAATACAATACAATACAATACAATACAATACACCAGGTTGGAAGAGACCTTCAAGATCATCGTGTCCAACCCATCAACCAATCCAACCCACCTAAACAACTAGATCATGGCACCAAGCACCCCATCAAGTCTCCTCCCAAACACCTCCAATGAAGATGACTCCACCATCTCCTTGGGCAGACCATCCCAATGGGAAATCACTCTCTCTGTATAGAACGTCCTCCTAACATCCAGTCTAAACCTCCCCTGGTGCAGCTTGAGACTGTGTCCTCTTGTTCTGGTACTGGCTGCCTGGGAGAAGAGACCAACCTCTGCCTGGCTACAACCTCCCTTCAGATAGTTGTAGAGAGCAAGAAGGTCACCCCTCAGTCTCCTCTTCTCCAGGCTAAGCAACCCCAGTTCCCTCAGCCTCTCTTTATAGGGCATGTGTTCCAAACCCCTCACCAACTTTGTTGCCCTTCTCTGGACACATTCCAGGGAGTCAACATCCTTCCTAAACTGAGGGGCCCAGAACTGGACACAGGACTCAAGGTGTGGCCTAACCAGTGCAGTGTACAGGGGCAGAATGACCTCCCTGCTCCTGCTGGCCATACTGTTCCTGATGCAGGCCAGGATGCCATTGGCCTTCTTGGCAGCCTGGGCACACTGCAGGCTCATGTTCAGCCTACCATCAACCAGTACCCCCAGGTCCCTCTCTGCCTGGCCACTCTCCAGCCACTCTGATCCCAGCCTGTAGCACTGCATGGGGTTGTTGTGGCTAATGTGCAGAACCCGGCACTTGGATGCCGTTGGATTCTGCCCACCTGTCCAGCCTTTCGAGGTCCCTCTGCAAAGCCTCTCTACCCTCCAGCAGATCAACTCCTGCCCCCAGCTTGGTGTCGTCTGCAAATTTACTGATGATGGACTCGATGCCCTCATCCAGATCATCAATAAAGATGTTGAAGAGCATGGGGCTGCAGTAATCACCTGAAGAAAAGAAATAGTCAGACTACTTTAAACCTGTATAGCCAACTCCAGAGGCAAATATTTGTCTCTGCTCTACTGAATGCTACAACTTGGTAGGGCATCAACGAGTTGCAGCAGCTTCTAAAAAAGTATTCAGAGGCTGAAAAGAATCTGCTGAAGTGAAGGGGAAAAGAGATTGGTGAAGGAGTGCTATAGATGTTGGTCATCCTCAAAACTGGGTTAAAACTCACAGTACTTTTAATTAGAAATGCAATAGAAACTGTGAGTGAACTCAGACTTTATTGCTCCTAGGAAGCCAGATGGCTGCTCATTCATTGCTTTGTCTAAGCTCACCAGAAGCTCCATTAAATAAATAATGACACTACCTGAACTTCTTTCAAGAACCTGGACAGTATAACTCCTATGTTTTTTTAAATCATTGCATACATATTTAAGAGCAAAGAACCAAACAGTGCACCATTTTCTATACCAGGGTGGCCCTTGAGACTTAAAAATATGCCAGTGTGGATTTACTCTTTGAGTACATTTTATATGAAGAAAAGATCTACATTCTGCAGCTTGGATTCTATAATTTAATACACATTTTATATAGCAATTGTAGAGTAATCAGCCATTATTCACAACAACAACAAAAATATCAAAAATGAAGGTTAAAAATATCAAAAATAAAGGTTAAATGGTGGAAAAATCCTAATAAATATAGTATATTAATGTGCACAGATACATTGAAGTTTTCCTCATTGTAGACAGTAAAACTACACCTAAAAAAATATATGAAAGGCTGCAAATAAAAGTTATTTTTCAAAGGCATATTGATGTAGAATTCAAACTGATAACTGCTATTATTGTTGGTGTGCTGCCATAAGCTGAGTGAAACATCTGATCCTATGAAATGCATGAATAAAGATGCAGAATAAGTCGATTTCAAGAGTGGCTAATCTCCTCCAGTGACATGTACTGTTAAAGTCAGAAAGAAAACATTTAAATATCTGTTGAACTAGACAAGTATGACATGACGAAGCAGTATGTGGCATCACATTTTACCAAGTCTGCATCATCTCATCAAAAATATCTTGTGAAAATGACAACTTAATTCTCTTTCTTGTTGTCACATAAAGCAAGCATCATATTTCAATAGCAATCTTATGTGCAGTTATTTTTACCTTTAATGGGATTGTAGGGGGTTTTGGTTTTTTGTTTCATTTTGGGTTTTGGTTTCATTGGGGGGGAGGGTGGAGGTTTGGGTTTTTTTTGGTTTTGGTTTTGGTTTCAGTTTTCTTGTGTTGTTATTTCTAACTCCTGTCTCATCTGCACATCTGGGGATCAGATGGCTGTGACCAAGAGTCAGAAAAAGAAATGTCAAACTAACTAAATCTGCTCAGGAAGTTACGTGACACTCTGATCAGATGTCATCAAAGACCTCTTGTATAGCAGAAGGATGCTATCAGTAGATCAGACACACAGAAAGAATGTCATGAATCCAGTTACCGTGGATTCAAACTTTAGTGCTTTACTCAGAATAAAATAGACCCTGTCCTCACACTGGAGCTGGACCTGGGACAAGTATGACTTGTTTCAGTTGGAATTTTACTTTGAACTCCATATACATTTTTAAACCCATAGAATCTTCTTTTATCAAAGAGCATGTAGGCTCTGAGCAGCAACAGGAATTAGAAAAAAACAAACACACAAACAAACAACTAAACCATGACTAGTAAACCATGGCACCAAGTGCCATGGCCAATCCCTTTTTGAATACCACCAGGGATGGTGACTCCACCACCTCCCTGGGCAGCACATTCCAATGGCTAACAACTCTCTCTGTGAAGAACTTTCTCCTCACCTTGAGCCTAAACTTCCCCTGGTGCAGCTTGAGACTGTGTTATCTTTTTCTGGTGCTGGTTGCCTGGGAGAAGAGACCAACCCCTTCCTGGCTACAACCTCCCTTCAGGTAGTTGTAGACAGCAATAAGGACTCCTCTGAGCCTCCTCTTCTCCAGGCTAAAGAATCCCAGCTCACTCAGCCTCTCCTCATAGGGCTTGTGCTTAAGGCCTCTCACCAGCCTCATAGACACATTCAAGTGTCTCAATGTCCTTCTTAAATTGAGGGGCCCAGAACTGGACACAGTACTCAAAGTGTGGCCTAACCAGTGCTGAGTACAGGGACACAATTACTTCCCTGCTCCTGCTGGCCACACTATTCTTGATGCAGGCCAGGATGCTATTGGCCTTTTTGGCCACCTGGGCACACTGCTGGCTCATGTTCAGGTGGCTGTCAATCAGTACCCCCAGGTCCCATTCTGTTTGCCTGCTCTCCAGCCTGTAGTGCTGCCTGGGGTTGTTGTGGCCAAAGTGTAGCACCCAGCACTTGGACTTGTTGAGTGCCATCTTGTTGAATGCCATCATACTGTACTTTGCCCATCTGTCCAGCCTGTCCAGGTCCCCCTGCAGAGCCCTTCACGCTATCACATCCTCTAACAGATCAACACCTGCTCCCAACTTGGTGTCATCTGCAAATGTACTGATGACTGACTCAATCCCATCACCCAGATCAAAAATAAAGATGTTGAAAAGGATGGGGCCCAGAACTGATCCCTGTGGGTCACCACTAGTGACTGGCCTCCAGCTGGATGTGGAACCATTCACCACCACTCTCTGGGCTTGGCCCTCCAGCCAGTTCCAGCAACGCAGAGTGCTGCTGTCCAAGCCAAGGGCTGACAGCTTGGCCAGGAGGTTGCTGTCGGGAACAGTGTCAAAGGCCTTGCTGAAGTCCAGGTAGACTACATCCACAGCCTTCCCCACATCCACCAGGAGGGTGACCCGGTCATAGAAAGAGATCAGGTGGGTGAGGCAGGACCTGCCCTTCCTAAATCCATGTTGACTGGGCCTGATCCCTTGGCCATCCTGTAAGTGCTGTGCGTAAGTGCCCACAAGATCATTTGCTCCATAATTTTTCCTGGAACTGAGGTCAGGCTGACAGACCTGTAGTTTCCAGATTCCTCCATCTGGCCCTTCTTGTGAATGGACATCACGTTGGCCAGTTTCCAGTCATCTGGGACCTCTCCAGTGAGTCAGGATTGGTGGAAAATGATGGAAAGTGGCTTGACCAGCTCATCTGCCAGATCTCTCAGCACCCTAGCCTGGATCCCACCTGGTTCCATGGACTTGTGGGGATCCAAGTGGCTAAGGAGGTCTCTAACTACTTCCTCCTGGATTACAGGGGAACTATACTGCTCCCTGACTCCTGCCAGCTCTGCAGGCCAGTTGTCCGGAAGACAACCTATCCTGCTACTAAAATTTGAGGCAAAGAAGGTGTTAAGTACCTCTGCCTTTTCCTCATCTTTTGTGACTACATTCCCCTCCATGTCCACCAAGGAGTGGAAGTTGTCCTTGCCCCTCCTCTTGCTATTAATATATTTGTAGAAGGATTTTTTTTGTCCTTCACAGCAGAGGCCAGACTAATCTCCATGTGGGCTTTTGCCTCTCTAATTTTTTTCCTGCATGACCTAGCAACATCCTTAAAACATTCTATGGGTTACCTCACCTTTCTTCCAAAGATGATATACCCTCTTTTTTTTCCCTTAATTCACCCAGAAGTTCACTGCCCAACCAATCTGGCTGTCTACCCTGGCAGCTCATCTTCTGGCACATTGGCACATCCTGTTCCTGAGCCTTCAAGAACTCTTTCTTGAAGTAGGTCCAGCCCTCCTGGCCCCCTTTGTTTTTAAAGGCTGTTTCTCAAGGTACCTTCTGAGTTAGTTCCTTGAGTAACATGAAGTCTGCCCTCGAAGTCCAGAGTGGAGGTTTTGTTGCTGTCTTTCTTAACTGGTTTCTTCTCCTGTGATGCATTATTTAATGGAAATTCATTGTCCATTGCATCCCATTGCTGATGTTGATATATTTGAAAAGAAAATCCCTTATTAGTTTTTACTCACAGAGCTTGTGTGGTGTCAATGGCATTGCCTCAGTTTGGTACAATTATAAAAAATCCCTGCACTTGCAGCTGGACTGCATTTGAGGTATCTTCTGTTTAGGAAAAATCTAGAAATCATGTCTTCTAGCCCAAAACTATCTAAGAAAAGCTCCAGCATTTAGCTGGTATTCATACTTCTACATTGCTGAATGGTTTCTTTCAGATAGAATGCATACCATGTGCAATCTGTTTCAGTCTAATCTCAGTTTTGCAGCATGCTTTCATTCTAACTTCCCTTCACATTTTTATTTACCTTGTCTAGATGTTTCTCAATTGCTTCAGTCACTGTAGGAGTAATGTATTTTATTCTTCAGCCTGTAATTTTGCAGTATGATGTTTTGCAAAGCATTTTCAAAGTACAATACAATACAATAAATCCAGGTTGGAAGAGACCTTCAAGATCATCGCGTCCAACCTATCAACCAATCCAACCCACCTAAACAACTAGATCATGGCACCCAGTACCCCATCAAGTCTCCTCCTGAATACCTCCAATGATGGTGACTCCACCACCTCCCTAGGCAGCCCATTCCAATGGGCAATCACTCTCTCTGCATAGAACTTCCTCCTAACATCCAGTCTAAACCTGCCCTGGTGCAGCCTGAGACTGTGTCCTCTTGTTCTGGTGTTGCCTGCCTGGGAAAAGAGACCAACCTCTGCCTGTCTACAATCTCCCTTCAGGTAGTTGTAGAGAGCAATAAGGGTCACCCCTGAGTCTCCTCTTCTCCAGGCTAAGCAACCCCAGCTCCCTCAGCCTCTCCTCATAGGGCTTGTGTTCCAAACCCCTCACCAACTTTGTTGCCCCTCACTCAACTTTGTTGAGCTCTTGCTTTATGCAGGAGCACTACTGTGCTTCAAAAAGTGTAAGATCCATGGGATTATTATTTTTTAAGATCCTAAAAAGGAATAGCAGTCTGGATATACTGGACTTTAAAGGACAATTCCCAAAAACCTCAGATTACTGAAAGACACAGGACCAAAAGTGTGACAAATGTTCTACTGGAAAATTCCAAAAGCTTTATAATATATCTTCAGTTCATTCTTGTGCACACAAAAGTAGGTACACCAAAAAAGCTACTCCTCTAAATGTCCCCATAAATACTCTGCTAGCCACCAAGTCGTCTTTGCTTGTGAGAGTTGTTATTAATATTATATTGATAATTTAATGGTACTATTACTACACATGAAGATTTGTGACCTCAAACTGGTAAAGGCCAACAAAACAACCTTCTGCACTTCACTGGTCCACTTGCTGTAGTCATGTTGATAGCTCTGTCTGTAAAGTACATTGTTCTGCCCTTACAGAGCTTATAGCTGGAATGCTACACATGCAATATCAGATTTCAAGATGGAAACCTAAGGTCATGGAGTCCTTTACAACAGTTTTGTTATTGTTATTGTTGAATGGATGGTATAAAGTTGTGTACAAGCTGGTACCTCTGTAGTCATATCTTCAACAATACCAGTTTCAATCTCAGAAGTAATTCCCTCTTGTACATGCAAACATTAATGCCTGCTTGTTCATGTATTTGAGTTTCACTATCACAGAGAGTCTTAGATTTTTCTGTTAAACTCACAAGCAATTCAGATTTATATTCAACACAACTTAGTGATGATTAACTTAATGATGATTCTTTGCCTGACTGAGAAATTCTTATATATTTTCATTCCAAGGCTCCATAAAGGTTTACAGATCCATCTTGCACATAGTCCTTGTGTCCAGTCACTGGATATTAGAACTTTTCTCAAATTTCTGCTGGGTCTAGCACTAAATTTATAATACAGCCTCCTTTAAAAAAAAATCAATTCAGAATTCAGTAGAGAGTTACCTTTCCCAGTGTTTCAGTGGGATAAATGAAAGCAATAACTGTATTTTCACAGAACAGCCACACTGTGAAAAAGTATTAGTGCTCCAATTCAGCATTTTTAAAAAATATTTCTTCATTCCTAGAGAAATATCCTAAATTTCCCCTCGTTAAGTAAAGATTCTTCAACACCTTTAAAGTTAATCTTACAGGATGCTGAATAACGATGTTAAATAATTGCTTTAACAGAGATGACTGAAAAATGTGCAGAATTCAAAACCACCTACTTTTTATATTTTAAGCTTAACAGATCCTAATAAAATGTTTACAGAAATTAAATTATGTTCTAGTTCATTTTGATAGTCAGACAAAATATTGCCTCTCATAGTATATGAAGTACAGAAAGGTATCATTCAGCCTTCAAAGTAGTCATATGGATCCCATGATTCCTTTCTAATTGTATTTGCCTGACCTGGCTTTTCAAAATAGGAGGCACTCCGTCAGCTTGGCTGAGCTTTGATTTTTAGAAGGAGAGGATGGACTCAGCAGGAAAGAAGCACTTGTAGAAAGAGCTTCCAGGAGATAAGCAAGACCCAAAGATGTGTCAATCAGGACACTGTTCTCTACTGCTGTGTGCAAACCCCCTGACTTTCTTTATGTTATATATTTTAAGTGACATCTGTAACATGTTCTTCCTGAAAGAGAAGGCAGGAATTTTCCTCACACTTCTTGCAAACCTTTATCCATGGAGGACAACTCCATTTGTGGGATATTCTTTTATTTATTAATCTTATAAAGATATAAATTTCCTATATATGCTCTTTGCAACTGCACTGTACTTATTACTTAATGACACTCACGTTTTGAACTTTGGAGGAATAAAATATTCCTCATAGCTTTCTATAATTTATTAATAAGGTATCTCTTTTATTCCTTGCTGTTTCTATTTTTTTTCTTGTTGTTGCATTTTTACATGGAAGATTTCTCTGACTTGTTCATGTAAACAACAACGTAACTAAAAAAATCTGTTTTATGTGCACATGTATCAGTTAACTCATCCATTGAACTTAAATTTGGAGTTACATTTCATTGTGCCTTACGAAAAGCTTTTCATGAACACCTGTATGAATTTAGCACTATGTTACCAGACTGGTGGACCTTTGTTTATTGCTTGTACCTTGGCAATAAAATTCTGGTACAGAAAGAGATCTCTATCTCCAGCCATTTTCATTTCACTGGTTGAAAATATCCATGTTGACCTACAGAAAACGTTGGTAGTTTGATGGATGACAACATCACCATTCTGCAAGCAAATTAATCACATTGCATGTAAATCCCAATCAACTTTGCAACTTTTGCCAATAGAAAAGATGTACAATGAAGCACCAATAACGTAGTTTTGAAATGGTGCAATGTTGTTGCAACACATACAACAAATGGAGAGTAAAACAGATTGGTAAAACAAGATCAATCAAACCACAGGCAGCAGTTTGGGTTCACACTGAAGAATGACATGAGATTGTATTTTACATTTTAATCCCCTGATAGAGCACAAAATATAATGGAATACAGAATTAATGAGGTTGGAAAAAAACTTTGAGAAAATCAAATCCAACCTACCACCAACACCACCTAATCACCATGGCACCAAGCACCCTATCAAGTCTCCTCCTAAACACCTCCAGTGATGGTGACTCCACCACTTCCCCAGGCAGCCCATTCCAATGGCCAATCACTCTTTCTGTGAAGAACTTCTTCCTAACACCCAGCCTAAACCTCCCCTGCTGCAGCTTGGTACTGTGTCCTCTTGTTCTGGTGCTGGTTGCCTGGGAGAAGAGATCAACCCCCACCTGGCTACATCCTCCCTTCAGGGAGGTGTAGAGAGCAATAAGGTCTCCTCTGAGCCTCCTCTTCTCCAGGCTAAACAACCCCAGCTCCCTCAGCCTCTCTTCATAGGGCTTGTGCTTCAAACCCCTCATCAGCTTTGTTGCCCTTCTCTGGACATGTTTCAGCAACTCAACATCTTTTCTGAACTGTGGTGCCCAGAACTGGACACAGGACTCAAGGTGTGGCCTAACCTAACCACACTGGCCTCTTGGGAGAGAAATAACTTTCCTGGGAGGACTTGGGGGGATATGCGGTTCCACATGGTGCGCTGGCCTGGTCCTACCTCGGTTCGTGCAGTTGTAGATCAGATATTTACTTAGAAGGAAGTAAAGCTTCTTAGTATTTAGTGTATTAATTGCAACTGATACTCTAGTAACTGTTCACATAAAAATTGCAGGCGAGTCACATTTTGTGACCTTTACAAAGTAACCCATTTTTAACCAAATTTTGTTCTGACTGATAAATTTATTACTACTGTATATAAGTCTTCAAATATTTGACTGTTGATTTAAAATTACATAAATTAAATATCAAGCTCAACAGAAATTGTTTGCTACAGTTTTAATAAGGTAAAGAAAAATGCATTGTTTCACAAACTACTACAGCTCTGACATAGAACTAAAAATATGAAGTCCTCTAAAAGCAGTTAGGGGACAATTAATTTAATACCACCATACTATCACATAGAGAGATTTTTATTCAATAGATCACTAAACAGATATATATGAAATTACACACAATGGAAAATTAGACTCTATCACTATTCTGTGTGTTTTATTTCCTCTCATCACACTGAGTTTTATGCTATGTTAAAGGTTAATGCCACTATTACTGCTTTCACTGTCTGAGTTTATTGAAAGCCTTAGGACACATAATTTAGTAAAAACTACTTGTGAGGGAAGAGAAGATTCAGCTTTCTTCAGTGTAAGAAATGAAAAGCTTCTGAAGAAGGGGAGTTTTTCAATAACCAAATATTGCAAACACAGCAGCAGGAGATTTCAAATACTTGTACAATGCTACTTTTCCACAAGTGGTCAATGGACCCAATATAGAAAAACCTAATTTTGTGAAGAGTCTCGTGATGATAAGTATTAAAGCCCTGCAGTTTAAGAGTAAGAGTAGATGAAAATCTCATTTCAATTTCTAAAAAAGCATGTGGCTAGTCCTCATGACTGCAGAGCAATGCATGGAATATTAACCCAAAAGCACCCTAGAGGCTGAAAAGAAAGAAGAGAAATGTAAATGAACTAAAACTTTCTTTTCTTTAACAGTCTTGCAAGTTTTTTGTGCCTGACTCATGCATTTTTAGCCTTTTGCATTGACAACAGTTTTGGCTCTGACTAGGGAACTAGTTCAGAATCTGAATGTAGAAGGTAATTAAGTTGAAATTCAAAATGTGATGATGGAGTCCAAGATTCTGGACTATGAAAGGAGTGACAGCAGCAAAAATGTGACAATGTATTTAGAAAAAGAAACACAAATAAAGTCTGGAAACAGGTTGATATGGCCCCAATGGAAAGACTTTTAAGAAGAACCAAAAGAAAGGTAAAAAAAGGGGAGTTTCAGAGTGGCTGACAATCAGGACTCACAATTGCAAGAATGGATGTGGAAGAAAGAGAACTATGTGGACAAGTAAACAAATATGACAGGAGCAAAAATGGGGATGAAACCCGTTATTCAAAAAGTAAGTATTTCTAATTGATAATCTTGGTGAGTTCCTTGGGTATGAGCCATGAAAAAAGCATTAAAGATATAATTCTGTTGATAATTATCTGTAGAATATATACTGATAACTCACAGATAACTCACAGATACATTTTATAAAGGAATTCAGAGGAGGCTCAGGGGAGACCTTATTGCTCTGTACAACTACCTGAAGGGAGGTTGTAGCCAGGTGGGGGCTGGTCTCTTCTCCCAGGCAGCCAGCACCAGAACAAAAGGACGCTGTCTCAAGCTGCTCCAGGGGAGGTTTAGGCTGGAAGTTAGGAAGAAATTCTGCACAGAGAGTGTGATTGCCTATTGGAATGGGCTGCCTGGGGAGGTGGTGGAGTCACCATCATTGGAGGTGTTTAGGAGGAGACTTGATGCAGTGCTTGGTTGCATGGTTTAGTTGATTAGGTGGGTTGGATGATAGGTTGGATGTGATGATCTCGAAGGTGTCTTCCAACCTGGTCTATTCTATTCTATTCTATTCTATTCTATTCTATTCTATTCTATTCTATTCTATTCCATTCTATTCTATTCCATTCTATTCTATTCACTAGAACTGGAAGATTTCTATACATGCTAGAAAAAGAATCTCAATTAATGAAAAACATCTAAAAATAAATAGACTAATTAATTGTCTGTGATATTGAATAAGGATGATACAGTTTAATTTCTAGCCATGAAAAACAAAATATAGGCATTGTGTTTCAAAAATCAGTCATAAGAACAATTAAACAATAGAAGAGTATGTAGAAAGAATGTCTATTAAAGGAAATATAACAATATATTCAAGACTAGTTTAGTACTTTCAGTCTTATGTCAGAGCAGAGAGTAGGTTAAATTAATTGTCGGGTTTCCTTTTGTGTTGTAGAGGACATTATAGCAAACACCGGGGAGGTGGTGGAGTTGCCGTCCCTGGAGGTGTTCGAGAGGGGACTGGACGTGGCACTTGGTGCCATGGTCTAGTCGTGGGGTCTGTGGTGACAGGTTGGACTCGATGATCTTCGAGGTCTCTTCCAACCTTGGCGATACTGTGTTACTGTGAAGTGTGAAAATTTTGTACTTTATTTAGGACTCTATCCCTCTAAGGAAAAAAGACATTAAAAATTGGTCGTGCCTAACAAGATTTATGGTTTCAATGTAGACAAATTCTCAGTGACACTGATACCAGTGATAGCCTGTTTATTACCATTCTGATGATCAGTTATTTATTCATTAACAAATAAAGTTTATCAAAAGGTAGTAGACATTTTAGACAAATTCAGGAACACAGTACACTTTCTCAGTTCCAATGTGGGAAGTGATTGTGCTACTGTACTTGGCCCTGGTGAGGACACAGCTTGAATATTGTATTCAGTTTTGAGTGCCACAGAATAGGAAAGACATTGAGGTCCTGGAGTATGTCCGGAGAAGAACAACAAGGCTAGTGAGGGCTCATTATATGGAAGGCTTGAAGCTGGAGGGCATGTCATATGAGGAGTGGTTAAGTGAGCTGGGATAGTTTAGTCTGGGGAAGAGAGGGTTAAGGGAAGAACTTACTGAAAGGAGCTTGTAGTGAGCTGGTGTTGGTCTCTTCTCGCAAGTAGTTAGCGATAGGATGAGAGGAAATGGGTTTACATTATGCTAGGGGAGGTTTAGATTGGACATTAGGAAAAACTTCTTTACTGAGAGAGTGGTGAGTCATTGGAACAGATTGCCCAGGGAGCTGGTGGAATCACTATCCCTGCAAGTGTTCAGGAAGCATGTTGATGTGCCACTTCAGGACATGGTTCGGTGGTCGTAGTAGTTGGGTTACGCTTGGACTCAATGATCTTAAAGGTCTTTTCCAGCATTAGTGATTCCATGATTCTATAATCCTCACCCCTTAATTCAATAGGTTAACTCAATGTGATGTGCATTAACTGACTTAAGAAAATGTTATATATTTTATAATATATTCTGTGAAGACGTTGCTCAATTACTAAGGCAATTCAAAAAGTGACAGCACTGAAGGGTTAAATTCAGGGAGCAGAACTTCAAGCACTGCTCAGCTGATAGAAAGGAATGTTTTAGCCTTGATGGGTTGTAAACCCTGGGATCAGAGTGCAGCTGTGTAGATGAAAGAACACAGATAGCTGATTACAAACGGTCATTGTGACCTAAGAGTAAGAACTCGTAAATATTGTGGCAGAGTCCCTGGTCTTATATCTAATGTCTGTTTAAACCTTGATAAGGTATATGCGTTACTGTGATACTTTTTTGGCAGCCAATTGTGAGTTTGTAACTGTCACTTGGACAGATCTAATAACCAAACACAAGCTGCTTTTTGATTGTGTTAGCCATTATAAAGAAAAAACTTTGTATAATAAAGTGACACTTTGCTTGCATCAAGCTGTGTCCCATCTCTCAATCATGGTACAGCACATCTTAGCATAGAAAACCAAGACAATTAAGAGAAAAATGGTTATTCCCCAATAAATAAAACATCTATTTAGAATTTTTTCCAGAAGCAACTTATACACAGTTTGTCATATTTTGTTTTATTCATAAAAATAATTTGAAATAATGTTTATACCCTAGATGCCAATGATAAAAATCCTCACCTTGTTGTGGGTTTGGGACTTTTGGGGACTTTTTTTTTTCTATTTCTCTTTCTGTACCAAAAGCAATTGGAAGCAGAAAGGTAAAGATAATTTTCTACCTGTAAGGGTCCATTTGACATCTCTGTGGATTTGTAATAACTGTTAAGCTTGATGGCAGCTCAGGCAGGCTTATGTTCAAGTGCCTTCTTCAGCCTAACTCTTCTTAGGCTTACTAAGGTTTCAGTTTTGAAACTGACTGGGTTAGAACTCACTTTTGCAGTTTTTTGGTAAAACTAGTAAAATATCAGCTAATACCAGTTGAAAAAAGGTGACATGAAAGAAGAGGTGATATGAATTGAAGAAAACAAGATGCAATATTTTTTTTAAATCTTTCCTTTCACAATAAATTTTTGCATAATTGATTAAAACAAAACCCAGCTTCATTGTATTTATACTTACTCTTACATTGCCTTGAGAACTTCAGCTTATCAGGGAAAGCAGCAGAGTATACAAATCTATTCGCATCTGATGATCTTGTGCAAAAAGGTAGATTGCAAGACTATTTCTTGCAAGGGAACATTATGAAGTCTTCCTTGATGCTGCCTCTTTTCACACCTGCCTTGATGCTGCCTCTTTGACACCTGTCAAAAAGTTATTTGCTAAAATTCAGGCTAACAAATGACTCACATTACCAAACATCTAAAGAAGGTACAAACAAGACTCAGATCAACAGAAAATCACCATCAGAATTAAGCTACAATTTAATCTTGAATCTAGTTTTGTAATATTATGTTCTAAAATTTGAAATTTTTTTGGAAGTTATTTTTCTTTCTTGCTGGCCTAAATAAAAATAGCACAGAAGTCACACCAGCAAGGACTTCAAGGACTGAGAAGAAGAATTCACCATGCCCCTTGTGCTGAAACTGTGCATATTATAAGTGGAGAAGAAAGTATTAAGAAAGGAGATAGTAAATGATGATGAATATTCATAACAAGAGAGAAGTTAGGAGTCAGGAACCTACAGCACAGGGAGAAGGATTAGGTGGGTTTAATGTATAGTGTATCCACTACCACACGAAAATGCCTGAATTCCTCTCTACACCTTATCTGGAACTTTTATTTCCCTTGAGGTGAATATATAACACTTTGAAAGCCAAGAGCACAAAATTAAGATTTCTTAGATTTATAAAGCAACTATCCAGAATTCAGAAATGGCTTAGACTGACTGGAAGTGTGAAACATTTAAGTCAGGAGGTGAAATTCGAAGTTTTAGAGATACCATGTAAGTAAAGTTCCTTTTAGAGTAAAATTCAAGATATTTAATAGAGGAAATGTACTGCTTTCTGATAAGCAGCTTCTAGGAAATATATCAAACAGAAAGCTGCAGCTTCCCTATGTGCTCGTAGTTTCTAAAATGTTAATGACTTGTTTAGAAAGAAGAAATTGAGGTGGAAATTGTGACAGAGAGAACTGCATGTGTAGTGAGATATAAAAAATGAACAGTGTATGGGTAGTAAATGGTAAAGTCATGCCATTGCTCTTAAGAGTTCTCAGAATGGGTGTAATTACCATGTACTAAATCAGTCATGAAGCCATACTTGCCCTTGCTATCACTACCTGTATTAACATCTATAGCCTTCTAGCATGCATATATTACATTAAAATCTATTCACTATGACCCCAAAACTATCTCATTTTAAAAATGCACATAAGCAAAAAGAAACTCTTAAGAATGATAGCTTAGAAATGGAACAAGTCAACTACAAAGACAGCCAATAAGGACAGATGTAAATATGATATTTATATTCTATAAAGAGAAAACCAAACTAAATAACTAAGATGTTTATTTACAAAAGCAGATTCTTAGAGTACAACATATTATGCTGTGCTTGGAAGAACTGTGATTTTTGAAAACTAGGAAATCCCAGATTTCTAGATCACAGACTGAATTTTATTCATTTTCACTGGATGTGGCAGCACTCTCAAAGCATGCACTTTTTCAGTCTCTCTCTGTATTACATGTGCCAGCTATTTGAGTGCTGAATAGCTCTGGAGGATTACTATTTTGCTACATTCTGTTTCATCATTCTTCTGCATGCAGTACTAACACTGCACTTTCTTTAAATCATGATTAAATACCCGGACCTCATTCATATCACATGCATTTTCCCCATACCAAGATCTTTGCAGTCTCTTGACAAATACTGTTCAACACAGAACTGATGTCAAATTTATATGGTATTAATATACACATGTACCTTCATCTGTCATCTTACACATACAGGGAAAAGTCGGGCTGTGCGGGCGACGCCAGTTCGGCTCAATCGCCAGTCAGAACCGCTCCTTCGGGACAGCTCCGCTTGCCTAGTGAGTTTCTGCTGGGCTTTTTGCCTTGCTTTCGGGGTTGAGCGGGTCGGGAGGACTCCTGGGGGGCAGGGATTGAGGCGGGCTCGTGCTCTCGCGAGCGTGCACGGGAGCGAGTGCCTGACGTCAGCCGCGGGAGATTTAAATCCCAGCCGGGCTGTGCGGGCGACGCCAGTTCGGCTCAATCGCTGCCTTTCGGCTGCTTGCGCAAAAGAAAAAAAAAAAAAAAAAAAAAAAAAAAAAATTTTTTTTTTGCTTGCTTTGTTTTTGTTTTTTGTTTTTTTGTTTTCACTCATACGCTGTACCATGGTCATTACTCGGACCAAGGGTAGAAAAATAGCATCTACCCAGACAGAGTTGTTTCTCCAGCATGCTGGAGTCCAGGCTGCCAGCTGCGGAGAGTGCTTCAGCCTGGCAGTTGGAATAGAGGGAGAGGAAGAGGGAGAGGACACCTGTGTCAGGTGTGAGCAGGTGAACTTTCTCCTCAGCCTGGTGGCTGACCTGAAGGATGAAGTGGCCAAGCTGAAAGAGGAGGTGTCTAGGCTCAGGTCAATAAGGGAAAGCGAACGGGAGTTAGACTTGTGGGAGAAGGCTCTGCAGATCTCCCCTGCTGAGGGCCGGGCCCCTGAAAACGGAGAGGGATGGACACAGGTCCCTGCCAAGGGTGGCAAGAGAAATCTACCCCGGCCCTCTCCTCCTCCTCCGCTGCCCTTGCGTAATAAGTATGAGGCCCTGCAGGCTGAGGGCGGTGGGGATGAGAGGGCTGAGGAGCGGCCATCCAGAGGGGATACCAGGGCCAAGCGGTCCCCACCGGCTGTAACGACCAGCTCTGGGGAGCAGCCTAAGGCCAAGCCTAAGACCAAGCGGCCACCACCAGCTATAATGACCGGCTCCACAAAGAGAAGGAGAAGGGTTATAGTTGTTGGGGACTCTCTCCTGGGGGGTACTGAGGGACCCATATGTCGTCCCGACCCATCCCACAGGGAGGTCTGCTCTCTACCTGGGGCGCGGATAAGGGATATTGCAAGGGGAATCCCCAAGCTCATCAGTCCCTCTGACTATTACCCTCTACTGGTAATACAGGCTGGGAGTGATGAGATCGACAGGAAGGGCACCAGGGCAATTAAGAAGGAGTTCAGGGCCCTTGGACAATTGATTGATGGGGCAGGCGCGCAAGTGGTGTTCTGCTCAGTTCCCTCAGTGGCAGGGGAGTACACTGAGAGGAACGGGAGAACCCACACCATCAATAAGTGGCTCAGGGAATGGTGCCAGCGGAGGAACTTTGGTTTCTTTGATCATGGGCCTACTCTTACAGCACCCGACCTGCTGGGTCCTGATGGGGTGCATTTATCTAGAAGGGGCAAGAGAGTCCTAGCACTAGAGTTGGCAGGGCTCATTAGGAGGGCTTTAAACTAGGTCTGAAGGGGGAGGGTGAAGACATCGGTCCCTCTGCAGAGGTAAGAGTAGGGCACAAGGTAGGGTCAACTGAGAGGTCGGGAGCCCAGCTGCAGTGCATGTACACCAATGCACGCAGCCTAGGCAATAAGCAAGAGGAGCTGGAGGTCCTAATCCACCAGGGCAACTATGATATAGTTGCCATCTCAGAAACATGGTGGGACAACACGCACGATTGGAGTGCTACACTGGGGGGTTACAGGCTCTTTAGGAGGGATAGGAGAGGGAGAAGAGGAGGAGGGGTGGCTTTGTATATTAGGGAGACACTTTCTGCCTCAGAACTTGAGGTGGAAGATGAGGGAATTGAGAGCCTGTGGGTTAAAATCAGAGGGCAACCCAACAAACCTGACATCCTGGTTGGAGTCTGTTATAGACCACCCAACCAGGATGAGGAGATTGATGAATTATTCTATAAACAACTGGAGGCTGTCTCAAGATCATCAGATCTTGTCCTCGTGGGTGACTTCAATCTGCCAGATATCTGCTGGGAACTTAATTCAGCAGAGAGAAGGCAGTCCAGAAGATTCCTGGAGCGAATAGAGGACTGCTTCCTAACGCAGCTGTTAAGCGAGCCGACCAGGGGACAGGCTCTGCTTGACCTGCTGCTCTCCAATAGGGAAGGGCTGGTGGGAGATGTGACCGTGGGAGGCTGCCTAGGGTGCAGTGACCACGAGATAGTGAAGTTTTCAATATGCAGGGAGATAGGGAGGAGTACCAACAGAACCTTCACCCTGGACTTCCGGAGGGCAAACTTCAGCCTCTTTAAGAAACTTATTTGTAAAGTTCCCTGGGTACCAACCCTCATGAACCGAGGGGTCCAGGAGGGTTGGACCTACTTCAAAAAGGAGCTCTTGAGGGCACAGGAACTGGCGGTCCCCATGTGTCGAAAGATGAGCCGGCGGGGAAGGCGACCGGCCTGGATGAGCAAGCAGCTCCTGGGGGAATTAAGGGAAAAAAAGAGGCTGTATCACCTTTGGAAGGGGGGGAAGGCTTCTCGAGGTAGGTTCAAGGAAGTGGTTAGATTATGTAGGAATAAAATTAGAGAGGCAAAGGCCCAGTTAGAACTGAAACTGGCCACCTCTGTGAAAGAAAATAAAAAGCAATTTTACAAATATATCAACGCTAAAAAGAAGGGCAAGAAGAACCTCCACTCCTTACTGGACCTGGAGGGGAACATGGTGACCGA
Organism: Colaptes auratus; assembly: GCA_015227895.2. NCBI lineage: Eukaryota > Metazoa > Chordata > Aves > Piciformes > Picidae > Colaptes > Colaptes auratus. Next base: position 98,166,099 of record CM037631.1, on the reverse strand, counting down.
AGATGAGGAAAAGGCTGAGGTCCTGAACGCCTTCTTTGCCTCCATGTTTAACAGCAAGGCAGGAGTCCAGGATGAGTGGCCTCCTGAGCTGGGTAATAGGGTCGGGGAGCAGTGTAATGCCCCAGAAATCCATGAGGAATTAGTTCGGGACCTGCTGAGCCACTTGGACACCCACAAGTCCATGGGACCAGATGGGATCCATTCTAGGGTGCTGAGAGAGCTGGCAGATGAGCTGGCCAAGCCGCTCTCCATCATTTTCCTCCAGTCCTGGCTCACTGGAGAGGTCCCAGATGACTGGAAACTGGCCAATGTGATCCCCATCCACAAGAAGGGACGGATGGAGGAGCCCGGAAACTACAGGCCAGTCAGCCTGACCTCAGTGCCAGGGAAAGTGATGGAACAGATTATCCTGGAGGCAATAACTGCGCACCTGAAGGATGGCCAAGGGCTCAGGTCCAGCCAACATGGATTTAGGAAGGGCAGGTCCTGCCTCTCCAACCTGATCTCCTTCTATGATCAGGTGACCCGTCTGGTGGACATGGGGAGGCCTGTGGATGTAGTCTATCTGGACTTCAGCAAGGCCTTTGACACCGTCCCCCACAGTAAACTGCTGGCTAAACTGTCAGCTCGTGGTTTGGACCGCAACACTCTGTGCTGGGTTAGGAACTGGCTGGAGGGCCGAGCCCAGAGAGTGGTGGTGAATGGTGCCGCGTCCGGCTGGCGGCCAGTCACCAGCGGCGTCCCCCAGGGATCGGTGCTGGGCCCCATCCTCTTCAATGTCTTCATTGATGATATGGATGAGGGGGTTGAGTCAGTCATCAGCAAGTTTGCAGATGACACCAAGTTGGGAACAGATGTTAGTCAGTTAGAGGGTAGAAAGGCTCTGCAGAGGGACCTCGACCGACTAGACAGATGGGCAGAGTCCAATGGGATGGCATTTAATAAGTCCAAGTGCCGGGTGCTGCACTTTGGCCACGGCAACCCCATGCAGAGCTACAGGCTGGGGTCAGAGTGGCTGGAGAGCTGCCAAACAGAGAGGGACCTGGGGGTGCTGATTGACACCCACCTAAACATCAGCCAACAGTGTGCCCAGGTGGCCAAGAAGGCCAATGGCATCCTGGCCTGTATTGGGAATAGTGTGGCCAGCAGGAGCAGGGAGGTCATTCTGCCCCTGTACTCTGCATTGGTTAGGCCACACCTTGAGTACTGTGTCCAGTTCTGGGCCCCTCAGTTTAAGAAGGACATCGAGATACTTGAACGTGTCCAGAGAAGGGCAACAAGGCTGGTGAGAGGCCTTGAGCACAAGCCCTATGAGGAGAGGCTGAGGGAGCTGGGATTGTTTAGCCTGGAGAAGAGAAGGATCAGAGGTGACCTCATTGCTCTCTACAACTACCTGAAAGGTGGTTGTAGACAGGAGGGGGTTCGTCTCTTCTCCCAGGCAACCAGCACCAGAACAAGAGGACACAGTCTCAAGCTGTGCCAGGGGAGGTTTAGACTCGAGGTGAGGAGGAAGTTCTTCACGGAGCGAGTCATTCGTCATTGGAATGGGCTGCCCAGGGAGGTGGTGGAGTCGCCGTCCCTGGAGGTGTTCAAGGGGAGATTGGACGTGGCGCTTGGTGCCATGGTCTAGTTGTGAGGTCTGTTGGGACAGGTTGGACTTGATGATCCTTGGGGTCTCTTCCAACCTTGGTTATACTGTGATACTGTGATACTGTGAAGTTTCATTCCTTCCTAAAGTAACATGTTGCTGACTTCTTAATCACTTTGGCACAGTCTCAGCTCTGGTGAAAGCAAACTGCTCCAGAGAATCCAGAGTCTGACTTGCTGGAAAGTTGCTCTGTGAGGAGAATCTGAGACACACAACTTATTAACTAAGAGTTAGCAATGCACCCTTGTAGCCAAGAAGACCAGTGGTATCCTGGGATATATTGAATGTTGTAAGAAGGTTGAGGGAGATTCTTTTCCTCCTCTGTTCTGCCCTATTGAAGTCACACTTGACACTTGAAACATTATTTCCAGTTCTGGGCTCTCCAAGGGAGACAGGGAAATACTGGAGTTCAAGTGATATGAAGATAGCTACAGTACTGGTGCATCTCTCTTACAAGGAGAGGCTGAGAGACCTGGCATTGTTTAGCCAGGAGAAGAGGAGACTAAGAGGGGATCTTACCAGCAGTTACCAATATCTAGAGGATGGGTTTCAAGAGGACGGAGCCAGTCTCTTTTTAGTAGTGCCCAATGACTGGACAAGGCACAAGGATCAGAGCTGAGCCCCATGCTCTTTAACATCTTTATTGATGATCTGGATGAGGGCATTGAGTCCATCATCAGTAAATTTGCGGACGACACCAAGCTGGGGGCAGGAGTTGATCTGCTGGAGGGCAGAGAGGCTTTGCAGAGGGACCTCGACAGGCTGGACAGATGGGCAGAATCCAACGGCATAAGATTTAACACATCCAAGTGCCGGGTTCTGCACATTGGCCACAACAACCCCATGTAGTGTTACAGGCTGGGATCAGAGTGGCTGGAGAGTGGCCAGGCAGAGAGGGACCTGGGGGTACTGGTAGATGGTAGGCTGAACATGAGCCTGCAGTGTGACCAGGCAGCCAAGAAGGCCTATGGCATCCTGGCCTGCATCAGGAACAGTGTGGCCAGCAGGAGCAGGGACGTCATTCTGCCCCTGTACACTGCACTGGTTAGGCCACACCTCGAGTCCTGTGTCCAGTTCTGGGCCCCTCAGTTTAGGAAGGATGTTGACTTGCTGGAACGTGTCCAGAGAAGGGCAACAAAGTTGGTGAGGGGGTTGGAACACAAGCCCTATGAGGAGAGGCTGAGGGAGCTGGGGTTGCTTAGCCTGGAGAAGAGGAGACTCAGGGGTGACCTTCTTGCTCTCTACAACTATCTGAAGGGAGGTTGTAGCCAGGCAGAGGTTGGTCTCTTCTCCCAGGCAGCCAGTACCAGAACAAGAGGACACAGTCTCAGGCTGCACCAGGGCAGGTTTAGGCTGGATGTTAGGAAGAAGTTCTATACAGAGAGAGTGATTGCCCATTGGAATCGGGTACCTGTGGAGGTGGTGGAGTCATCTTCATTGGAGGCGTTCAGGAGGAGACTTGATGGGGTGCTTGGTGCCATGATCTAGTTGTTTAGGTGCGTTGGATTGTTTGATGGGTTGGATGCTATGATCTTGAAGGTCTCTTTCAACCTGGTGTATTGTATTGTATTGTATTGTATTGTATTGTAAAAGGCACAAACTAGAACACAGGAACTTCCACATAGACATAAGGAAAAACCTTCTGACTTTGAGTGTGATTGCGATTTTCAAAGCCTGCCTGGATGTGATTCTGTACAATCCTTTCTAGGTGAACCTGCTTTAGCAGAGAGATTGGACTAGATGACTTCCAGAGGTCCTTTCCAAACCCTGTCAGTCTGTGATTCTGTGAAGTAACAGATATATCTGTTTAACACAGATCTTTTGACTGTTTATTTGTTTGAGGGTTTTTGTTTGTTTGTTTGTTTTGAAACATCCATTTAATAATTTAAGTGTAATGAATGGAAGAGTTTACTCTCTTCTTGGACTACTTGGTCACATATGTAATGTATAGCATTCCCAATTGTATGGATTGGCAGTTGAATAATAATCTAAACTGGCTAAAATTATATACTCAATCCGCTGGAGGCATATAAATGATCCTGCAATGATGTGCATACATTATGATAAAAGTAATTATTACTCTAAGGAAGAATCAAATAGATAATGGGAGTGGTGAACATATTAATCAATTTCAAGCAGTAATTCACAGTTCAAGTATTGGAAAAGAAAATTGTTTCATGTGTGCAAATACTACGAAATGGAATCCTCATTAACACTGTCTAATCTTTTTAGTCTGATGTACATCATTTATCTGAATTGCGTAATTTAAAGGTCAGACAAATCTTCCATTTTTCAAACACAAATACAGACCTGAACTTTCTGAATTTCTAACATCCAAAAATCCATCTTGCTCCATAGCTAACATTCTTGCCAGATTCAAGTTTTCAGCTTAGAGCTGCTGAAAACATTTCTCAGTCTCAAATGTTATTGTCTAAATAAGTAGGGATCTCTTAAAATAAACTTCACTTGAGCCAAGAAATTGTTTTCTTTTTTCAGAATTTCACCTGATAATTCCAATGGCAGAGATCTCAGGGCAGTTTGTAATATACTCAGCCTGATGTCATCTTTTTCATAGTTATAGAAGATTTTATTGGGATTCTGTTTGGGGATTCTTACTGAATATATACTATTAATCACCTTCAGCCAGTTGCTGTGTTCACAGCTGCAGCGTATCTGAGAAAAGACAGGCACTTGGGCTGAATGTAATATCAAATTATTTGATTTTCCTCTGACTGTTTCCAACTAACTTGTTAGGAAAAAAAACACCACAACAACCCCACAGATAATAAATTCTAAGGTTTACATTCTAGTCAGGCTTTTAGTAACAATAAAATATATTTTAAATATGCAAACAAGGTGTGCTTCTAAAATATGCAACATTTGTTTTATCTATAATATTTATAAGTTTTATAGAATGAAAGGCAAAACATCTTTTCATTTAAATAAATGCACTTTCCTGGTATGATTTAGACATGATTGTGCTTGTGTTGGGAGGAAGAACATCTTCAGTCATTGAAGGCATAGTGAAAACATTTTTTTCCTCCTGTTTACATGGAACTTCCTATGCCTCAACTTCCATCCATTGCCCTTTGTATTGTCATTGGGCATCACCAAGAAGAACCTGACTCCATCCTCTTGGCACTCAGCCTTTACATATTTATAAACATTAAAGAGGTCCCCCCTTAGTCTCCTCCTCTCCAAAGCAGTATAGAGACCCAAAAAGCAACATAAAGGCACCTGAGAATATATCTTTGATAAGCCAAGACTGAAAATTTAATGCTTCCTTCTGATCTTAAGGAGAGAATCTGAAGGCTTGGAAGACTGCCATAAGACAATAGGAACACTGTAATAATGTATTAGTCAGATTAACCAAAAAGTTTTTAAAGCTCTTGAAAGTGAAATTCTTATTTTTATTTTACTACTTTGAGAAACATATTTTACTGTTTTACTGATTCTTGTGGTTCTATGGTCATGCCTGTAAGATGTACCTGAATTTCTGCTAACAGTGGTTGGAAGATGATTTGCTGCCTTATGAGGTAAAATTCAAAACTATTTCCAATTGTTAAAATGAAAAGAAAAAAATTAAGTAATACACAATGTAGCATATTAGTATGCTAGTAGGAAAATATGTTTTCTCATAAAACTTCTGAATTTGAAATAATGAAAAAAAAATAAATTCCATATTCATCAATCTGTCAGCAAGTATTTTGAGGAATAGATTCCATAGATTCCATTTTAAAATATTCTACTATTAACTTAGTTTCTCTAACAGAATCTCCTCAGATGCTGTCTAGCATTATTTAACACAACAAGGAGGATGAGTTGCCTACCAAGTTCACTAGCCTGCACTTCAAAAGATCAGACTTTGGCCTCTTTAGAGATCTGTTAGGAGGAGTTTCATGGAATGAAGCCCTGGAAGACAGAGGGGCCCAACAAAGCTGATTAATATTCAAGGATTATCTCCTCCAAGTCCCAGAGAAATGTTTCCCAACAAAAACGAAGGCATGCAAAAATGCTGCCTTCCATGCATAGAAGGCAGGCAAAAATGCTGCTGTATCTGTGCATGGATAGAAAAGGTGCTACAGGACAAATTTTAACACAAAAAATAGAGGTCTACAGAGGGTGGGAGCAAGGACAGGTATCCTGGGAGGAGTACAGAGAAGCTGTCTGAGTAGACACACAGCAGGTCAAGAAAGCTAACGCTATGACAGAATTATGAGTAGACAGAGAGCAGGTCAAGAAAGCTCACACTATGACAGAATTAAATTGGGCCAGAGATACCAAGGCTACAAAAAAGTCCTTGTTATAGGTACATAAATTACAAAAGAAAGACTAAGGAAGAGGTTAGCCTGCTCCAGCAGGGGACAGAGGATTTGGTCACCTCATATAAGTTTAAGGCCGAGGTACTCCTCAACTTTTTTTGCTTCAGTCTTCACAGGAAGGGTTCTAACCACACCACCCAAGTTACAGAAGGTAAAAGCAGGAACTGAGAAAATGAAAAACTGCCCACTGTTGCAGAGGAGATTATACCACGGTGGAACAAGCGACCAACTCAATGTGAATGATAAAGCAAGTTCAACTTTATTGGGTTTGCATCAGACTTTTATAACCATGCAATAACATATGCCTACTCGGCATAATGTTATTGGTTCTAACCTAAAAGGTCATGTTTACATACTCCTCCCACTTGTGGTCTTTCACAGCGGCTATACTTCCTCTTCTACCCAGCTCTCAGTTCAGCTTAAGTTGTTTACCAAGTTCTCAAGGACAGACCGTCCTTGAAAGCTTGCTGGCTGACATCCAGCTCAGCCTATAATTATGCTAACAGCCTAAGCTTACCAACTTACTTACATACTTATTTACTTATACCATAGTTATATATTCATGATCACCGTCAAAGCCTGGGTTGTGCAGCACCTCTAGTGGTCCATGTCCTCTCTCTTTAAGCCATTCTTCAACACACTGCAGGTGAAAATCATGTTGGATACCTCCTAAAGAATTTGAAATTGTAACAGTCTGTGGGACTGTGGGAAAATCTGGAAAGGGAGAAACAATGCCCATTTTCAAAAAGAGACAAAAGGAAGATCCAGGGAGCTACAGACCAGTCACTCACCCCTGTTTGACAAGATTATGGAGCAGATCCTCCTGGAAGGCACATGAAAAATTAAGAAGTGACTGGTGGAAGCCATCAGGGCTTCACCAAGGGTAAATCATGCTTGACAAATTTTGTGGCATTCTGTGATGGGGTTGCAGCATCAATGGACATGGACCCGTGTAAAGTATTTGACACTGTCCCCCATGATGTCCTGGTCTCTAAATTAAGAAGACATGGATTTCATGGGTGGAGCACTTTGTGATAAGGCATTGGCTTGATAATTGCACTCAAAGAGTTATGGTCAATGGCTTGATGTCTAAATGGAGACAAGTGACAAGTGGTGTTCCTCACAGGTTGATACTGGTTGATACTGTGACAATTGTTGTTTAACAGTTTTTTCAGTTGCATGGACGGCTGTGGGTTTATTAGATTGGATGGGAGCAGAGGGAAAACAGGAAAGAAAAGCAGTGGGGAAAATCTAATTCAAACATAATATCACAATTTCCCTGCACTGAAAATCATGGCATTGTCACAGAAGCAGTTCCAAGTTTCGTGGTGGCAGGGGAGCAGTGCTGTGCTACGTGGTCCTCTCCAGGCCACAGCATGAAGCGGGGCTGTGCCATGTGTCTTGTCTCTGGTATGCAGGCAGCGGTGGAAACAGCAGCACAGAGCCGATGGGTACAAGCCGCCTGCTGCAAAGCCCTCTAGGCACACAGGCAGTTGTGGCAGGAGAGTGGCAAGGGGCTGTGCAAAGTAGGCACTGTGGAGTGGTGGCAGGAACACAGCAGCAGCTTCTTCCGGCCCCATGCTCCCTCCTGCTTCCCTATAAGCTGCCACTTCCTCTCACCCCTAGGAGCTGTGCAGAGTGCCATGTGCAAACCCACCGTTCAGTGGCACTGTTTAAGACAACCAAAACGCCTTACAGACACGAAGCTGTGTGGTGCACTTGACATGCTGGAGAGAAGGGATGCTATCCAGAGGAACCTTGACAGGCTTGAGAAATGGGTCAGTGTCAACCTCATGAAGTTCAACAAGACCACATGCAAATTCTTGCAGTTGGGTTGTGGCAGTCCCAAGAACAAATACAGGCTGCATGATGAATATATAGAGAGTAGTCTTAAGGACTGTTGGTTGATGCAAATCTAACCATGAGCTGGAAATGTGCACTTGCAGCACAGAAAGGCAAATGTATCCAGGGCTGCATCAAAACCAAACATGACTAGCAGGTCATGGGAAGTGATTCTCACCCTCTACGCTCCCCCTCTCTCTCCGTAGATCATGCCTGGAGTACTGCACCCAGCAATGGAGCCCCCAATACAAGAAGGACACAGAACTCTTAGAGTAGGCCCCAAAAAGGCCCACAAAGATGATCAGAAGGTTGGAGCACCTCTCCAGTGAAGCCAGACAGAGACAGTTGGGGTTCATCTTGGAGAAGAGAAAGCTTCATGGAGACCTTATAGCAGCCTTCTGGTATATTTGGAGGAGGCCTACAGAATAGCTGGAGAAGGACCTTTTACAAAGGCATGTACTGAGAGGAGAAGGAGCAATGCTTTTCAAGTGGAAGAGAAGTTACATTTAGCTTAGACTTAGGAAGAAGTCTTCACCATGAGGATGGTGAGGCACTGGACCAAGTTGCCCAGAGAAGTTTGTGTGGCAAGTATAACTGCCCTGACAAACACAAAAGTCTGACAGATACCTGACAAAGAGCTGAGCCTTGCTAGAGGGTTGCTAGAAGCTGATCAAGATCAGCTTGGCACCTCACAGGCATTAACTGGTGCTTCTGGACCCAGCTTCTTACCCTCCTTTGTGTGATTCTGTGGACTTGGCCCTCCACCTAATTAGAAATTATTGCAGTGCAGACTATGAAGACATTTTGATTTAGTGTCAATACAGCAAGTATCTTGGCAGTCAAATGTTTTCCCCTTAGAACAGGGTGCCATCTGAGGAGAATTCCACAGATTGAGTGAATCCTCACCCTCTCTTTGGTGACTGTAGATTTTGAGTACCTTTGAGTGGGAGCTTTTCTCTTTATGTCTGAGTGCTCACACATTGTGGTTCATTTTCTGGAAAGAATATTCCTTAATGCTTGAGGTTAAAGCTTAATTGGTTGTGCAGGAGTATGTTCCTGACCAACATTTGAACTTGTAATTTAATTGTGTTGGAAGGAACCTTGGGTAATTTTGACTACAATAAATCCACATTTTTGGTGGCTATTGCTATGCGTTTTGTGGTTGCTTCTTACAAGCTCCAGCCCTGGAAGTGTTCAAAGCCAGGTTGAATGAGACCTGAATGAAGCCAGCCTGGTCTATTAGGAAGTGTCCTTGTCCATGGCAAGGGGGATTTGAAATTTACTTTTGTTATCTGTCTTCGCAGTTTAAATTATTACAATTTATTTATCATTCATATTTGTATGAGTGACAAAGACTTCAATGTCCTTACACTCTATTTTATTAGATGTCTGAAAACAATGAATGAGTACCACGTAAGATGGTATCTTGATTCAATTTGTTTTGCTGACCTCACCTCTGCTCTCTTCTTTATTCCATGTCTTTCTATTTATCTAATCCAGTTATTTGTCCATCTTTAAATGTATCTTTTTGGTAGGTATACCTCCTGGAAGCTTTGAGCAGTAACTGTCTTTTACTGTCTCTGTATTTCCCATTAGATTTAGAGCCACTAAAATGATTAGGAGATGGGAGTATCTAATACGCAAGAAGATGCTGAGAGAGCTGAAACTTTTCAACTTCAGAAGGAGATGTCTCAGGTGCATTTTATCAATGTGTATAAGTAGATGATGGGAGGGGGATTCAGGAAGTCTGATTCCTCTTGATGATGCCCAGTGATATAAAGATTGAAATACAAGAACTTCTACTTAAACAGAAGAACAACCTTTTTATACTGTAAGGAAACACTGTAAGGAAACACAAACACTAGAGAAGTGTCACAGGTGGAGTGACACACTTGAAAGAGAAAAGTAGTAATATGTTTATTAATATAAACCAACAATTCATAAAAATAAATAATAAATGTTATGGTGCTTTAACAATATTTGTTGGCATGGTACACTTAACTATTTACTATACAGAGGACAGGGTCAGACAAAACTGTCAGGGACACCCTCCCTTTGAGTTAAGAGACCTGGCCTGCTGCTGTGTAGTAGAGCTCAAGAGGCCCTGGCGCTGCCCACTTAAGATTCATATTTGCATGCCAGCTGTATTTTAGTTGAAACATACTCAACTAGCCATTAGCTGATGAGCAAAGCTTATAGAGTTCAGTTTAACCAGAAGCATTATTCATTCACAGCCACCACTGGTGGCTACTGCTGTAAGCAGATGGGATGGAGTTGAAGCATACTACCACAAGCAGGTGGCCAAAAGAGGTTGTGTAATCTCGTCCTTAGAGATATTCAAAACCGGACTGTACACAGCCCTTACCAACTTGTTCTAACTGATCTTGCTTCGAGCAAAAAGGTCTCATGTTACAAGTAACGTCTACCTACCTCAGACCCCTAGGACTCTTACTGAAACTATCTGGTGAACTTAATGGCTGCCTCTCTCAGTGCTCCAGTAAGAACTTCAACTGAGACAGTTTCAGAAAGTTAGAATAATTGATGGATTTATTAAGATGACAGATACAAGAGATTCAGGATTGCTGGTGATAAATGCACTAACTACAAATAATGAGGCTGAAATTAGTAACTCACAGGTAACATCCCACGATGTATCTTTGCAATAGCTTCAATATACAATAGAAATACTAGCAAAAAGTTAATCTGCATATTGAAGGTGCAATTTTTACCAAGAATGCATCCCTGTCTTGGAGAAAAAAGAGTGCAGCCTGTCAACCATTCCTGTTTCTGCTAAATCTTCAGTCTTTCACCTCCAGAGATGTGTCCCCTCATGGATTTTTATATAGTAACCTTCTCTGTCTCTCACTTCTATGATTTGAGTGGAGAGTTGAGTAAAATGGCCATGTACATTTAGCATGTACTTCATTTGGCTCATTATCATACTAAGGTGTATAAACCTCAATATTCATTTCAGTCCATAAGTCCATAGTCAGTGTTGCAATATATGTGTGTATGTACACTAAGATAGTGTTGTGAAGAGGTTATTAAATTTATAAATATGAAATATGAATTATGAAAATAGTATTCTTATTATCAAATTATTAATAACTGATGAATCAATAACTTATATACATGTTCTAGTGCACATTCATGAAATACATTCCATAAGTGGCTTAGTATTATGATTAGAACTTAATTAAACTATCTACAGACTATTTCTATATATCTTTTTATATATATATATTTCCCCCACAGCAAACTCTTGGCCAAGCTATCAGCCCATGGCTTGGACAGGAGCACACTGCGTTGGGTTAGGAACTGGCTGGAGGGCCGAGCCCAGAGAGTGGTGGTGAATGGTGCCACATTCAGCTGACGGCCTATCACTAGTGGTGTGCCCCAGGGATCAGTGCTGGGCCCCATGCTCTTCAACATCTTTATTGATGATCTGGATGAGGGCGTTGAGTCCATCATCAGTAAATTTGGGGATGACACCAATTGGGGGCAGGAGTTGATCTGCTGGAGGGTAAAGAAGATTTGCAGAGGGACCTCAACAGGCTGGACAGATGGGCAGAATCCAACAGCATGAAATTGAACACATCCAAGTGCCGGGTTCTGCACATTGGCCACAACAACCTCAAGCAGTGCTACAGGCTGGGGTCAGAGTGGCTGGAGAGCGGCCAGGCAGAGAGGGACCTGGGGGTACAGGTAGATGGTAGGCTGAACATGAGCCTGCAGTGTGCCCAGGCAGCCAAGAAGGCCAATGGCATCCTGGTCTGCATCAGGAAGAGTGTGGCCAGCAGGAGCAGGGAGGTCATTCAGCCCCTCTCTCCGCAGTAGTGGAGAGGGGAATACTGGAACCTGGGCTTAGCTCGGAAGCAGGTTCCCTTCAGGACTCGGTTGGTTCCCTCCAGACAATAGGGATAGGTCCTGGTCGGGTTAGGCCCGTGGGGTCGGCCCTGGGAGTTGGCTTGCACGGCAGGGTGGGGCGATATTTGCCGGTAGGCGGGCTCAGAGGTTCCCAGTCGGACAACAATAGCTATGGGATCGGCCCCATGGCGACGGATCTCGGGGCTGAGGTAAACAGCCACAGAGAGAGAATGCGGCTGCGCTGAGCTGCGGCTTCTCCGGGGTTTGGTGCAGTATAGGCACGAACAATGCTTTAGTCTTCCCTCTGGGGTGATCCTCATGATCAGAGTGCTTCTCATGATGCAGAGGCTTCAGTATGCGTGCATGTATGATAGAAGCTAACAACAATAAGCTCAATGGCAGAGGCTGTGGCTCGAGAGCTGCTCTCTTGAGCAAGTACAGAGACAAAGTGAAAGAGGGAGCAACTTGTTTACCATCAGGGGTGATACTTATAGACTCCTCGAGGCTGGGTTTGACCAATGGGCACTCTCATAGACAACTGGCTTCAGCCTATAGAAAGCGTGAAGCTGGAAGTATGCCCATACTTGGTGTTTGCACAAGCACTGCATGCTTTGAGTGCGTGCTGGCCTGGCTAATGCCTTGGCTTTTGTCTTCCTCCTTAAGGAGGGGAAACCTGTCCACATGCTGGGACCAGATCTAGTATCTGGGCAGAATGTGCCTTCGCCACAGATAGGTAGGTTACATCTATTTTAATATGCTAATTGAAAAATGATCCAAATATGACTAAAATTAGAGCGCTGAATTATTCCTACACGACTCAGATAAAACAAACAAACAAAAAACCCACAAAGAAAGTTGGAAGTTAATCAGATTATTGTATAACCCAAAAGGAAGATAAATTAGTACTGATTTGGAAATATAAGGAGATATTTTTGCATTCTGAGGAATTATGTCTGTCTTCTTTAAAAATATTTTTTAAAATATTAAAAAATATATTAAAAAAAAACAACTTACATGTGGGAGGTTCATTTCCATGTAAAATAGGATATATCTCTTGAGACATTTATTTTGTCAAAAAAAAAAAAAATCCCTTCTGGAGGTATGGGGAAAGAGAATTTTAATTAGCTTTAAACTGTGTGACGGTTTGCACTTGATAGCTTGACTTTTAATGTCAGTGGTTACTCAGAACTCACTGTATTTGTTCAGCCATATGACATCTTAGTTCTATTACAAAGACAAAGTTTCATTTTCTTTTACAAGGTCAAATTTCTGAGGAACAGTACTCATAAAATTGGTTTGGCACCAAGTACAAGAAGCTATCATGCTGTGCTAACCAGCATTACTAGAATCCATGTGTTTGTAACAAAGCTGATCAACTATGTGCTGCAGTGACTTAAGTTGTTCACAGCCTGTTTACAGGGTTTACTACCTAGCATGTTTAAAGAAAGAGGAGTATAGGCAAATATTCCTGGAAAGAATTTTCCTTTTCACATAGAAAAGATCTACAACGTCTCTTTATCACTTCTTAGTAATTAACTAGACTTTGATAGTCTGTATGTGATTTAGAATCATAGAATCATAGAATTGCAGGAGCAGGGAGGTCATTCTGCCCCTGTACACTGCACTGGTTAGGCCACACCTCGAGTACTGTGTCCAGTTCTGGGCCCCTCAGTTTAGGAAGGATGTTGTCTTGCTGGAACGTGTCCAGAGAAGGGCAACAAAGTTGGTGAGGGGTTTGGAACGCAAGCCCTATGAGGAAAGGCTGAGGGAGCTGGGGTTGCTTAGCCTGGAGAAGAGGAGACTCAGGGGTGACCTCATTGCTTTCTACAACTACCTGAAGGGAGGTTGCAGACAGGCAGAGGTTGGTCTCTTCTCCCAGGCAGCCAGTACCAGAACAAGAGGACACAGTCTCAGGCTGCGCCAGGGGAGGTTTCGACTGGATCTTAGGAAGAAGTTCTACACAGAGAGAGTGATTGCCTATTGGAATGGTCTGCCCAGGGAGGTGGTGGAGTCACCTTCATTGGAGGTGTTCAGGAGGGGACTTGATGGGGTGCTTGGTGCCATGGTTTAGTTGTTTAGGTGGGTTGGATTGGTTGATGGGTTGGACACGATGATCTTGAAGGTCTCTTTCAACCTGGTGTATTGTATTATTGTATTGTATTATTTTGATTGTTAGGGTTGGAAGGCCCCTCAACAATTCTATGATTCTATGATTTAATCCAAAACTGTTTATGTTGCTTTTCTAGAATTTCACACGTTCTCATATTTAAAAATTTAATCTCTATTAAAAATTGATGTTCCTTGCCTATGATTTTGCCTAAATGGCTTTTCCATAAAAATGTTAATATCATTATTACTTACAATCAGATGTCAGTATAGTTAACACAGCAAATATGGAATCAAAATCATTAATAGAGATCATTTTTCTTGTGCTTCATGGACAACTTTTTGTCCAGCAAGTCTCCCTGGTTGTTTTCTGTCAAGTTGCTTTCCAGCCAGTTGGCCTCACAGCCTGTCTAGGTGTCTTAGTATATTCTTGGCCAGACGTGAGACTCAGGAAAACTTTATGAGATTCACATCAGCTCATTTCCCCAGATTTTTTGAGGTTACTTTGAGTGACCACCTATCTGATAGTGCCACTTCTCCCAGTTTTACATTATCTGTGAACTTCCTGATAATGCACTCTGTCCTATCATCTGAGTTCAAAGAAGGAGAATGAAGCTGGTCTAGAGCACAAGTCTGGTCTAGAGCAGCAGTTGAGGGAACTGGGGCTGTTTAGTTTGGAGTACAGGAGGCTGAAGGAATACCTTATTGTTCTCTACAGTTGCCTAAAGGGAGATTGTAATGAGGTGGATGTTGGTCTCTTCCTCTCTAGTAACAAGTGATAGGACCAGAGGAAACAGACTCTGGTTTCACCAGGGGAGGTTTAGATTGTGTATTAGGAGAAACTTCTTCACTGAAAGGGTTATCAAACACCAGAATAGGCTCTCCTGTGAGGTGGTTGATTCACTGTCCTCGAGCTGTTTAAAAGCTGCATAGATGTGGTGCTAATGGGCAGAGTTTAGCACTGGGCTAATGGTTGGACTCAGTATCTTAAAGGTCTTTTCCAACCAAAACAGCTGTATGATTCTATGATTTCTCCCTACAACTAACTGAAAGGAGGCTGTTATGAAGTTGGGGTTGACCTCTTCTTCACATAACAAGCATCAGGATGAGAGGAAACATCTTCAAGTTGTGCCAGGGTGGTTCACTTTGGATATTAGAAAAATATTCTTTACTGAAAGAGTGGTTAAACATTGGAAAGGACTGCTCAGGGAATCACTGTCCCTGGAATTGTTCAGAAAATGTGTAGATGTGGCACTCAGGGACATGGTTTAGTGGTGGACTTTGCAGAGTTAGGTTAATGGCTCTACTTGATGTCTTTTCCAACATTAATGATTCTATGATTAATGAAGATGTTAAAAAGTACTGAGCCCAGCATCAGCCTTGGGAGTACATTATTATTGACTGGCATGCAGATGGATTTTGTGATGCTGATCAGGATGCTCTGAGCCTAGTATTTCAATTTTCAATGCACCTTCAAGTCCAAAGGACTCAGAGTCCAAATGACTATGCTATGCCATAATAGATTTTACTATCTTATCACTGAAAACCTATTAAATCATACATAAAATCTGCTTTGGTACTTAAAATTATCAGTAAGAGCATTTCAGTTTAATTTCTTTCTTTAAAATACTATTTTTGGTGGTGGTGGTATGTTTGGTTTATTTTCTTAGATAAGTGCTTTCTATACTGAATCATTAAAAATAGGTTAAATTATATCATACTATGGCTAGCAAATAAGATCCTCTATATAGGGAAGTAAGATCTATAACCAGAATTCATACCAAAGGATCATAGAATAAATATAACTTCAGTTATAGAATAGAATAGAATAGAATAGAATAGAATAGAATAGAATAGAATAGAATAGAATAACTTCAGTTGGAAAAGACCTTTAAGACCACCCACTAGTCTAACCACTGACCTAACAACACTATTGCCTTTAAACCATGTCCTGAAATGCCATATGTACATGTATTTTTAACACCTCCAGTGACTCCACTGCTTCCCTGGGCATCTTATTCCAATGCATGACCACTCTTTTAGTAAAGAAATTTTTCCTAGTGCCCAAGCTAAACCTCCCCTAGTGCAACGTCAGCCCATTTCCCCTTGTCCTGTCACTTGATACTAGGGAAAAGAGACCAACTCACACCTCACTACAACATCCTTTCAGGTAGTTGTAGAGAGAAGTGAGATCTCCTCTCAGCCTCTTCTTCAGACTAAACAATCCCAGTTCCCCCAAGCACTCCTCAGAAGACTTCTGTTCTAGACTCTTCACTATCTTTGTTCCCCTTCTCTGGACATGCTCTGGCAACTCAATGCTCTTCATGTAATGAGGTGCCTAAAACTGTCCAGAGTACTCAAGGTGTGGTCCCACCAGTGTCAAAGGCAGGGGCACAATCACATCCCTACACCTGCTGGCCACTCTATTCCCGATACAGGCCAGGATGCTTTCAACCTTCTTGGCTGGCCACCTGAGAACACTGTTGGCTCATATTCAGATGGCTGTCAACCAACACCCTCAGGCCTTTTTCTGTTGGGCAGCTTTCCAGCTGCTCTGTCCTAAGCCTGTTAGCGCTGCATGGGGTTCCTGTGACACAAGTGCAGGACCCATCCCATCCCTGGAAGTGTTCAAAGTTAAGTTGGATGGCACTTTGAGCAGTCTAGCAGGACGTGTTCCTGCTCCTGGTGAGGGTTTTGCAAACAAATCATAATTAAGCTCCCTTCCAACCCAAACCATTTTATATTTCAGTCCCTGTAAATTTGTGTATACAATAATCCAGGTAATTTTATTTTTTTAACAGGTAATTCAAGTCTGTCAATCTGTAGCTTCCCTGGCTTAATATCTGGGTGTGAGCTCATATATGATCAGGAAAAGTGTGGTGGTTAATTTTGCCTGTTTGATTGGGGGTTTTATTTATTTCAAATACTGTTTATAAAATATTAAGTAGACACTCCTTTCCTTCAAAATATGGTTAACCCTCCTAAGTACATGAGAATATAGTCAGTCAAAAGACCTCTAGAGAGATTAAGCTGTCATATAATGCTGAAAAATAATCAGATACAAAAGACTAGTTTTATGATACCAGGAAACTACACTTTAACTCTCTGCCTGCCTGCTTTTCAGACTGCTCCTTCTTTACTGAAAAAACGTGGCTTGTGGCATAATGAGTTATTTTAGAATGGCACTCCTGACAGGCTGGTGAGGTGTGGGTGGAGATTGCTGCAGTGGCACATTTAAATCCCAAGCTGATGAGCCAGGGCAGATCTGCAACTGCAGCACACAGAGGCAGGACCAGGGCAGCACACAGTGAGGAGCAGCACGTCTTCCCCCAACCCCCTGAACCAGCTTCTCTCTCCTGAGAGGCTGGCACGGTGTGGGCAGAGACTGCTGCAGTGGTGGTGCTTACACCAGAGGCAGGGAGGTGCTGAGTCACTTGGTCTTGTTCCTGAAGTGTTCTCCAGTTAGGTCATGTGGCCAGGAATAGGGATGGTTGCAACTTCGTGTAAAGCTGTCTTCAAAAGATCTGTGTTGACCCAGACTGAGGTCAAACATAAACAGGCAAGTGTCCAGGCAACTGGCTGTAGAGAGCGCTGGAGCCTGGCACTTGGAATGGAGGGCAGTGGAGACAACACCTGCACTAGGTGCAAGCAACTTAATGATCTGCTTAATCTAGTGGCTGAACTGAAGGAAAAAGTTGCTAGACTTAGGACTGTAAGAGAATGTGAAAGGGAGCTGGATTTGAGGAACCAGCTCTGCAGACTCCCTGAGCAGAGGGAGGAGACCCAAGAAGCAGCGGGGAATGGGTACAGGTCCCTGTTAGGAGAGGCAAGGGAAAAACCTCATGGTTCCCCTTACCTTCCCAGATGCCCTTGCAAAGAAGTATGGGGCACTGGAAGCTGATGGTGAGGTGAAAGAGAAGGCAGAAGAGACACCATCCAGGGAGTTGCTAAAGTAAAACATCCCCCAACTAATAAGGACTTGTTCCCTTAAAAAAATAGAGGAGGGTAATTGTTATTGGTGATTCCCTGCTGAGGGGAACACAGGGCCCCATATGTTGGCCAGATCCTTCCCACAGGGAAGACTGCTGCTTCCCTGGGGCCTAGGTCAGAGATGTTATCAGAAAGTTGCCTAGACTGGTACTGTCCTCTGATTACTATCCCTTGATAGTTATGCAGGTGGGGAGCGATGAGATTGAAACCAGAGGTCCAAAAGCAGCCCAAAAGGACTTCAAGGCTCTGGGGAAACTGGTTGAGGGATCAGGGGTACAGGTGATTTTTTCATTAATAACATTAATTGCAGGAAGGAATACTAAAAGAAAGAGGAAAGCAGGTGTAATTAACAAGTGGCAGAGGTGGCTTAACCACTATGATTGGGAATTCATGGCTTTCCTCCCCCCCTGTTTTTTTTATTTTTTTTAGAGAATAGAGACATGCTGGGGCCAAACCTGCTGTTTGAGATGTTCTATGTTCCCCCCTGGAGTGAAGACAGTGTGAGGGCAGCTGCTCCATGCCCCATGGGCAGGGTAGCTCCAACCTCAACCCAGGCTTTCCCTGTCCCATTCCTCAAATTTGGACCTTGCATTAAGCAATAAATGGCATTTTTCTGATGGCCTGGAGCAGTTCTGCCTGTTCCCCTGCTCCCTGGCCTCCACAGGCTCTGCTCTGGGACCATGGAAGAGCAAAAATACTGCCTGGCCATGGTAGTGCTCACAGACCATATCCACCCTGCCCTGAGCAGGATACATATATACTGTTCAGTTTAGTTCAGCAAAAATCTGCATTTGTAGGATAAAGATTTTGCTGTCAGAGTCACTAGCAAATTTTTAAACATATTTCTACTGCTAAGATTCTCTCTTCTGTATATCACGATTCATTTATGAATGTCATGAAAGAAGCTTAAGTATTTCTGTCTAGAGTTTCACATCTCTACTTCTATTTTATTTAGTCTAAGTCTCATACGGATCTTCTGCTTTCCAAAATGGTTTGACTGTGGCAAACATTGTATAAATATTTTGCCACACAAACAATATTGCAATGTTGATTTTAATAATGGTAAAACATCTTCATGAGGAAGAAAAGTAGTGGAGAGGAACCCAGTGGCATCATTATTTATTAATGAAAATTCATTAAATAGTCATATAAGAACAAGAGTTGAGCACACACTTAAGAATTATTAACATAATAGTTTTATTTATCATCAGAAAATGTTGCTTTAGAAAGTGGCCTGTTTGTATGGAGTATTATTTTTTCATAGGTTCACTCAAATATGCAACAAATTATGCTCAAAATGTGTACTAGTTGTTGGCTGGTATAGAGTTAATTTTCTTCATAGTATCTCCCATAATGCTATGTTTTGGATTTGTGACAAAACCAGTTGTTAACACTGAGGTTGCAACTGTTGTTAAGCAGCACTTACAGAGTTTCAAGGTCTTTCCTCTTACTCACACCACTCCACCAGTGAATAGGCTGTGGGTGCACAAGAAATAAAAAGAGGATAAGGCTGGTACAACTATCTTCAATTGACCAAAGAGATATTCCATGCTATACCATGTCATGGTCAGCAACAAAAGCTGTCAAACATTGCCTAAATGCAGATACTATGAGAGACCTTCTCAACTACTCCTTAAGAAAGATACAGATTTCCAGTAAATTGACATAACTCATATAACATTAGATGATAGGTGAACTCCCTATTATATTATTGCATATCCCTGCTCACTACAATACCTTTTTCATTAAACTATAAGGAAGAAAGGAAAAGGGATTTTTTTTTATTTGCCTTTTGAGACTTGCAAAATTAATCAGTTAACAAAGAAATGCTGTTGATAGGAACTGGACTGAGATTTAAGGCAACACTGAGATTGAGATTTACACTGGACTGAGATTTAAGGCTGGACAGATGAGCAGAATCCAACGGCATGAGATTTAACACATCCAAGTGCTGGGTTCTGCACATTGGCCACAACAACCCCATGCAGTGCTACAGGCTGGGGTCAGAATGGCTGGAGAGCGGCCAGGCAGAGAGGGACCTGGGGGTACTGGTTGATGGTAGGCTGAACATGAGCCTGCAGTGTGCCCAGGCAGCCAAGTGGGCCAATGGTATCCTGGCCTGCATCAGGAAGAGTGTGTCCAGCAGGAGCAGGGAGGTCATTCTGCCCCTGGACACTGCACTGGTTAGGTCACACCTCGAGTACTGTGTCCAGTTCTGGGCCCCTCAGTTTAGGAAGGATGTTGACTTGCTGGAAGGTGTCCAGAGAAGGGCAACGAAGTTGGTGAGGGGTTTGGAAGACAAGCCCTATGAGGAAAGGCTGAGGGAGCTGGGGTTGCTTAGCCTGGAGAAGAGGAGACTCAGGGGTGACCTCATTGCTCTCTACAACTACCTGAAGGGAGGTTGTAGCCAGGTAGAGGTTGGTCTCTTCTCCCAGGCAGCCAGTACCAGAACAAGAGGACACAGTCTCAGGCTGTGCCAGGGCAGGTTTAGGCTGGACGTTAAGAAGAAGTTCTTTTACAGAGAGAGTGATTGCCCATTGGAATGGTCTGCCCAGGGAGGTGGTGGAGTCACCTTCATTGGAGGTGTTCAGGAGGAGACTTGATGGGGTGATTGGTGCCATGGTTTAGTTGTTTAGGTGGGTTGGATTGGTTGATGGGTTGGACGCGATGATCTTGAAGGTCTCCTCCAACCTGGTGGTGTATTGTATTGTACTGTATTGTATTGCCTTTAATATTGCCTTCAATTCTCAGACACCTGAGCCATTACAGTCTCATCTTGTCCTCTAAGAAAAGATATATCCTTAAATCCTTTACATAATAGACTCAGACTTTAGAAAGACACACCAAGTACCTCCACATTTCTGTTGCCCTTAAATCACAACCACTGTGTGGAGTTAGATTTAATGGCTGTAAAATCCTCTTTCAATTTTACATGCCATACAAATGACAGAAACTTGCTGTAAAGAACATTATTATTGATATTGTTGTCCTTATGTTGACAAATACACCTGACTTCTTTTTTCCCCATCTGTGATTCTGACAACTCATGTAGACTCTAATTTAAATCCCTTGTTATATATGGTCAAGTACCTTAACTAAAGGAAGGCTTGCAAATAAGGTCACCTACTAAAGGGATTTGGTTAGCTCTTGAATTTGGTTCTTTTTTATAATAGTCTTTTCAAACAAAGGATTGCACATTGTCACCATGAAATGTCATCATAAGAGATATTTTATTCTCAAAAAAAGATATAATTCTAGTCCTTTCATATTAACAGTTGTCTTTAAAATTTAATACATATTTTTCATTGCTCAAAATTTTTCTCCAACAAAATATATATATGAAAGAACTAGGGGAAAAGGATAAGCCTTTGTGGTGGGTTAACGCCTTTTCTGAGAACAAAGAAAACAAAGCAAGGTGGAGGGCTTGCGCATACTTTACCCTCCCTGCAGGGCGTTTTTCTCCTGGAAAGCTGAGTCTGTTCCACTCCCCACTCCCTGCCCAGCTAGGGTATAAAAATCAGGACATCGAAGCTGCTAGCCCATTTTGGGTCCTGCCTCTGCTGGATGAGAGATACTGCAGCTGCCCTCCTGCTCCTCTGCCACGTGGTCGGACCTGATCCTTCTCCCTGCTGCCTCCGCGCCTCCTCAGAGAAAAAGACTGGTTTTGTATTATTACCTTTATTTTGTCCCACTCCCATCCATCCTTGTTCCTTGCCCTTGTGAACCTTTCCTCTTATTGTTATATATATATATTTGTTTAAAGACAACTCTTTACCTCTCTACTTCCAAGCCGACTCCAAATTATTGTTTGGTGGATTTGCTCCTTCCTTTTCTCCCCTCTCTGTTGGGAGGGAGGAGGGGGGAGTGGGGGAGAGATTCTCAGCCTTACCCCCATCTGAGCTCTTAACTCCCAGTTAAGGCTCAAACCACCATAGCCTTTATATCCAGTCTGTAATTTGTAGAATTTATAGAACAAATGTCATATTGTAGAAATCAATGGAGGCTTTGCGCTTTTCATGGGTGGATAGATCTGATGCTGCTTCATCTTTTGGCAGATTAAATTATTCCATAATGAGATCTATTTGGCTATGTTATTATGATATCAACTGCCAATCTAGTGAGTTTGAAATTGTTTGGGCAGCTCTACAGAACCCGACAGTACTTCCAATGTACCTAATTTAAGTGCCACCATGTTAAACGCTAGCCCTTTTTAAACGTGTTCCTGGGAAATTACTTTTTAGCTCCAAAATGTTGTAAATGTTAAGGCTGTAAATGTTAAATGTTAATGCTGTAAATGTTAATGTACACCTGTTTGGAGAATTAAATTTGTAATTTTAATCTAAAAAAACCCACCAAACACAAAACAAAACAAAACAAAAAACCACCAAAACCAACCAAACAAAAAGCCAGAAAAGAAATATAGAGTGCAGATTAAAAGGATCAGTGCCTAAAAGATAATTCACTTCCAGTTCATCCTAGGCATGCAATGAAAGAGATCTATAAATACAAGAATGTGGAAAATGAATGCTTGTTTTCTATTTAATTAATAAAAAATCATGTAACTGACCACATGATACTGCTTTGTGGCTGAGTCAAAGCCAACAAAATGTGGTAGAATAGAATAGAATAGAATAGAATAGAATAGAATAGAATAGAATAGAATAGAATAGAATAGAATTAACCAGGTTGGAAAAGACCTTTGAGATCATCAAGTCCAACCTATCATCCAACATTATCTAATCACCTAAACATTGGCACCAAGCACCCCATCCATTCTCTTCCTAAACACCTCCAGTGATGGTGACTCCACCACCTCCCTGGGCAGCCCATTCCAATGGCCAATCACTCTTTCTGTGATGAACTTCTTACTAATATCCAGACTAAACCTCCCCATGCACAGCTTAGATTGTGTCCTCTTGTTTTGTCACAGGTTGCCTAGGAGAAGAGACCAACCCCCACAAAGACAACCAGTTTACAGTATAAAGAAACAAGGAACTCTGATATTTCCCCTGTAGAAAGTGCTTTCATGTTCCCCAAATGTTAAGCTCGTTAATCCTTGAGGCATATCACTATCCTTTCCACAGCCTGTTCTAAATCAACTCTCCTGAAGACCACTATGTCAACGGGCCAGGAGGGATGGCTTCCTCTGAGACACACACCCACAGTGCATAGTTGCAGTGGAGAACATTGCCCCAGAACAGAATAATACAGTGATTTAGAAAGCAACTATCATATCAAACACGGGAGATAAAGATATACCCTAAAATAATATTATACAAACCCCACCTTTTTATTATTTACCTATTTTCAAAATACAATCAATTTCCCTGCAGTTAATCTGTTTTCTCCTCTGGAATTTGTTATTATTGCATTTGCATTTTTATGTCTCTTTCTACACATTCTAGTTTTATCCAGTTTTACGCTTTCTTAATTCGACAATAAACTAATGTTACATGAGGCTCGTGTGAGCTAGAGCCATGACGTTCTTCCAAAAGTCACACAACTTACTACTGTTGCAAATGTCTGCAGTTGTGGTAGCTTTAGGTAAGAACTGAAGATCACCATTTATATTTTTTAACATTTTTCTTTGTCAATATTAGAATAGAATAGAATAGAATAGAATAGAATAGAATAGAATAGAATAGAATAGACCAGGTTGGAAGAGACCTTCAAGATCATCATGTCCATTAAATGTTCTTTGCATCTGGGGCAACTATTTATCTTTCATTAATAATAAAAGCAGCTGATCTCCTATCAAAGCAAAATTCAGCCAATTCTTCATTAAACAAGTAAGCATTCATGCTTGGTTCTGATACCTAACAGTGATGACAGTAGACAGCTTTTCCTTTAGTTCTATTTTGCACTACAAGATCTCATATATCTGCAGTTTTATAGTAAGCGTAATCACTGCCAGTATTACTCTGGTATGCATGTTTTCATTCCCTGAAGTTTTTATAGTGATGAGTTTGCAGCTACTTCTTCAATAGCATAACTGGATGGCACATCAACCTCAACTGGTGTCTCATTTGTATCACTCATTTAGCCTACTGGATAATTATGATTTTTATGTAATCCAACTGTATACTACTGTAATGCAGGGAATATGCAAATTGAAGACAGATGACAGCAAAACAAATTCTTCACAGGGAATAGAAAACATTATGATGCATATATGAGGCAGGTATGAGTTAATCAATACTGACTTTGAACACTTGCTGGAGAATATTGTGTGCTCAGACTGTTTCTTGGACTATCAGTTCAGAATTTTTCTTTAGTAGCTGTTTTTCCAACTCTTGTTTCTGCACACATAGAATCTGTAAGTGGTTCTACCTCTTGAAAATACCTCCTTTTGGGTGCACTGAGCTGTTTATTTGTTGAATTAATATGTAAACCCTTTCATTCTGATTCTGTTTTCACACTTCTGTTCTGAATGTGATTTGATTCCTCCCAGGTCACAAATGTCTGCTTTTTTGTTTGTTTGTTTGTTTTAATTTTTATTTTGGTTGGGTTTGGTGTATGTGGTTTTGTTATTGTTTTGGTTTGGGGGGGGTTGTTTTGGTTTGTTTGGGGTTTTTTTTTGGTCTCCCCCATATCCCTGCATAGAGCACAAATATGTATCTAAAATATGCCATATAATTTCTCATATTTGCTGGTAATTCTTTATTCACTTTAATTCACTTTTGAATTCCTATGTCCCATTTCCAAATGGTCTGCCATTTTTCAATTCCTTTGTAAGATTCAGGGAGCTCACACCTTTGCCAAAAATCACAGCAGAACGCAGAAAATCACTTTAGAAGTGAGTAGGAAAAGCAAAAGTAGTTAACTCTTGGCATATTTTCCTACATCCTTCCTAAAGCACCTTCTACATCACATGAAATGAGTAAATAAATTCATAGGGAAAACTCTGTTTGGTTTTGTGTTCATGCATGTACATGGACATGAAAATGTTAAAAATGTAGAAAAAAAATCATTATTTTAATGGATAACGTCCTGTGGTAACACAACTCATTCTCATGAGCCACTCCGCTCGCACACAGATGAGAGGAAAGTGAAACACAAAAAAACCCCAACCCTCTAGGTGGAGATAAAGCTAAGGTGCACAATTACCTTTAGCCTTATTTCACAGAAAAGCACAGCAAGGCAGAAGCAGCAGCAGAAGCCGGTGATATAATGATTCCCCAAGCCAAACATGTCGAAGACACCTGTGACCGGTTTAGGCTATGCCTTTAAGAAAGAGACAGTTGCTGAACACTCTGGCTGAATGTTTTTGATATTTAAACAAAACCAAGATAGTCTAAACTAATTTCATTGGTAGACAGTAGAATGCAATTTTAAGTTTGGGTTCTGTTAGTTCAGTCTGGTCTGGGTTCAGGCTGGGTGCAGTCTGTGCTTCTCTGTCCTGTGGGCTGGACGGCTTCTCTCTTTCTGAAGCAGGAGCAACCTTGGTTAACAAAGCTAACCAGATAAGAAAACTAATTCTTGCATGAGCTTTTGAGCTAACAGAATTTTTCCTCCTTAATTGCCTTTCTCTCTCTCTCTAACCCTTTTTGGGAAAAGGGGAGGTAGGGAGGGAGAGAGGGGGGTTCAGGGAACCCCCCTGGCCGGCTGGAGGGAGAAGGCTTTTCTGCATTATGTTCATTGCTGTATATTCCTGTATATATTGTAAATATTATATATTTGTGTACATATTCATTGCATTCCATTTGTGCCTGTAAATATAGCTTTCATCTGCTTTTCCGACTGAGCTAGCTGTGGTTTCTTTCTTTGTGTGTGGGGGGAACTTTCTCACCCCACCACAACACCCCAGTGGAAAAGACCAGTATCCTAAACCTGGAAACAGGAAGCAGCAACCATAACAGGAAGCCTCTCATATTACAATCTGAACTTCAGGCCCCATGATATTTGGCTTTAGCCAGCACTTACATATTAAAATTGGCATGATGTCAGCATGGTATTGAATACACATCAGCGCATTTAACTCAACCCATGACAGGCAAAAAAAGACCACTATTTTTTTGTCTGTGTCTGCTATGAATATTTATTTTACATTATTGTATTGTTAACTGTTGGAAAGAGCAAAACCATGAACAGAATTGAAATCAAAATTACTAACTGCATGTGTTCATATGTTTTAGAAGCAGCTTCTCATTATCCATCATAATTTCACAGCATATTAAATATTATTTTTTTCTGGACATCATGGATATGTTCAGCATTAGAGAATACAAGAAGCTCATTAATTACCTTGTAGTGCCATTACTTTCCTCCTAAATTACATGGCTGATTTCTATTTTATATGTAAGACTTTAGTTTTTAAGATAATGTCTTTTTTTTTCCTCTTTAAAAGATTTACTAAAGCAATGTCATCAACTTTATGATTAAATATTTTGACATGAACAGCTTATCTGGTTTCTTGAAGGGAATAGTTGCAGATCATCCAGTTATAGAGTCTTTATCATCAACTACAGGAATATGAATGCAGGATAGATTATAAATACTGAAATAGTCTTTTAGTAGAGTTAACAATTGAAATGCTTTTCTAGAGATTCAAAATTGTGATGGACAAGAGAATGGAGTCACAAAGTTGAGCTATCTCCCACCAGATAACAGTGATCACTACAGCATTAATACAGGCAAATAGAAAATAACAACAGGGTAATTAAAGGGCCATCAAAAAAAGCAATTCTGGTTTCAAATTAACACTTTTACATGATCCAAATGTATATGTATTGTCCGATTTTTGTTTGAATGTGTTACAAATAGGAGGAAATCATGCTGAAAAAAATTGTAAAAATATATGTTTTATTTAAAACTTAGCTCCACCTCCCTCATAGTGTAATACAAAATGTATCAAGTTTCAGATGTTCATTTGTGGGTTACCTTCACAATAGTAAGGACTGCAAAGAATTTGAGCACAGTATTTGGAAAAGATAAATCTGAAATTAGTAAATATCCCGCTCTTAACAGGAAAGAACTTCTTGGGGACTCAGGAATACATATCAGTACTCACAAACATGGTTTGCTGATTGTGGAAATTCCTGTTAAGGTCACTTCTTAGGGAAGAATTCTCCTAAACTTCTCCAGCTGTTATATCCACACATGGGGAAGGAAACCTGAGAGAAAGAGCTCTTCTCTCTGCAACTGCCACGTTTTATGAAAGCCAAGTTTTAAGTTTGTCAGACAGTACAAAGGAACCATTTCCAAGCCCAAACAGAGAATACAAGTGAGCACCAGGAGAGACAACCATCTTTTCTTGCCTAGACTTGTGCCCAGCATGGCAGGGCACGTGGCTTGGGAGGAGAGGTCATGTGAGTCTACTGACCTGCAGCCCTGGGTGCAGGGAGGTATCTCACCCTGTCTCGCTCCATTCCAGCTTCTCTGCTTTCCCTCAACCTGGCTTCAAGCAGTAGGGAGGAGCTTTGGATGCACTACACAGAATGTCAGTAATCCTGTAAATCAAGTAAAATGAACATTGTTCTCACAGCTGGGTTTAGCAGAATTTTAACTACAGGCCTCCTTTTACTCTTGAAGCTGAATTATGAGTTACCAAGTCATATTTCAGAGATGAGTGGTTTCCAGCCTCATATCATTGGAACTTTCTGGCTCACACTTCAGCATTTCCAAATCAGGTCACCACTACACAAGAAATCCGTGTTATTGAGTTGCTCTAGTTTCTGCTTGCAGAAATGGACTTTTTTTTTCTGCAATTCTGTACCAGTGAGTTTCACATCATAAAACATTAATGAAATCCCTTCTAACGTTACTTCTATATGAGGAATTTGGAATGAAGTGACTATTTATGCCATACTAGATTTCAGCTGCCGTATTTGGGAGCAGAATACAGAATAAACCAGGTTGGGAAAGAACTTCAAGATCATCAAGTCCAACCCATCACCCAACACTATCTAATCAACTAAACCATGGCACCAAGCACCCCATCAAGTCTCTTTTTAAACACTTCTAGTGATAGTGACTCCACTGCCTCCCTGGGCAGCCCATTCCAATGGCCAATCACTCTTTCTGGGAAGAACTTCTTCCTAACATCCAGCCTAAACCTCCCCTGGCACAGCTTGTGTCCTCTTGTTCTGGTGCTGGTTGCCTGGTAGAAGAGATCAACCCCCACCCTTCAGGTAGTTGTAGAGAGGAATAATGTCTCCCCTGAGCCTCCTCTTTTCCAGGCTAAACAACCCCAGCTCCCTCACCCACTCCTCACAGCTTGTGCAACTCACCAGCTTTGTTGCCCTTCTCTGGACACATTCCAGCAACTCAACATCTTTCCTAAACTGAGGGGCCCAGAACTGGACACAGTACTCAAGGTGTGGCCTAGCCAGTGCTGAGTACAAGGGCAGAAGGACTTTGCTACTGAAAATTGAGGCAAAGAAGACGTTAAGTACCTCTGCCTTTTCCTAATCTTTTCTTACAATATTCCCCTCCGTGTCCACTAATGAGTGGAGGTTGTCCTTGCCCCTTCTTTTGCTATTAATGTATTTATAAAAGCATTTTTTGTTATCCTTCACAGAAGTGGCTAGTCTAAGCTCTAAATGGGCTTTTGCCCCTCTAACTTTTTCCCTACATGACCTAGCAATATCCTTAAACACTCCATGGATTACCTCTCTTTTTTTTCCAAAGATGTTATACCCTCTTTTTTCCCTTAATTCACTCAGAAGGCCCATTCAGGCTCTCTGTCTACCCTGTCAGCTCATCTTCCAGCACATTGGCACAGCCTGTTCCCATACCTTCAGGATTTCTTTCTTGAAGTAGGTCCAGCCCTTCTGGATCCCTTTGTTTTTAAGGGCTCTTTCCCAAGGTACCTTCTGAATTAGTTCCTTAAGTAATCTGATGTCCACAGTGGAGGTTTTGTTGCTGCCCGTCTTAGCTTGACTGCATATTGAAAACTCAATTATTTCATGGTCACTGGGCCACAGACAGCCTCCAACCACCACATCTCCCACTAGCACTTCTGTATTTGTAAAAAGAAGGTCAAGCAAAGCCTTATCCCTGGTAGACTCACACAGCAGCTGTGATAAGGAGCTATCCTCCATACACTGTAAGAACTTTCTAGACTGCCTCCTTTCTGCTGTGATAAGTTCCCAGAAGATATCTGGCAGGTTAAAACAGCCCATAAGAACAAGGTCTGGCAATCTTGAGACAGCCTTTAGCTGCTGGCAGAATAATTCATCAACCTCTTCATCCTGTTTGGGTGGTTTATAACAGACTCCAACCAAGATGTCAGCATAGTTGGCCTTTCCTCTAATTCTCACCCACAGGCACTCAACTTGATCATCCTTAATCTCTAGTTCCATGGTGTCTAGAGCCTTTCTGATGTACAGGGCCACCCCTCCACCCTTCTCCCTTACCTGTCTCTCCTGAAGAGCCTGTAGCCATCAATTACAGTGCTCCACTCATGTAAGTCATCCCACCACGTTTCTGTGATGGTGACTACATCATAACTTTCCTACTGCAACAAGGCTTCCAAGCTCCTCTTGTTTGTTACCCTTACTGTGTGCACTAGTGTACATGCACTTCAGTTGGGCTGCTCTTCTCCCAGGCAGCCAGTACCAGAACAAGAGGACACAGTCTCAGGCTGCGCCAGGGGAGGTTTAGGCTGGATGTTAGGAAGAAGTTCTACACAGAGAGAGTGATTGCCCATTGGAATCGGCTACCCATGGAGGTGGTGGGGTCACCTTCATTGGAGGTGTTCAGGAGGAGACTTGATGGGGTGCTTGGTGCCATGATCTAGTTGTTTGGGTGGGTTGGATTGGTTGATAGGTTGGATGTGATGATCTTGAAGGTCTCTTCCAACCTGGTGTATTGTATTGTATTGTATTGTATTGTATTGTACTGTATTGTAATGTAAGTGATGATAACCAATTGCATAGCTGGGGATAAAGTTGTGTCAGAGTAGCAGAAATAGCATTACAGTTATTCTTGAATTATAATAGGATATGGGAATAGAAGCTGGTCTGAGTTTTTAAAAAGCATGAGTGCCTAAAAATTATTTAATAAATAATGTTAGAACATTCAAGAGCTGACCATCTCTCACTTCAAGTCTACAATTAAAATTACTATATTAGAAATTTTGGGTTAATTTTGAAGACAGCTAAAGTCTATTAACTCTTATGTTTTCAGCACTGTCATTCTTTAGGGATCAAAATATTTGTGAGTAAGTTCTCTGGTGTTTTATATATTTACACAAAGCAATTCAATTTCTTCACATATCCACAACTACAACAAACTCAATTGACAAAGTATTTCTTCACCTGTGTGGCCCTGAAGCTTTTTCTGGTCATCATCACTTAGATCACATCTTGAAAAGAAGATCCTATACAAAACCACATGGGAAAAAAAAAGGAACATTCCAGCTTATTTAATTAAGGCTGGAGGTTAGGAAGAAATTCTACACAGAGAGAGTGATTGCCCATTGGAATGGGCTGCCCGGGGAGGTGGTGGAATCACCATCATTGGAAGTGTTTAGGAGGAGACTTGATAGGGTGCTTGGTTGCATACAATACAATACACCAGGTTGGAAGAGACCTTCAAGATCATCGCGTCCAACCTATCAACCAATCCAACCCACCTAAATGCAATACAATACAATACAATACAATACAATGCAATACAACCCACCTAAACAACTAAACAACTAAACCCTGACACCAAGCACCCCATCAAGCCTCTTCTTGAACACCTCCAATGAAGGTGACTCCACCACCTCCACGGGCAGCCGATTCCAGTGGGCAATCACTCTCTCGGTATAGAACTTCTTCCTAACATCCAGTCTAAACCTGCCCTGGTGCAGCCTGAGACTGTGTCCTCTTGTTCTGGTGCTGGTTGCCTGAGAGGAGAGACCAACCTCTGCCGGGCTAAAACCTCCCTTCAGGTAGTTGTAGACAGCAATAAGGTCACCCCTCAGTCTTCTCCTCTCCAGGCTAGGCAACCCGAGCTCCCTCAGCCTCTCCTCATAGGGCTTGTATTCCAAACCCCTCACCAACTTTGTAGCCTTTCTCTGGACACGTTCCAGCAAGTCAACATCCTTCCGAAACTGAGGGGCCCAGAACTGGACACAGGACTCAAGGTGTGGCCTAACCAGTGCAGTGTACAGGGGCAGAATGACCTCCCTGCTCCTGCTGGCCACACTGTTTCTGATGCAGGCCAGGATGCCTTTGGCCCTCTTGGCTGCCTGGGCACACTGCAGGCTCATGTTCAGCCTCCCATCAACCAGCACCCCCAGGTCCCTCTCTGCCTGGCTGCTCTCCAGCCATTCTGACCCCAGCCTGTAGCACTGCATGGGGTTGTTGTGGCCAATGTGCAGAACCCAGCACTTGGATGTGTTCAATCTCATGCCGTTGGACTCTGCCCATCTGTCCAGCCTGTCGAGGTCCCTCTGCAAAGCCTCTCTACCCTCCAGCAGATCAACTCCTGCCCCCAGCTTGGTGTCGTCCGCAAATTTACTGATGATGGACTCAATGCCCTCATCCAGATCATCAATAAAGACGTTGAAGAGTTGATTGGGTGGTGTTGGATGATAGGTTGGACATGATGATCTCGAAGGTCTCTTCGAACCTGGTCTATTCTATTCTATTCTATTCTATTCTATTCTATTCTATTCTATTCTATTCTATTCTATTCTATCCTGTTCTACTCTAATGTTGTGGCTAGCCTATTCACCCAGGACAAAGAATTTCAAATTTTTCTCAACACAGTTCATATGCATGGCATAACACATCTGTAAAGAGCATTTTGCTTATCAAGTTACTGTGTTTTGCACTTAAAAAAAACAAAACAAAAAAAAAAAAAAACTAAAAAAAGCTCTAAAAGCAGAAGAACTCAAATTCTTTCCCTATTGGTATTTATCAATTTTGAAATTGGTTATTCAAAATCAGGCTATTACCTTAAAATAGATTGTACAATTCAGTTAGGTAAAAAAAAGTAAGATACGTCAGAATGCCACGCATGAACATAACAGCTGAAAAATTTACATAGTCATTATATGTTCAAAGATTCCAAAAAAAGCAAATATTGTTTTAAAATCACCTGATGAAATAACCAGAAATGTGGAGGTTTTGTCTTCTTTCTCTGAACTTTGTTTACAGGTGCTACTTACTGGAAGACAGATGAGCTTTCTCTGAAATAGCTGCGCACTGCAGTGTGAAGCAGATGTGGGGCTTTGTCATTTCCTTTGCATTTCCTCAGGTTGTCAGCTTGTGTGAGGGTTTGGTGGTGGTGGTTTTGGGTGTTTTTTTTTTGCTCCCCCCACATCATCTTTTTAACATATGCATTACTTATTCAGAACTTTTTAAAAATGCATGTCATTGAGTGGAAAAACTGCTCTGAGTTCCCAGATGTGAAAATTCAAACCAGGGGATAAATTCTAAGCCTCAAGTACCTTAAAATATTGGAAAATTCCAGATAATTGCAGGACACAAGCTGATTAATGTTTAGTTCTACATAATAAACATTGGGGAAAGGGATTTGTTCTTACTGTGACTACTGTTTGTGATATAAGCAAGTTCTGTGATAGTGCCAAGTACACAGAGGAGGAAGGGAGGAGTGCAGTGAAACTCCAGGCATCACTCTTTTTCATTCGTTTTCACTAAGTTGAGAGGAGGGGCCAGATTGAATATACTTAATAGGAAGTTAAAGGTGTCAGTGTTAAGTTATCTAAGCCACACTGTGGAATTTCTTCTTCAAAAGCTCAACCCAATAAAAGTTTTAGAGTTTTAAAACATTCCATGAATTATGAAGTTCAAGAATACCATGCAAAAGATTCCTACTGAAATTACTCTGCCCCCCATCATGCATCAGATCTCAAATTAAATTCTTTCTGGAATATAAAATTATACTGTAGAAAATCCTGCCACACACAGCTTTATGTAGTGCAGACTAGAACAACAGCTACTTCCTGTGGAAAGGAAAATGAAAAGGCTGGAGAATTGGTCAGGGAGAAATTTAGTGAAATTCAACAAGGGCAAGTATAAAGTCTTGCACCTGGGAAAGAACAACCTCAGGTTGGACTTGTTGGAGGGCAGTGAAGGGGAAAAAGACCTGGGGGTCCTAGTGGGTGGAAGGATGATAATGAGGCAGCAATGTGCTCTTGTGGCCAAGAAGGCCAATGCCATTCTGGGGTGTATCAGAAAGGGTGTGCTTAGTAGGCTCTCCTCCCCCTCTACTCTGCCCTGGTGAGGGGGCATCTTACACATTTTTGTGTTCTGGATGAAACCAAATAGCATCCTGGCTTATCAGAAATAGCATGGCCAACAAGACTAGGGAGAAGGTTGTACTCAGCACTGGTGAGACTGTGCCTTGAATACTGTATTCAGTTTTGGGCTCCTCATGACAAGAAAGACATTGAGGAACATGTCCAAAGAAGCAAAACAAAGCTGGAGAAGGAATCTAGTGCACAAGTTTTCAAATGAGTAGCTGAGGGAGCTGATAATGTTTAGTTCAGACAGAAGAAAGCTCAGGAGACACTTTATCACTGGAAGTTCAAGAGAGGATGTATCACTCTCCTCCATACCCAGTACTTGTTGCTGGAGAGGGGTTCAAAGGAGATTGTAGAGAGGTGAGTGTCCATCTCTTTTCCTAAGTAACAAGCATAGGACAAGAGAAAATGTCCTCAAGTTGTACCAGGGGAGGTTTCAATGGATTATTTGGAAAATTTTCTTCATCTAAAGGATTGGAACAGTCTGCCTAGGAAACTGTTGAGTCACTGTCCCTGGAAATATTTAAAAGGCTCAAAAAATGTGCGCATGGGTTAGTAATGGACTTGGCATTGTTACATTCACAACTGGACTCAAGGATCTGAAGGGTGTTTTCCAGCATAAATGATTTTATAATTCTGTGATTCTAAGATTCAATTACTCTAAACTACAAAAGTCTTCTGT
This sequence comes from Colaptes auratus, assembly GCA_015227895.2. Taxonomy (NCBI): domain Eukaryota; kingdom Metazoa; phylum Chordata; class Aves; order Piciformes; family Picidae; genus Colaptes; species Colaptes auratus. The sequence continues at coordinate 98,132,440 of CM037631.1, read as the reverse complement.
GAGATTTTTTTTATTTCCTTGAATCTTCTGACACCAGATCAGTGTCAGAGGCAGGACAAGCTGCGTCTGGTATTCAATCTGTTAAACCAGTTCTGCTTTCCACATTTCACAGGATAGTGTATATTGGCATTCTCATAGTACTTTCCAATCAAAAATCTCAAAACATATTCAAATGTTAATGCATGAATACTAAGAACCTAGAAGAGAGAAAATTAAATATTGAAAAAGACTACACAATCCCAAATTAAAAATAAGATTAAGTTTCTGCTTAGCTCTGCTGCAAGTGTATGCCTTCAAGCCAGGTTTAATCCTGAAGTGAGAAATCATATTGGAAAATAAGGCCTTTATTCTTCATTATCATTGATGGCTTTATAATTGGTGTGACCATCATATATTCTATTTTATCTCTTCTTTATTTTTAGCTATATTTCTCTCCTTTTATGAGGTGAGTGGTGTTAAAAGTCAATTTATTCTTTTTTAATTGGCATTTGGACATCATGTAAATTGAAACTGTCTTCTCTGACTCAGATCTTCTGGTTTCATTTTGCATACACCACAGAGATGCTTCAATGAAACACATACATGCTTATTTCCTCACTCCCCATCATCCTTTATCTCTCTTTTTCTCAGCACTGAAGAAAAAGGGAGTGACACTTTTCATGTCTCTTTGAATTAATTAACTACATTTTTTGCCTGTCTCACTTTGAGCATTTAACTGTCATAAGGGCAGAGCAAGGGTCTTTTCATACATTTGGAAATAATACATTGTCTCTTAGGAGATAGAACTGTCATTTGTTTTCATTTCACCAGTATGTCACTCTTGAGATTGATATATATATTAAAGTCTACTTTCTGAGAAATGTAATGACATGGATGAACCTTGTTAAACTACATTTTATCTGAAGCATCGTATTTTACTACAAATAGTATGAGGGATTATAAAATACACTTTGAAATTCAATACTGCTTTGTGGATTATATTATTGTAATTCCAGAGTGGAACACAGAAAACAAGTTGTTCCCTTGGCAAATTTTTTTGGCTTCATTATACAAGCTTGTCTGTATTTTATCCATTCTTCTCAGAAACATTAATTTTATACAAATACATTAAAATATTATTTCTCTCATATTTATTATTATCACACATGTTGCTGATTTATTTTTTTTTGCCTGCAAGTGTAGGGAGAAGAATCAAATGTACTTTTTGCTTTGTTGACCTTAAGGGTCAAGAATACAGAAAGGTTTGGATTTGACTTATCGTTTACCTGTTCATTTGAAGGCAATTCCCAAAATGCTGCACATTTAGCAGCATTTAGTAGACAAGTTTTGTGAATGCAAACTAAAAGGAAAGAAAAAACTAAAGCCCTTTTCCTATAAATAGGGTGGATGAAATGTTTTCCTTCTAGAAATAAATAATCTATGACAATTTTCTACCAATTCTACTAATTTTATCTATTTTCAAGGCATCTACCACAGTAACCCATAAACATGCAAGTTCTTGTTTTTTATTCTCTATGATTCTTTTTCCTTACACTCTCATGTTTTCCTGTGTTGTCTTAGAAAAAATAATTCCAGCAGCACTCTCTTCCTTTCTTTCTGCTGATGCTGCAAACCAGGATTCAAGAAATACAGAAAAGTTTTTGATGTTGTTGCCATTACAAAAATATCAAAGTGTGGTGCTACAATTTTTGAAGTACACTTTTCTGCAAGGCATATTTTATTAACTGTAAGTTGTACAAAGAATTCTGACCACATATTCATCCAGTACTTTAATAAGCACCATCTGTCATGGTATGTTGAGGATGATGATGATAGTACTTTTCTGGTTATTGGGAATGTGTCTGTCACACAGTTCCAGTTTCTAGTTTTGGGGGTGTTGGTCTCTTCCACTCTGCTGTCTCCTGGCTTGGATGCTGTCCTTTTCTGCTTGCTGTCTTTTTTTACTAATTGTCTTTTGCTGGCTTGCTTTGTTTGCTTTTTCACATGGTATTTTTCATTGTATATTTTCATTAAACTCTCCTTGTATCAACCCATAGGTCTTTTTTGTGTGTTTATCTCAGTTTTGTTCCCAGTCTGTGGGGGCAGGAGGGGCTTGTTTATTGTCTTAAACCAGGACAGTGTCTTTCCAGTTCTAAGTAATATATCTGAAGAAGGTATCACAGAATCACAGAATCACCAAGGTTGGAAGAGACCTCAAAGATCCTCAAGTCCAATCTGTCACCACAGACCTCGTGACTAAACCATGGCACCAAGTTCCACGTCCAATCCCCTCTTGAATACCTCCAGGGATGGTGACTCCACCACCTTCCCGGGCAGCCCATTCCAATGGCGAACGACTCTCTCAGTGAAGAACTTTCTCCTCACCTTGAGCCTACACTTCCCCTGGTGCAGCTTGAGACTATGTCCTCTTGTTCTGGTTGCTTGAGATAAAAGACCAACTCCCTCCTGGCTACAACTACCCTTCAGGTAGTTGTAGATGGAAAGAAGGTCTCCCCTGAGCCTCCTCTTCTCCAGGCTAAACAGACCCAGCTCCCTCAGCCTCTCCTCATAGGGCTTGTGCTCAAGGCCTCTCACCAGCCTTGTTGCCCTTCTCTGGACACGTTCAAGTGTCTCAATGTCCTTCTTAAACTGAGGAGCCCAGAACTGGACACAGGACTCAAGGTGTGGCCTAACCAGTGCAGAGTACAGGGGCACAATGACTTCCCTGCTCCTGCTGGACACACTATTCCTAATGCAAGCCAGGATGCCGTTGGCCTTCTTGGCCACCTGGGCACACTGTTGGTTCATGTTCAGGCAGCTGTCAATCAGCACCCCCAGGTCCCTTTCTGTTTGACAGCTCTCCAGCCACTCTGACCCCAGCCTGTAGCTCTGCATGGGGTTGTTGTGGCCAAAGTGCAGCACCCGGCACTTGGATTTGTTGAATGCCGTCTTGTTGGACTCTGCCCATCTTTCCAGTCTGTCAAGGTCCCTCTGCAGAGCCCTTCTTCCCTCTAACAGATCAACATCTGCTCCCAACTTGGTTTCATCTGCAAATTTGCTGATCACTGACTTAATCCCCTCATCCAGATCATCAATGAAGGTACTAAAGAGGATGGGGCCCAGCACTGATCCCTGGGGGACACCACTAGTGACTGGCCTCCACCTGGATACGGCACCATTCACCACCACTCTCTGGGGTCGGCCCTCCAGCCAGTTCCTAACCCAGCCCAGAGTGTTGCTGTCCAAGCCACAGGCTGACAGCTTGGCCAGCAGTCTGCTGTATTTATCAAATAACGAAGTTAATAAAACAAATTCTATAAATCAGTTTTAATCTAACTTTAAATACATGCTTAGAACATGTTTTACATTCCCCCACAGAACGGAACAGAAAATCTGAGTTAATTGTAATGGAAAGAGAATATTTGTCCAGGTAAAGACAGTGAAGGATTAAAACTAGAGTTTGGCAGGCAACAGAATTAAGTAAGCTAATGAAAAATAATTAGTGTTAATTAAAATATTCTTCAGTAAACTGGATATTAATTTACTGTGACAATCCTAAAATATAATATGAAAGTATAATGTAGATTAGAAATAAGTAATCAATTCATAATAAATCAATTTTGCATCATTGCCAGTGGCAGGGTACCTAAACCATACTTTCTTGTGGTTCCTGGTTCTGAAAATTTCTCTCTTAAATTGCTAGTTAGTAAAATCTACTGAAAGTGAATACTACTTTTTATTTGCAAGTGGTTTAACTGCAGTATATCATTTAAAGTTTCCTGAATGTAAATCTCTGAGAAAGTATTTAAAATTAGTTAATTAGAATTTGTAATTGTAGAAAATGAACATAAAACTTAGGATAGAAAAGTATATAGGTAAATTAATGAGAAAGTTACAATCAAACTTTGCAGTTGACATAGGAGCTTGCTTATTAACATCCCAGCCTAGTGTGTGTGGGGGAGGGGGTGTTGGGGAGGCTGGAGGGAGGGGGTGGGGGGAAATGTCAGGGAAAGGACTGAAAAATGTTAGTAAAAAGCTGCTGGGATTGGTTAAGTGACATTGACATTTGCTGTACCAGAAACTTAAGGAAACGTTAAAGCTATTAACTGTCAGTCATTACGGTGAGTGGTTCTAAATTAAGGTTTTAGAAAATTGTAGCTTATTTTTTTTCAAGTTCTGCAGAAGCCACAGAAGTGGTTAGAAATTGCTGTTGTAGAAAGTCAACGGTAAAGCTAGACATAGAGGACTACAGTATTAGTGCAAACATCGCTGTAGTGAAGTGAAAAAGAAAGAGAGTTGGAAGCTCAGAATATGGAATAAATCAGTGTGCAATGATATGATTTTTCTTTTTTTCCTAAAGCATGAAATTTGGCAAAGTCAGAATTACTTTTTTTTCTGAAGAAATAAACAGTTTTTATCACCATGCTAGGAAATGTTCTTCATTGCTTTCTTCCTTAAGAACTCTCTTCCCTGGAGATAATATCTGTAATTCACTGAAAGCACAGCTGGAGGAAGTAGCAAAAATGATAAAATTCATGCACCTATGAAGTTGGAGCCTGTGTATTTGAAGCAGCTCCTTAAGGATCACACATTCAAGTTATCCCATAAATCTTGATCTGCTGATAATTGATTCTCACAGTTGTAACATACTATCCTAACATTATTTCACATCTTAGATAATTGTCTCTCACATTTTGATTTTTTAAAAAATGTGTATAACACATCACAAATATATCTCTTGAGTGCCAATCAAGATGTATGAAAAATTATCCTCATTTTAACCCTACTATGAAGCTGAACTGAAAGGCTGCGATGTCATCCATACAATTACAGAAAAAAAAAGATAAATATATAATCTTAAGGCAAGAAATAATTTCAAAGGAAGTCTGACTGCTAATGCATGGCATTTAAGCTGTGCAATGAACTATGCAGCCTTTTAATATCTTTTAGTAATTGTTATGCAGACAAACTTAAAGATATTTGTTTAAATTCTATGTAAAAGCACTTCCTAATGAGGTATTCAGTATCCGACCATAACTATAGCGTAATGGAAGATGATTAGTTACGCACAGTTAGCACATAGACTATGAAACATAGACATGCAGTAAAACTACCACACTCTTCAGCAGACAGTGCATGAGCCTTCTTATTGTTGTAGGCACAGCTTTTAGTGTCTCCTTTGCCTTGTCTGCTTTCCTGCCAAAGCAAACACGGTATTTGTTGTTTACCTATGTTTTTAATGTTCGTTACCTTGCTGTCATTTTTCTGTTGGTGGCTAAGAGCTCAGATGGCAGGTCCCCAAGTTGCAATATGCTTTTTATATCTAAATCTATTCTGAAACTGTTCTTTCATTTAATCTCTTTTCCATCCACAGTCTTTGCCCATTAACTACTACACTTAGCATACACTTTTGCTGTAATGAAACATGTCTACTCATTGTGCCATGGACTTCAACTGAGACATTGAGGAGTTTCTTCATGCTGAAAAACTTCACATAAGGCACTGTTACTTTTGGAAAGTTTGGACCCATGTCTGCTTGGTTCAGCTTCATCTAGCTCTTCCTTGGAAATGCAAAGAACTGTCACTGCATGTTCACTCTTTCTGAGTACTCAAAATCACAAAATCACAGCATCACAGAATATATCTGTTTGGAAGAGACCTCAAATACTATCTAGTCCAACCTTTGACCTAGTAATGAAGGGCCATGTGATGAAAAGTTTATTAATTTCTTAATATGAAATATGAATTGCATTAATATTAATGTTAATAATAATTAAATTTATTAATAACTTATTAATCACTACTTTATATAAATATTATATTGTACGATTGTGAAATACATCCCATAAGTGGTTTACTATTTATAATTTTGACCTAATTAGACTATTTACAGAATTATGTTCTATTAATATAATGAATTGTGCAATTCCACCCCTTGTCCACCAGGTGGGGACTCGACGAGACGATGGCGGCTGCTTAACTATATACAGAGATACTGCAATGTGTCAGAGGCTTCAACTAGAAATCTTATGCTGCTAGACGCGGGTGCTTTGAACCGAATGTTAGTGAGTGGAAAAAACATGGAAGGTACACCGTGTCCTTTGTAGCAGGCTGCTGTTGCCGGGGCTGGCTCCTAGGCGGGGCTGGCTCCTAGGCTGGTCTGGACGGCGATGGTGGAGGCAACCTTCTCCCTCCCGTGGCAGAAGAGAGGGGATGGAATGTTGGCTAGCCGGTAGGCAAGTTCCCTCGCAGGACTCAGGCGGCTCCCTCCTGACGGCAGGGAGCAGTTCTGCGGAGTCAGCCCGGCAGATCCAGTACGGCTAGCTCCGAAATGGGGTTGTCCCTCGTAGCAATGACCTTCGGGGCTGGAGAGGACGGCCCCAGGGAAGAAGCACGGCTGCATGAAGCAGCAGCTTCCCCTTTTCTTGGCTCGAAGGAGCAGGTGGGACCCCATCAGAGCAGTCCCGGCTTTGGAGCACAGGGCACGAACAGTGATGTAGATTTCCCTGAGGTTCACAGGGCACGGAGTAGCAGAAGTGGCGGCTCCTCTTCTCATCCCGCAATGACGGGGTCCGCAGGCATGTGGCTGGTGCTGGTCCTGCTTTCCGAGCTGACACACAGGGTTGTGCACCTCGTCAGTCTGCTGCTTAAGGCCAAGGCAGATGTTTGGACTGCCAAACTCGGGTAAGTCCCTTCCCCAGCAGCTGGGCGATCTTACCCTCAGGGGTCCAGTCCTCTTGAAGACATGGTGGGCTCTTCCAACCGGTAAGACTGGTAATACAATGCTGTAGCTTCTCAGTTTCTCAGTGAAGGTCCCTCCTCTGGAGGCTGTCAAGGTGGTATGACCATAGGCAATGAGCTTAGCAGCTCGAGCAAGGGGAGAGGACAAAGTGAAAGAGGGAAACTTGATTACAGTTTGGGGTAATACTTAAAAGTTTCTTGAGGCTGGATTTGACCAGTGGGCACTCTCGTAAACAACTGGCTTCAGCCTATAGAAAGCATGAAGCTAGAATTATGCCCATACTTGGTATTAGCACAAGCATCCCATGTGATAGGTGCATGCAGTTCTTAGTGCCGCCTGGCTAACACCTTGGCCTTTGTTCCCCTCATGAAAGGAGGGGGATATGTCCACACGCTGGAACGAGTTTCAATATCTGGGGCATAATTCTGAGCATAATGTGCATTCACCACAGGTCAACATGAAACCATGTTGCTAACAGCCAGGTCCACACCTCTTGAACACCCCCAGGGATGGTGACTCCACCACCAGCCTGGTCAGACCATTGCAGTGTTTGATAACCCTCTCTGTGAAGACCTATTTCCTAATACGTAGCCTAACCTACATGGGCGCAGCTTTTAACCATTTCCTGCTTTGTATTCTGTTCCTTCTGCACAAGATCCTGAACTCCACCACCTCCTGATCGCTACAGCCAAGACTGCCCTAAACTTTCACTACCTGAAGCATCTACCTAAGCATCTTCTTTGATTCTAAGATTAAGCATAATTTCCTTGATTAGCTCTGTTAGTACATTTTCATAAGAGAGCTTTAGAAACCTCCAGCATTGTCTAAGCCCTGCTGTATTATCCTTCTAGCAGCATGGATGAAGTAGCCATTCTGTGGACGCTTTCTGATTTATAGGCATACACTTGAGGTGACCCTGCTTCAGCACTGGACAAATGATATACACCCAAATCTTATTCACCTCAAAAAGAAAGGACAATGTATGAGTCTGTAAATGCAGAAGGTAAAAGAAAAAATCACCCTGGAAAAAAATATATAAACACAACCAGAACAAAAATAAACATTTTTTCAGTGAAGCAGTCTCAAGTTACCATTTTGCTTTAACCAAATAACAAAGCGATTTAGAGAGTAAACTACACATCCAAAATTATTCCATACTACTAATCATTTTGTACTATTTAATTAGCTATTAAATAAGTCCATTTTTTCCATAGGATAATTCCATTTAGTAAGGAACTTGAAAAGTCACAGGGGATGTCTTTAAACACCATGTTTCTGGAAGGTAGGAAAGTAATATTTTCGTTATAAAGTTTGTCTCCATTCTTATTCAAAATGACTTGTAGCCTCCTAGTGTTCCTACACAAAATCTTAAGCTCTGATTTCCGGTACTTCGACCTTGAAACATTTACACATAGAAAAAAGAGAATAGTTATGCACAAAAAGTAAAACAAAACAAAACAAGCAAACAAAAAACACATTTAGTGAGAAGATAGGATAGACTGCAATGATGATCACACATAAGAATTGATTAGGCAAATGTACCATCATTCTTTTTGCACATGTCATCTTCCTTTACACTTTCCTAGACTTGTTCCTACCTGACTCACCTATTTCCCCTTTTTAACCTTTCCCCTAAACATCCTATAATAAGTTTTTTACTATCCCAGAGGTCCTTCCTCAAGCATCACTTGTACTTCTCTTTATTCACAATCCCTATAATTTACAAAGTTCAAGCTGACCTTCTTTAAGGCTAAGCTATACCTGAGTAGTTTTGTTAAAGGTTTATCTGTCAATGGATGAAAAGTTGAGGTCTTCATTAATGTCTCTGTCATCACCTGTTTATTAGGTTTGTATACCCATGTGTTTAATTTGTCACTTTTAAATATAACAGTAAAAAAAATTAAAATAAATAAAAAAACCCCACACACTTTAAAATAATGAGTAAGGAATTTATTTCACTTCCACTGAGTAGATATGCTGTCACATTTCACATACTTTAGCACAATTTCAAACAAATCCAAAGGTCCTGAACTGCGAGGCTTGCAAGTTCTCAATAATAATGCAAAATCATGTTTGTCAGTCTACAGTAACAAACCATGAGGGAGCCGCAGGAGCAGGGATGATCCTTCACAACAAGCAAGCCCAAAGCCAAGGATGACCCCAGCACATCCAGTGTCATCATTGATGGGGCACAGATCTTCTGCATCTGAGTACAGTAAGCAGAGCTCAGCATTGAGGATTACTGGCAGCCTGAATACAGCAAGAAAGGAGTCAAGACCAGGAATTTTTTCCAGGAGGTCAAGAGCAAAATGAGACAGGAGAAAACACAGGAGTGGAGATAAGGATGTAACATGGGGGAAAGTCTACCCAGGAGACAAAACCTGAGACAAGGTGCAGCAAAATTTGAAGAGACCCACCTAAGAGAAAAGATACCTGGGAACACAGAACCAAGATACATCCAGAAGCCAGGTCGAGAGGCAGGAATGTGCGCAGGCATTCTTACAGCCTAGCCTGGGGCATGATTGGGTGCCCAGGCCTGAGCTCTGGGCTCATTTGTTTGGGTGTTATTCTCAGATTATGATGGTCAGGGTCACTAAGGTCTGTTAGGAGCTCTGATATATGCTGTCTGAAATCCCACCAGATCACTTATTCATAATGAATACATGAGTACATAAAATAGCTGATAGATCAGCATTCAAATCAACCTTTTTTTACCAGATAAGATAGTAATTCAGCTCTACAAAATGAAAATATCTTATTATTCCCTTACTAAACTGTTAATGACAGTGAAAATACTTAAACATATTCATACACTAAGCTAAGGAAAATAAGAAAATAATGCTTTTATAAATAATGTTTGATACATTGTGCCATAAATGTCATAATACTGAAAATAAAATGTACAGAACTTACAATGATATTAATAATGCAATAGCTTTCTTACCAATATATCAAGAAGAGCCACAAATCAAACTCTGATATGTTATAAGCTAATATATTGTTGAATTAAAAGTATGTGCTCTATGCTACACTGTTTATTCATTTTCATCTTATGACACTCAGTCATTGCTCTGTCTGTTATGGAGCAGTCTAGGACGGAAAGATGTTCACACTTGACTATCAAGAGTAGAGTGCATTTCTCATATAGAATACATGATAAATGAGTGTGTTATAGGTGGTTGTGTCCACCTATAGCAACATTAATCCATGGGCAGATGACTCAAACCACATTAAGATCTCCAAAAGCAATTCTACTAACATCATTCAGTGAATGCAAAAAGTAATGCAAAATGTTTCTCTTTGGAAAAGCACTATTTATATAGTTAGTGTAATTCATCTGTAGCCTCTTCCAGTCACCTAGCAACATTTCTGCTGGAAGCTGAATGTGGCTGTAATACTCTGCTCAAGTACATCTGCAAGTGAAAGTGAAGAACTGCCTTTCTCTCCGGTTTTTCTTCAGTGTGTGACTGGCAAGGTGGAAACTTTCTTGGAAGGTTTTTTGTCTGGTTGGTTGGTTAGTTTGGTTTGTTTTTTCTGATAATCACCTATTACTAAGTGCTACTGGGATGGCATTTAAGAAGTCCAAGTGCCGGGTGCTGCACTTTGGCCACGGCAACCCCATGCAGAGCTACAGGCTGGGGTCAGAGTGGCTGGAGAGCTGCCAAACAGAGAGGGACCTGGGGGTGCTGATTGACACCACCTAAACATGAGCCAACAGTGTGCCCAGGTGGCCAAGAGGCCATGGCATCCTGGCCTGTATTGGGAATAGTGTGGCCAGCAGGAGCAGGGAGTCATTCTGCCCCTGTACTCTGCATTGGTTAGGCCACACCTTGAGTACTGTGTCCAGTTCTGGGCCCCTCAGTTTAAGAAGGACATCGAGATACTTGAACGTGTCCAGAAAAGGGCAACAAGGCTGGTGAGAGGCCTTGAGCACAAGCCCTATGAGGAGAGGCTGAGGGAGCTGGGATTGTTTAGCCTGGAGAAGAGAAGGATCAGAGGTGACCTGATTGCCCTCTACAACTACCTGAAAGGTGGTTGTAGACAGGAGGGGGTTGGTCTCTTCTCCCAGGCAACCAGCACCAGAACAAGGGGACACAGTCTCAAGCTGTGCCAGGGGAGGTTTAGACTCGAGGTGAGGAGGAAGTTCTTCACTGAGCGAGTCATTCGTCATTGGAATGGGCTGCCCAGGGAGGTGGTGGAGTCGCCGTCCCTGGAGGTGTTCAAGGGGAGATTGGACGTGGCACTTGGTGCCATGGTCTAGTTGTGAGGTCTGTTGGGACAGGTTGGACTTGATGATCCTTGGGGTCTCTTCCAACCTTGGTTATACTGTGATACTGTGATACTGTGATACTGACCAACATCAGAAGATATTTTGATATACTGAGCTTCAACTGGAGTTACACCCTAAAATTCACTTATTCTAACACAAAGAAGCGACACAACTGAAACAATGTCGAGGTAAAAATCAAAAAAATCAAAGCCCAAGAATATACATATAAAAAATGTGAATTTTTCCAAGTTATCCTTATTTCTAAAGAACATTATGTATTTATTTTTCTAATTGCCTGGGCCATTGCACCTCAAGTCCCATAAAGTGCAGTATAGCACTGTCAATTTTCTTGTTTAAAATTTATGAACTCAGTCCCACAGAAAATATATATATATATATATATATATATATATATATATATATATCTGAGGAGCATGATTCTTATGTACAGACCAGGAAGTCACTCCTGCAGCTCATGAAGAAAGTGCTTACTGTGAGCAATATGCTAAACACATGCAATTGAGATCCACTACTTTTGTTGTCTACATCTGCAGCGTTTGTAGCAATTATTACTACATCTGGAAGAAAGGTGAACAAATGAGTAGATCTTTTAAGAAAGATTCTGAATGACAAATTTATTGTTACTCACAGGTATTGCAATGATCCTTACTTGACTGTTGCTGGTTAAGGTAGAATTCCTCTCCTCAAATTAAGACATTTTCCCTTCATTCATTGCTGACATTATTTTCAAAGAAAGATAAATTGATTGTTTTGTTTGTTTGTTTTCTCCACACCAAGTCAGCAAAAAGATCAATCAATAACCATTGAAACCACTAAGCTGGTAATAGTGATATTGAATACAGACATAATCAGTTTATACTTGCCTGTAAAGAGTTTAGTTGAATCAATATGCTTCAATACAACAGGAATGCTTTGGTTAAGATACATACAGAACATACAGCACATATATATGTACATACATATAGTTATGTTTATCACATGCATATCACAGTATCACAGTATCACTAAGGTTGGAAGAGACCTCGAAGATCATCAAGTCCAACCTGTCACCACAGACCCCATGACTAGACCATGGCACCAACTGCCACATCCAATCCCCTCTTATATGGACAGAGAGAGTCTAAAAGTAGAAATTCCAGAAGACTATTTCAGGAGCAGACTACTGATTAACAGTATTTTGTGTTTTTGGAAAACTTAGTGTGAACATCAGGAGTTAATCACCCATCAAATACTTCAGTGCAACCATAGACAAAATACTTAATTATACATGCATTTATTATCAGGGAAAACCAATTGATTTTACTAAGAAATAATGCTGTAGCATGTTTTTCTCCATTTTTAAAAAGGAGCTCTTTAAAAACGTTTTTCTTCATGTTTGAACCATTAAATTTTTGATAATCAAATATGGATGAATATATAAAAAAACTATGCAGGGACGACTAATGCAAACATTAAAATATTAATGTACTCTTAAAAAAATATATACATTGCAGTAAAAATCCAAATATTTTTAAGTTGCCTGGGCCATTTTCCCTGTGTAAGGCATTAATATTTTAAAACAGGTGAATAAAACACCTGTAGATGGTTGAAGTCTCCAATAAGGCACCATAATGTATCAGTAACACACAGTGTATGTGCTAATTCAACATTAATGTAACTCCTATATTGCTATGGACAGATTCATATATATTTAGCAAGGGTAAGAACCTAGTCAGCATAGAATGGGATAGACAGAAGTATATCTGCTGAGGGCCTGAATTTGCAGGAACTGCAGCCGGAACTCTATAGATGCACTAATGCCACTGAACCATGTTTTCTATGATTGACTACGGAGAACAGAAAGAAAGGTACTGCTTGGCAATTTACTTGAAAATAGTGGCATTTTTGCAGCATTCAACGTATTTCAAGTGTTTTGTGACATTTCAGCTACCTCACTAGTTTTATTTTTTAGCTTTTCAGCACTATGATTTATTACCTGCTAATAGTTGTTTTGCAGAGTAATTCTCGGTATATCTAGTTTACTTCATTAGCTTTCCCCCTTGTTTCTCTCCTTCGCCCTTAATCTCCCTCACTAACTTTTCCTTTACATTTTCTTTTCCTCTTTAAACATTCTATCCAAAATATGTCCTTTTTAGTTTTAAGAGCCAAATCCCCAACCTTTCCATTCTTCAGTAAAACTCCACTTGAAATACTAACTATCTCAGCATTTTATTAGTCAGTGTTGAGAAACATAAATGCTGCAGTGCTAAATGGAGTTATTAAAATTCCTGGTGATGAGTGCTTGAGGAAGCTGGAGTTTGCCATTTGCTAGTCTAATAGCTATTTTAGATCCATCTTTCTTTTGCAGAGCAGATAAAAAGAAGGTAGTCAGTATTTGCTTTTTCTTTCATTCTCCACCACTGCACTGCTTGTGCCCTGATTTTATTCTCCTTCTGCAGTTTCATAAGAACTGCTGGAAAGCCACAAAGCCTGGTTCACATTCTCTTTAAGTCATTGGGAGTTTTAACTTCAGCTTCAATGCACTCTGTGCATCAAGCTCTTGAAAAGGGAAGCATTTCTCCACTGAGTAAAAGGTTCTTTGTTTCAATGAGTATTAAGTGCATTCAGCCTATGTCTGCTCTCTCAGTGCTCTGTTACAAAGAGATACCATAGGTGAATCTCAATCAACTAGCCTGAGTACAAACAGAAGAATAAATGTGTTAGAACAGCACTCAACAGAAGCTTAATTGACCCTGGTGAGAAGTGAGATATTTTATCTTGAGGCACATAGAGAGATTGTTCAACTGTACTGCTGCCAGCAATTTAGTCACCTGTTTAGAACTATATCCTGTATTATGGTACCCTGCTGTGCCATGTAGATACTTGTTAGTCATGAAATTAATAGCACTCTTATCGAACTCCAAGTGATGTGTCAGTTGCAATATTTTACAGTCTTCTATTGAAAATGGCTTCAGTATCGGTTTTGGGGGGATGGTGGTTTACGTGCAAACACCATAAGCAGTACACTGCTCTTTTGGGAAGTTTAGAATCTAAGAAACAACTCAATGAACTTGTAGGCCTTGTGTTTGTTTTCTCCCAATGACAAAACGTTTTGAGGGATTAAAAGAATTATAGATTAAACCTGATTCCCAAGTTTTCAAGCCATTCTCTGAAATCAAGCCCTTTGAGGAAAGGCTGAGGAAGCTGGGGTTGCTTAGCCTGGAGAAGAGGAGACTCAGGGGTGACCTTATTGCTCTCTACAACTACCTGAAGGGAGATTGTAGACAGGCAGAGGTTGGTCTCTTCTCCCAAGCAGCCAGTACCAGAACAAGAGGACACAGTCTCAGGCTGCACCAGGGGAGGTTTAGGCTGGATGTTAGGAAGAAGTTCTATACAGAGAGAGTGATTGTCCATTGGAATCGGCTACCTGAGGAGGTGGTGGAGTCACCTTCACTGGAGGTGTTCAGGAGGAGACTTGATGGGGTGCTTGGTGCCATGGTTTAGTTGTTTAGGTAGGTTGGATTGGGTGATGGGTTGGACGCGATGATCTTGAAGGTCTCTTTCAACCTGGTGTATTGTATTGTATTGTATTGTATTGTGTCTTGTTTGTTAAACAGAATCATCAATCAGGTAATGTAGGAAAGGTGTATATAGGAGAAGAATAGGGAGTTAAAAACAAACAAACAGAAAAACAAACCAAAACAAACAAAAAAACCCACCACACCAAACACGCAGCAAAACCAAGTTTGTGGGATTTTTTAACATAAACCTCTCATTTATGTACTGTAATCAACATGAAGTATATGTTTTGTGCAAGCTTAAGAATTTATTAATTTTTTTTGGAGTCACCATTCAGGTCACTGAATGTCCCAATTGCTAGTTCTGACCTCATATCTGCATCTCTCACTGGACACTCATTGTAGCCTTCCTGTCACATCATTTAGTTCAATTTACACTATACTAACTGACAGAATAAATTATGAAGTATAACCTTAAGCAAGGAGTTGTTAAGAGAGTTGGTATGTCCTGTCATTAACCATCTGCTATTAGGAGTGTTACTACAGATTGAGCTAGAATGCCAGAGTGAATAAAGTTAATTGACTGATTATAGTTCCATCTATCATGGAATTAGGAGAAAATTTGCCACATTGGAAGAATCACATGAATAACACAAATAAATTTATTTGTTAATTTCTGAAACCTTAGAAAATAGGACTACATGTAACTTCCTTTGACAAATAATGATTATACAACCTAAATTGTTGATCTTGTGCTTATTGAATTCTAACCTCAAACTGTACATAGAGCACCATTTTAAAGAGTAAAGCTCAACTCTTCTGGCTCATGTTCTGCAGTTGGTAACTGATGGTGTTGGGTTTTTTTCACATGATGACTGCTCTTTATAATGACTTATGCAGGTTTCATAGTTTCATAGTTTCAGTTAGGGTTGGAAGGGACCACAAGGATCATCTAGTTCCAACCCCCCTGCCATGGGCAGGGACACTCTACCCTAGATCAGGCTGGACAGAGCCTCGTCTAGCCTGGTCTTAAACACTTCCAGGGACGGGGCCTCAACCACCTCCCTGGACAACCCATTCCAGGCCTTCACCACCCTCACGGTGAAGAACTTCCTCCTCATGTCCAGCCTGAATCTCCCCACCTCCAGCTTCATCCCATTCCCCCTAGTCCTATCACTCCCTGATAGTCTGAAAAGTCCCTCCCCAGCCTTCTTGTAGGCCCCCTTCAGATACTGCAAGGCCACAATGAGGTCACCTCGGAGCCTTCTCTTCTCCAGACTGAACAGCCCCAACTCTAGTTATATCTAGTCACCGTTCCTGGAGGTGTTCAAGAGGGGATTGGACAAGGCACTTGGTGCCATGGTCTAGTCATGAGGTCTGTGGTGACAGGTTGGACTCGATGATCTTTGAGGTCTCTTCCAACCTTGGTGATACTGTGTGTGATATCTGCTAATTCTACTGAAATTTTACTTCCTTTATTTATTCACTTTTTTAGAGAAATAGAATGAAAAACACTGGCACTTAACTTGGTTTAGATGAGATATAACAGCCAAACTAGACCTCCTCAATAACCTTTTCTAGCCATAGATCAAAATGTCTAAAGCTCATAAAAGAATGCACGAGGTCTGTGTTACTGAAGAATAAAATCAGTTTTTCAGTATAGTTTTTTTTTTCAGTAGTGCACGGCTTTAGTACACAGGATATTATTGTTGTTGTTGTATAAGCATAGCTGATGTTGACAATCATGCACATTTCAACTGAAATTCTTCTAGACTAAATTTAGACACAGTTACACATTCATAAGTCACAGTTACTGATCTTAGCTTTCTTTCATGAGTCAGATGAATTGACCTCCTTGAAGGTGCCTATTCATCCACATTGACTGTAACGCATAAAAATAAGTCAATAGTAATCAGTCCTGAGCACGATCCATATAGAGTAGCCATTGACAAATCTATTTCGCCTGTGGATATCTCCTGTCTGTGGAGGTCAACACAGCCCTTTATGTTGCACACAGGAAAAACAACAGTAATATCTTAAAAGATGAGGTAATGATCCCTTTTCAGTAATGACTTGCACATACAAGAAGTCAGTAAGAATATAAAGCATTAATAATTTCTTTTGGATTCACTACTTTTTTCATCTGTACTTGGCTTTGCATTCACCTGTTTTCCTACTGAGCTGTTTTCATTGTGGATAATTAAGCAAGATGTAGTGAAGGGTTAGGGGTGTGCCCAGCACTAAATGAGTGACAGACGCTCACTATTAACATCTTTCCCTGTCCAAAGGGGAAGAGAAAGGGAATAAGGGAGAGACTTTCAGATGAAAAAAAAAAAAAAAAAAAAAGAAAAGAAAATTGAATTTACTTTAATGAAAAGGATTACAATAAAATAAAATACATACAAACCAATATCAAATCCAACCCCTCTGGTGGAAATTGGTCACATTCACTACTGATGCTGTGGCCCAAGTTCCAGACTGAACTCAGCAGCAAATGGCAACCTCATTCAAGAGCTGGATTCTGAAACTGAATTCAGGAACTCATGAATAAGGATCAAAGCCTGAACAGACAGAGCCCTCCTCAAATGCTGGCCTTTGAAAAACAGAGTTTGACCCTTGTAATCCCTCAGATTTATAATGAATATGACTTATGTGGAATGGAATACCTTAATGAATTTGGGGTCACCTGTGCAGTCAGCTCCTACCCACAGGTGCGGCCTTTTACTTCCTGCACCCCTATGTAGTACACTAAATTTAACAGTGACTTTGGTCTCCATACCAATCCTTGGTATGCAGAAGAACACTACATGCAAAACAATACAACTGGAAACATTGAGCACTACTACTACGAGAAGCAGACACTGATTGGGAAAATAGAATAGAATAGAATAGAATAGAATAGAATAGAATAGAATAGAATAGAATAGAATAGACCAGGTTGGAAGAGACCTTCAAGATCATCGCGTCCAACCTATCAACCAATCCAACCCCCCTAATCAACTAAACCATGGCACCAAGCACCCCATCAAGTCTCCTCCTGAACACCTCCAATGATGGTGACTCCACCACCTTCCTGGGCAGCCCATTCCAATGGGCAATCACTCTCTCTGTATAGAACTTCTTTCTAACATCCAGTCTAAACCTGCCCTGGCGCAGCTTGAGACTGTTAATGAAAGAAAGTAGAGTTACTTAGAAAAGACTGAGCTGAAATTTAAAATCACTGAACAGAATTAGTTCTATTCTAACTCAAACCAGGACAGGGATACGCTTGGAAGTATTTTAGATCTACCTTACTCTAATGCAGTTTAAAATAAAAATAATAAAAAAAAATAAATCCTGTACTGACCTTTAGATTTGTATTTTTATTTTCCTAGCTTATTCCATCTGTTCTTAGGAAAATTAAAAATAAAAATGTGGATAATTCATGATTTGCCTGTGCCTGCCAGAACTATGATGGTCAGTTATCACATGCTGTCATTCCCTGACCTGATGCAAATGGGTTAAGAAAACTCTGAAGGGTACACTTACCCTGAAGCAAAAGCAATTGGTTGTGTTATTACTGTAAATAGAAGTCCCTTTCCTCCTTGTTTCCTTCACCTACATCCTCAATGCTGCACAATCCAAGGAACAAAAATCATTCCTATTTTAAAAACCTCAAACTGAGTTACTTTGGGTTTTTAACATTTTTAAAACATCTCTGTATTGTGCAGAATTTTTAACATCCTTGTAAAATATTTTCCAAAAGGAATCCTTAACGTTTTGGAAAGACTGAATGGAAGGAAAAAAAAATCAAAACATAAAACCCAAAAAACATCTGTCACTGTTACTTTCAGTTAAAATAAATTAATATACCAAGATATGTATATTGTAAAAGGAAAAAGAAACTCACAGAATCACAGGACATTAGGGGTTGGAAGGGAGCTCAGAAGATCTTCCAGTCTAACCCCCCTGCCATAGCAGAATCACCTACAGCAGGTCACACAGGAATGCATCCAGGCAGGTTTTGAATGTTTCCAGAAAAGAAGGCTCCACAACCTCTCTGTGCAGCCTGTTCCAGTGTTTGTCACCCTCACTGTAAAAAAGTTTCTCTTATGTTCATGTGGACTCTCCTATGCTCCAGTTTGCACCAATTGCCCCTTGTCCTATCATTGGGCACAACTGAGAAGAGTAGAATAGAATAGAATAGAATAGAATAGAATAGAATAGAATAGAATAGAATAGAATAGAATAGACCAGGATGGAAGAGACCTTCAAGATCATCATGTCCAGCCTATCAACCAATCCAACACACCTAAACAACTAAACCATGGCACCTAGCACCCCATCAAGTCTCCTCCTGAACACTTCCAATGATGGTGACTCCACCACCTCCCCGGCCAGACCATTCCAATGGGCAATCACTCTCTCTGTATAGAATTTCTTCCTAACATCCAGCCTAAACCTCCCCTGGTGCATCCTGAGACTGTGTCCTCTTGTTCTGGTGCTGGCTGCCCGGGAGAAGAGACCAACCTCTGCCTGGCTACAACCTCCCTTCAGGTAGTTGTAGGGAGCAATAAGGTCACCCCTGAGTCTCCTCTTCTCCAGGCTAAGCAACCCCAGCTCCCCCAGCCTCTCCTCATAGGGCTTGTGTTCCAAACCCCTCACCAACTTCAAAAAAGAGCTTGGCTGCGTCCTCCGGACACTGGCCCTTCAGATTTGTAAACATTAATGAGGTCACATTTCAGTCTTCTCCACTCCAAGTTAAAGAGACTCAGCTCCCTCAGCCTTTCCACATAGGGGAGATGATCTTTGTGGCTCTGTACTGGACTCTTTCAAGCAGTTCCTGGTCCTTGAACTGAGAGGCCCAGAACTGGACACAGTATTCCAGATATGGCCTCACCAGAGCAAAGGGGGAGATGTGGGTTCTGTTTGTACATGTCATTAAATATATTGTGCCCAGTCCTGCCAGGAAAACCAATATGGCAAGCTGAAACACAAATTGGTAGACCAGTTTGTAGAGAGGTGATCATTTGCCACAGGCAGGCAAATGGCCCTGATTCATGGGACAAGTGGCTTTTTAGTGGGAGATGCTTACATGATTTACTTCCCCTTCTACAGCCTGTCGACCTTTGGATCCACTTTACAACTCTCACAGGTGGCTTTCACCACCTATTTTCCTATGCTCTCTAGTGATACAACATTCTGTTATCACTATACTCCCATATGCTCTCATATGGATCTGAAGGTTGGTAAAACATCTCATTATGTATCTACCCTGGGTTCCCACAGGGAGGATGAACTTCTCTCAACCTACTAACCATTCCCTTTTGTGACCGGTTTAGGCTGTGTCTTTAAGAAAGAGACAGTTGCTGAACAGTCTGGCTGAATACACCCTTGAATATCATTTGTTTTCTTGGCCACAAGGGCACATTGCTGGCTCATGGTCATCCTTCTATCCACTAGGACCCCCAGGACCCTGTCCTCTGTGCTGTTCTCCAACAGGTCAGTTCCCAACCTCTGCTGGTACATGGGGTTGTTCTTTCCCAGATGCAAGACTCCACACTTGCCCTTGTTGTATTTCATTAAATTTCTCCCAGCCCAACTCTTCAGCCTGTCCAGATCCTGCTGAATGGCAGCACATCCTTCAGGTGTGTCAGCCAAATTCTAAAAGAAAATGAGTGAAGCACACTAAAGCAAATTTTCAAGTGATATGGCAAATCACAGATTTACTGAGGTTGGAAAGGACCTCTGGAGATCATATGGGTCAACCTTCACTCTGCTCAAGCAGAGCCATGTGTAGCTGGTTTCCCAGGACCATGTCCAGACAGCTTGTGAGTATCTACAAGGCTGGAGAGTCCTCAACCTCTCTGGGCAACCTGTGCCAAAGCCCAGTCACCCTCACAGTGAAAAAGTGTTTCCTGATGTTCAGATGGAATCTCCTGTGTTTCATTTAGTGTCCATCCATATGGAAGATCTCTGCATAGTAAGTTCCCCCAGAAGGATCATCACTTTGATAATAGTAAGTGTATTTTTATCTTGTGTTAAGTCACAGCTAAGCACTCTGATTGGTCATCACTGAATAAAAAAAGAGTAGATTACATTGTGTAAATCTCACTGTATAATTGACAAGATTTCCATCATGATACTCTGTTAAAGAAGCAATAAAAACAAAACACTGAGCATCAGGTATAGAAGAGATGGGATGCACTATCCAACATCATCTTCAAAAAGTTACAACACATCTTTGGTTTCCTGAAGACCTACGATGTTGGCCAAACAATCTAGAAGGATTAGGGAAGGTTTTATTTGAGAGTATCAGTCAATTTTAAACAACTAGCAATGGATATGTATATGCATAAGGAACTTTTAGAGCCAGACATTGCTGTCTTTGAGAGCTATAATCAAGCTTATCCACTCAGGAGTGTGCTTTTAAATTATGAGATGCAGACCTAGAATACAGAACATACATTTAAAGTTAGCTACATTTCTCCACAGGTGATATTGGTTTCATAAAGGAGAACTTTCATTTAAATTAAAGACCCTGGTGCACTGTTTAATTTAAAACTGCTTTTCAAGCTTTTACTGAAAATATGGAATTTCCACATGGAGATTTGAATTTCAGATACAAACAACAGGAGGTGACCTCACATTTATTTATCAGTAGCAGTTCAGTCACATAATTGCATGAAATGCACTGTTGAGCTTGAGAGGGATCAGGGCTACCACAGCCATGACTAGTCAGTCATTTTGAGCAATGTGTCTAATTGAGGTGTTCAATTTGCATCTAAATTTTAGGCTCTTAGTAAATCCTCCTAAAATAAATGATTGCCTGTCAGTTGAGTGGGACCTTGGAGAAATCTTGAAGAAAATTTTGTTAGTATAAATATAAATGCCTATTGATTGATATGGGTGAATATTTGCAATAACAAAGCTAAGTTTCGAAAGGAAGTTAAATCTCAAGTTTGTAGTTACAAACAACTGCATACTGTCTGGGCAATGGAAAGAAACTTTAATACTATGCATAATAAGAGAATAAATTTATATTAAGGCATAGTTTTATTCTACTGTGTTGTAAAGTATCCAGCATTGAATTATTTCAGATTGAAGATTCAGCATTTTATTAGACCTACTTGATAAAATTCAATTCTACACTTTTTCTACAGTTAAAAATAGGTAAATGTTTCTCAGTATTTTTTTCTCAAGCATTTCATTAATTATGCCTCATTTGAAGACCACATGAATTTTTCATAGGTCTCTTAAATAAGATTGCTTAATAATGCAGTTTAAAAGATATAGCCGAATCCAAATAGGTATGTATCCAGGTTTTAAGGTTTTAGGCTTTTAAACATATTATGGTGATTAATAAATTGGCTTGTATTGGTTTGTTGTTTGTTTTTCACATGCTTGTTTCTCAACTTGACAAAACTGAGGCACTTGACTGAAAAATTTCTGACAGATAACAATTACCAAAAATGAAGCCCATCATAATAGTCCTCCATAGTTCTCCTACAATGTTCCCCAGTGAATGTAAAATAGCTTAGCATTTAAAAGAAGAGACACTAGGAAGAGCGCCATGGAGGGTAAACAATCTCACATGGACAGTGAAGTAAAAGAATATTTATGTGCATTTGTCCCAGTTTAACTAATAACTTAAAGTTTATGTTAAAGACTTTAGTTACAGAGAAGTTGGGTAATCACTACAGAGAATTTTTTTTAATAAAGGTAGCCATTTAAAAAAACCTACAGAATGAGAACTACTGCATCTAAAGTAGTATCTTCTTCTTTTTATCAATTCTAAAAAGCATTAGATGCTTCCAAAGGATTGATCCAGCCACACATTATTATTCCTCTCTCTCTTTCTTTCACTAAGATAAACACCAAACATCAGTTCAGAAAAGATTTCTTACTTTTTTTTTTAATTTTCATTTTGTTAAGTGAAACATTTCTTCTGAATGTGTTCAAAGAAACTGCTGAACACTGCATATTCAACTAGGTGTGGCTTCCAATTACCAGTTTTAAATAGTGTCTCTTGTTTGTCATCTCATTCATCTGGACCTCATTTTAGAACTTTGCAGATTTCCATTGTATGAGAAGCCCTGATATTTTCCTCTTATACAGCTACAATCTTTCAGCAGATTTAAATGCATTTACTTTTAATTCACAGAGCAAATCTTTCCAACCATATGCAGTAACTCCTTCTTTTTAGATTGTTGCACCATCTTGATTAGTGAAAAAAAACTATTGTACTACTACAAAAACCTATTATTTCATTTCAATCAGAAACAACTAATATCACCTTCAACTCTTCCTATTCATTCACAGTATCACAGTATCACCAAGGTTGGAAGAGACCTCAAAGATCATCAAGTCCAACCTGTCACCACAGACCCCATGACTAGACCATGGCACCAAGTGCCACATCCAATCCCCTCTTGAACACCTCCAGGGACGGTGACTCCACCACCTCCCTGGGCAGCCCATTCCAATGATGAATGACTCTCTCAGTGAAGAACTTCCTCCTCACCATGAGCCTAAACTTCCCTTGTTGCAGCTTGAGACTGTGTCCGCTTGTTCTGGTGCTGGTTGCTAGAGAGAAGAGACCAACCCTTTCCTGGCTACAACCACCTTTCAGGTAGTTGTAGAGAGCAATGAGGCTGCCCCTGAGCCTCCTCTTCTCCAGGCTAAACAATCCCAGCTCCCTCAGCCACTCCTCATAGGGCTTGTGCTCGAGGCCTCTCCCCAGCCTTGTTGTCCTTCTCTGGACACATTCAAGTGTCTCGATGTCCTTCCTAAACTGAGGGGCCCAGAACTGGACACAGGACTCAAGGCGTGGCCTAACCAGTGCAGAGTACAGGGGCACAGTACCCTCCCTTCTCCTGCTGGCCACACTATTCCTAATGCACAGATATCCAAGATATTTGGGAAATCTGCCTGTTATCCTCTCGTCTCTCTTTTAAACCTATTATGAGTGTTCCTATACTCTACAGGTTCAGGTGACTTCAGAGTTTTTTGTTTGTTGTTTTTTTTTTTTAATTTAATTTATTTTTCTAAAGATCTCAGCATTTCAAAGTGGGGTCTATTCTTGCTCATGTTGTAAAGGAAAAAAAGTTCTCAATATTAGCAAGTTAGACTAAGATTGCTTAACTCATGGGCATCTGTACTTTAAGTCTGCTTACAAAGCATTTGACACTGTCCCACACAGCATCCTTGTCTCTAAATTGGAGGCATGGATTTGACACATAGATGACTCAGTGGATAAGGAATTGGCTGGATGGTCACAATCAAATAATTGTGGTCAACAGCTCAATGTCCCAGTGGAGACCAGTGACAACTGGTGTTCCTCAGGGGTTGGTATTGAAACATATGCTGTTAAATATGTTTGTCAGTGATGTGGACAGTGGGACTGAGTGCACCCTCAGCAAGTTTGTTAATGACACCTGTCCATGTGATGTAGCTAACACTGCAGTGAAGGGATGTCATCAAGAACAGATTGGATGGGGCTCTTAGAAACCTGATCTAGTCGAAGGTGTCTCTGCCCTTGCCAGGGGAATATTTAATGTCCCTTCCAAATCAATCTTATGATAATCCTAAACTGTGATGTCTAAACACAGATCAAGTTCCAGATTTTCCATATTTCTATAGAAACTTTTGACTCATTCAAGATTATTTCTGGGGATGTCTCACAGAATCATGGAATATATCTGATTGAAAGAGACCTCAAAGATCATCCGATTCAACCTTTGACCCAGTACTGAAGGGTCCACACGAAACCATGTCCCTAACAGCCAGGTCCACACACCGCTTTAACACCCCCAGGGATGGTGACTCCACCACCAGCCTGGTCAGACCATTGCAATGTTTGATAGCCCTCTCTTTGAAGAAGTATTTCCTAATATCTGGCCTAAACCTCCCCTGGTACAGCTTGTAACCATTTCCTCTAGACCCATCTCTTGACATCAAGAAGAAGGAGCTGTCCCCGTCCCCACTCCAACCTCCCTTCAGGTAGTTGTAACGGTCAATAAGGCCTCCCTTCAGCCTCCTCTTCTCATAGAATCATAGAATCAACAAGGTTGGAAAAGACCTCAAAGATCATCAAGTCCAACCTTCTCTAGGCTGAAGAATCCCAGCTCCCTCAGATGCTCCTCGTAGGTCTTGTAATCCAGGCCCTTCATAAGCATTATTGCTAACATTGTTGTTTACACGTTGGACTTGATGATCTTTGAGGTCTTTTCCAACCTTATTGATTCTATGATTCTATGCTCTTCTCTGGACATGCTCAAGTACCCCAATCTCCTTCCTACAGTGAGGGGCCCAGAGCTAAACACAATACTCAAGGTGTGGCCTCACCAGTCCTGAGTACAGGTGGATGATAATCTCTCTGCTCCTGATGGCCACAGTGTTTCTGATACAAGCCAGGAAGCCATTTGCTTTCTTGGCCACCTGGGCACACTGCTGACTCATATTCTGTCAACTATCAATCTGTACCCCCAGGTCCCTCTCCAAGTTGCAGCTTTCCAAACACACATCTGGAGTGTGGCAATAAAATTAGAAAGTGTGGAAAGGATTCAAAAGCACCAGGGAGTCTGGAGATTCCCTGAGAACAGGGCACAGAGGCTGAAAGGGAGTAACAGGAAGAAGACACAGTCCAGCTATCACAGGGATGGAAACAGAAGGCAAAGAAGGATGAGAGGTTTCTCTTGGCAGATTTTTCCACAAGCTAGAAACAATAGAGTATACTGATGCCTGAAAGTATGACCCACATACCAAGAACAAAATAGGCAGAGAAAATAAAAAGAAATATTCAGGTGTTGGGGTTTTGTTTGCTTGTTTGTTTTTCCCTGAGCTAGTCTCCTCAAGTCCTCTCTTTTCTGTTTAGAATTTTCCTAGGGTTTTATAGTCTGTATCCACATAAAATTTGCCTTCTCTTTTTCTCAGTGGGCTGGTGGGTTTTGTGTCCTAATTCAAATACCTTTTGGTCTTTTTGGAAAAAACACACTACAGAAGAGCTAGTCAGATTCCAAAACTCTGACTTATTCAGGACCTTTTTCTTTATTTATCTGGGGATGGGATGGAATTCAGGGAAGTGATCTAATCTACCTCCTACTCCAAGATCAGATATATCTAGCTATTTCTGATTTTTTTTTTTAATGACTGTTAAAAAGTATAAGCAATGAAAATCTCAAAACTTTTCTGAAATGGTAAGTCCTGAACTACTTTTGTCATAAAAATACATTTTTCATAAGTCTCTTTCAGTGCATTTTAACCTTGAAGCTTCTTAGCTGATTCACAGAAGACAGAACAGATAGCTTTTTCCTATTCAGTTTACCCTTGTCTTTTTCTATTTATTTGAAGTTTTTTGTCTGTTTGGTTGGTTGCTTGGGGTTTTTGAGGTTTTGTTTGTTTGATTTTTGTTTGCTTGGTTTGTTTTTTTGTTTGTTTGTTTGTTTGGGTGTGTTTGTTTGCTGTTCAGGGTTTTTTTGTTTATTGTTAGCCTTTGGTATCCATTAAGCAACCTTGATTTTATTTCAGAATAATAAGAATAGTCACTTGGAAGTAACCTACAAGGATCAGCTAGTCCAACTGCCTGACATCTTCAGCACTTTGCCAAAAGGTAAAGCAAGCTGCAAGCTGTGAAGCAACTGCATCAGCACCGGCCAGCTCCGTGCTGTGCCGAGATCTTTAGAAGAGGAAAGAGGGCTCCTAGAGACAGGGAGACAGAGAGCCAGAGAGGGGATGATGTGACCTGACCCAACTTGGAGGCTCTCGCGAGGTTGCCTGAGAGGGCAACAAGGCTGGAGGCGTTCCCGGAAAAGCCGTGGGAAATTTAAACCCCGGCGGCACCGGCAGAGACTCTCAAAGTGCGAGCTGGAGGCAGCAGCCCTCTCACTAGTTGCAGCCTAGTGAGTGGGGCACAGGAGGGAGACAGCTGGGAGCACTTCACCGTTGGTGCAGGCAAACTAATAGGCATAGGGAGTGCAAATAGTGACTGAGTGTACCCCAGGGGCTCCTTTTGAATTAGCTAAGTTGCAACCCAGGAGTGGGTTGTGAGGTATCCCAGGGGCTCCTTTTGATTTAACTCAGTAATTGGCATGAGCAGGGTGTGCAGGCAGGACACAAGGTGCTTCAGTCTTACTGAAGGCATAATGGTGGCTTCTCGGAGGAGGAAGACTCTGCTCTCTGCACCTACCAAAATGGATATTGGCACCCAGGCCACAGGTTGTAAGGAATGCCACAATCTTTTACAGGCAACAGGGGGCAACACTGACAATGGGTGTGTGAGGTGTGAGCAGTTTTTTGACCTGCTCAGCCAGCTGGCACAGCTCCAGGATGAAGTGATCGAGCCCAGGGAGAGGTGAGCAGGTTAAGAAGCATCAGTGAGAGTGAAAAGGAAATTGATAACTTTCACAAACTGATCTTTACAAATACAGAACAGAAGTCAACTCTTAGTGGAGGAGAAGATTCGATATCCCCTCATCAGGTAGCTCCCCAGACTTCCTGCAGCAACTTACATGTGCAGGGTCAATGAGAACAGGTACTACCAGGTGAAACAAATTATACAAATGGATCAAATGTGCTCCTTTGAGAAGTACACCCACAGTACCCTTGTGTCTCAGTCCAGAGAGGGAAAGAGACTCAGTTCTTTTGAATATTCCTGTGTTATGAAATTAGAGGCACAAACAAGGCCAAAAAATCAACAGCGAGGCTGTTTATTAACAGAAATAAAGTGGATGGATCAGAAGGAGAGAGAGAAAAAATAGAGAGTGAGAAAGAGAAGGGGGAGAGAGAAGAGGAAAGGAATTATATTACCACATTCCTCACCCTCTCTTAACTCCCAGTTAAGGCTTAAACCATCACACAGTCTCACATCTCTGCCCAGTAACAGTATGGAGTAGATCCTCCTGGAGGCACTGCTGAGGCAAAAGAATAATGAAGAGGTGATTGGGCACAATCACAGCTTCACCAAGGGCAAATCCTGCCTGACAAACCTGGTGGCCTTCTATGACAAGGTCACAACATTAATAGATGAAGGCTGAGCAACCAGCACCAGAACAAGGGGACACAGTCTCAAGCTGTGCCAGGGGAGGTTTAGACTCGAGGTGAGGAGGAAGTTCTTCACTGAGCGAGTCATTCGTCATTGGAATGGGCTGCCCAGGGAGGTGGTGGAGTCGCCGTCCCTGGAGGTGTTCAAGAGGAGATTGGACGTGGCACTTGGTGCCATGATCTAGTTGTGAGGTCTGTTGGGACAGGTTGGACTTGATGATCCTTGGGGTCTCTTCCAACCTTGGTTATACTGTGATACTGTGATACTGTGATACTGTGATATCATTTACCTGGACCTGAGCAGAGCCTTTGACACTGTCCTGCACCACATCCTGGTCTCCAAGCTGGTGCAGAATGGATGTGATGGATGGACCATTCAGTCGATAAAGAACTGGCTTGATGGCTGCACCCAAAGAGTGGCTCTCAATGGTCCATGTCTAAGTGGAGGCCAGTGACTGGCACCAGCCTTGTTTAACCTCTTTGTTGGTGACATGGACAGTGGCATTGAGTGCACCCTCAGCAGGTTTGCTAACAACACCAAGCTGTGTGGTGCAGCAGACATGCTGGAGGGAAGGGATGGCATCCAGACAGACCTTGACAGACTGGAGAGGTGGGCCCACGACAACCTCATGAGGTTCAAGAAGACCAAATGCAAGGTCCTGTGTCTGGGTTGGGGCAATCCCAAGCACCAATATAGGCTGGGCAGTGACTGGCTTGAGAGCAGGCCTGAAGAAAAGGATCTGGGGGTTCTGGTGGATGAGAAGCTCAACATGAGCCAGCAGTGTGCACTTGCAGCCTGGAAAGCAAATCACATCCAAGGCTGCATCAAGAGAAGCACAGCCAGCAGGTCCCCCTCTACTCCACTCTGGTGAGACCCTACCTGGATACTGCATCCTGTTCTGGAGCGCCTATTATAGGAAGGATCTGGATGTGCTGGAATGTGTCCAGAGAAGGGCCACAGGGATGATCAGAGGGCTGGAGCACCTCTCCTATGGGGACAGACTGAGGGAGTTGGGGCTGTTCAGTCTGGAGAAGAGAAGGCCTTGAGGAGGCCTTATTGTGGCCTTCTAGTATCTGAAGAGGGCCTACAAGAAAGCTGGTGAGGGACTTTTTTCAGGTGTCAGGTAGTGATAGGACTAGGGGGAATGGGAAAAAAATAGTGGATGTTAGGAAGACATTTTTCACCATGAGGGTGGTGAGACACTGGAACAGGTTGCCCAGGGAGGTGGTAGAAACCTCATCCCTGGAGGTTTTTAAGGCCAGGAAGGATGTGGCTCTGAGCATCCTGATCTAGTGTGAGGTGTCCCTGTCCATGGCAGGGCTGTTGGAACTAGATGATCCTTGGGGTCCCTTCCAACCCTAACAATTCTATGATTCTATGTAATTAAAGGCATTGTCTGCCTACCTCCTAACACTGTTGTGTTTAAGCAAGTCATGATTGTTAGATGTTTATCATGATTTCCATTATTATTTGAAATTTAAGGTTATTCTGGTTTTGGATTTTTGTTGGTTTTTGTTTGTTTGGCTGGTGTGGGTGTTTCGGGTTTTTTTGGGGGGGTGGGGGTGGTTTGTTGCTTTGCTTCTTTCCCAGGTGGTTAGGGGTTTGGGTTTTGGGTTTGTATATTGTTTGTTTGTTTTCAATATAGATCAAGGATGTTGACTTGCTGGAACGTATCCAGAGAAGGGCAACGAAGTTGGTGAGGGGTTTGGAACACAAGCCCTATGAAGAGAGGCTGAGGGAGCTGGGGTTGCTTAGCCTGGAGAAGAGGAGACTCAGGGGTGACCTTATTGCTTTCTACAACTACCTGAGGGGAGATTGCAACCAGGCAGAGGTTGGTCTCTTTTCCCAGGCAGGCAACACCAGAACAAGAGGACACAGTCTCAGGCTGCACCAGGGGAGGTTTAGACTAGATGTTAGGAGGAAGTTCTCTACAGAGAGAGTGATTGCCCATTGGAATGGGTTGCCCGGACAGGTGGTGGAGTCACCTTCATTGGAGGTGTTCAGGAGGAGACTTGATGGGGTGCTTGGTGCCATGGTTTAGTTGTTTGGGTGGGTTGGATTGGTTGATATGTTGGACACGATGATCTTGAAGGTCTCTTCCAACCTGGTTTATCGTAAGGAGGTGCTGCTAATTGATCAAATTACTCCATATATTGAACATTCAGGAAAACAACAAACATTCATGAATCATGGTAAAACTGACAGAACTGTCAGTGTTCAACATACAGAATCATTCCTCTACTTGTAAGAGAAATGCTACCAGGGGTACATTAGTGAAATACCTATTTTTAAGAAAGCAAGTTGCAATATTTTCTCTATGATTAAGGGAGAAGAGCCTTAAAATGTCTTCAGTAAAAGCCTTAGAGATACAATAAAATAATACTTCTGTACTGAAGACTCCTCTTTCAAATATTTGTGACACCATAATGGTCCTTTAAGATGCTACCAGTCTGTATAACAAAAGCACTAAACTCTTCAAGTCCACTTGACTTGTGGACTTCTATTCCACTTCTAGAAGTGACTCATCACTTCTATTCCAGCATATTTCTACATGCACTTTAGAATACTAGTACACTCTTTTCAAAGGAAAATAATTTCAAGATGCTGGAGTAAATCTTACAGCACCAAGATAAAAAAGAAACGAGGTTTTGAAATGAAAATGCTGTACTCTTCAACAGCATGTTATCTTCTCTAATCCTTTGCAATTTATTTACAGACTTAATAAAGAAAGCTAAACCAATGAGTCAGAGTACAATACTAAATTCAATACTGGTTTATGTTGATCAATATTATAATTTATTTAATGCAATTAAACTTCTTTTGTGATTTTTGTCTACTGCACAATGTTCCTTTAAGTTGACTTGCTGT
Source organism: Colaptes auratus (assembly GCA_015227895.2). Lineage (NCBI taxonomy): Eukaryota > Metazoa > Chordata > Aves > Piciformes > Picidae > Colaptes > Colaptes auratus. The sequence goes on along the minus strand of CM037631.1, from coordinate 98,102,042 downwards.
TCATTTAATTATTTCAGGGAGACAGACATTTAAATTAAATTAAATCCAAATACTTTGAGACATGGTGGGCATTTAGCAGCTGCTAATGTGAAACACTAAATTGAGCTGAATCTAAACAAGAATTTTAGAAACGCTCCCTAAAGGAAATTAGTTTTGTAAATGCTCTAATGTTCACTTTTCTTTTAACAGAAAATGATTCAAGGGGAAAACTTCCAAAGTAGGTAGCTTTTCTTTTTTTCCACATTCCTGTGACAGTGGGCACAATCTTACCTATCAGCAGAATCTCACAATATGTGTGGGTTTTTTTCTGCTTTATTATCTTCTACATTTTAATTCTTCTTTAAGATAAATTTTCATACCTGAGCTAGTCATATTTCAAGAAAAAATAATTATATTGTACCATAATAATTAACTCTAGAAAACCTAAATTAATTGCTAAACTTATTTGAGCTATTAGACACATTTATGCCCTCTCTATAAGCGGAAGATCAAACAAATCTGTTTATTCAACAAATTAATCACATGCAGTCCTGTTTTCTCACATTTGCTATTTACAGTGCTTGCTGATTATAACATCTTTGTCATGAGCAGATTTTTATCTCATAAGAATTCACATAGTATTATTCTAAGTCTGAAAGTTTGCTGTGTTTTAATCTGCTTCACTGCATCAGGGCTCAACAGAAAATATAAATTCACAATTTAAAAAAAAAAGTACAATACAATACAATAAACCAGGTTGGAAGAGACCTTCAAGATCATCGCATCCAACCTATCAACCAATCCAACCCACCTAAACAACTAGACCATTGCACCTAGCACCCCATCAAGTCTCCTCCTGAACACCTCCAATGAAGGTGAATCCACCACGTCCCCGGGCAGCCCATTCCAATGGGCAATCACTCTCTCTGTAAAGAACTGCTTCTTAACATCCAGCCTAAACCTGCCCTGGCGCAGCCTGAGACTGTGTCCTCTTGTTCTGGTGCTGGCTGCCTGGGAGAAGAGACCAACCTCCGCCTGGCTACAACCTCCCTTCAGGTAGTTGTAGAGAGCAAGAAGGTCACCCCTCAGTCTCCTCTTCTCCAGGCTAAGCAACTCCAGCTCCCTCAGCCTCTCCTCATAGGGCTTGTCTTCCAAACCCCTCACCAACTTCGTTGCCTTCTCTGGACACGTTCCAGCAAGTCAACATTCTTCCTAAACTGAGGGGCTCCGAACTGGACACAGTACTAGAGGTGTGGCCTAACCAGTAAAGTGTACAGGGGCAGAATGACCTCCCTGCTCCTGCTGGCCACACTCTTCCTGATGCAGGCCAGGATGCCATTGGCTCTCTTGGCTGCCTGGGCAGATGAGTTTAGCAGTGACAACTCAGACCCTAAAATGCAAAGGCAAGAAAAAATTTTTTTTAAATTAATTTAATAAATTCTTTTGATCTTAGGAGTGATATGTTGGTTTCAAATGCACGGAAATTGCTCTTATGGCTGCATGTACCTTTCTACAGCAGATGTTTTTTGGGGCATGCAGATATCTTAACTGACAGTGATTTGTTCATCTTGATGCGTAAAGGAGATTAAGAGGAAAAATATATCTTATTTCAGTTTTTAAGATCACAGAAATCAGAAAAACCTTCTAGTTGGAAAAGACCTTTGGGATCATGAAGTCCAACCAACAACCCTACTCTACAAGGTACACCCCTAAACCACATCCCCAAGCACCACATGCAAATGCCCTTCAAACACATCTAGGGTTGGTGAGTCAATCACCTCCCTTGGCAGCCCTTTCCAATGCTTGACCACTCTTTCTGTGAAAAAGCTTTTCCTAATGTCCAGTCTAGACCTACCCTGTTGCAGTTATGAAATAATTAGAAATTAGAAGAGGATTAAATAATAGAGTGAGAGCATTTCTAATAATGACTTAGAATAGTTTCTAATAAGTTAAAGCAACAATTTTCAGCCGCACACTGTTCATGTGGTGGGAAACTGAAATAACATCATTTACTCCAGTTTTTACCTAGCTACCCACGGTATCTATTCAACAACTAGTATCATCATTAATGTTTGTGTATCTTTCCTGGCTCCTCTGTAAGATTTTGAATATTCATAGGAAAAGCATGAATGAAATGCAGCTGATATTTCTTTATGTAGGTGGTTAAACTCATTCCACTTGTCCGATATATCTGACAGGAAAAAACACAAACTGACACAAACTTACATGATATATACGATATAGACACATATCACACTAAGTAGTGTTAAACCTCTATGATTTCTTTCTGGCAGAATCATACTTAAAGGTGTGTTAACTGAAGTATTTTATCACTTCAGAAAAGCATTGAAAATGCAAAATAAAAAAAGGAAAAAACTTCTCAGTCGCCAATGGCAACTCTTAATTGCATATTTACAAGAAGTTTGTATTCCAATCAGTTGGTGATTTTGTCTCCTTATGAGATGGCTGGTTTTCCTTTTTTTTTTTTCCCTTTTTAATGTAAACTTATGTTGATAAAAAACTGCCAAGACAAATCTAAAGAGTACCCTGTAGTGCTTTCTAAAATTATAGTTTCATAGTTTCATAGTTTTCATAGTTTCATAGTTTCAGTTAGGGTTGGAAGGGACCACAAGGATCATCTAGTTCCAACCCCCCTGCCATGGGCAGGGACACTCTACCCTAGATCAGGCTGGACAGAGCCTCGTCCAGCCTGGTCTTAAACACCGCAAGGGACGGGGCCTCAACCACCTCCCTGGACAGCCCATTCCAGGCCTTCACCACCCTCACAGTGAAGAACTTCCTCCTCACATCCAGCCTGAATCTCCCCACCTCCAGCTTCATCCCATTCCCCCTAGTCCTATCACTCCCTGATAGTCTGAAAAGTCCCTCCCCAGCCTTCTTGTAGGCCCCCTTCAGATACTGGACTGGATTCTATTGCTGATACTGGATTCTATTGCTGTAATTAAGAAATCGTAAAGCTTTCACTGGGTGTTGACTGTGTTCATGTAAAAGTGAACAAGAAATAATTTTTTTCTACATTAACTGCAATGGGCCAGACATTTTGAAAGATGTGATTATTCTTTTCCTCAATAATTCTCTCATTAACAACACCATGTAAGAGATGCACCATTTAGATGGTAGGCTGAACATGAGCCTGCAGTGTGACCAGGCAGCCAAGAGGGCCAATGGCATCCTGGCCTGCATCAGGAACAGTGTGGCCAGCAGGAGGAGGAAGATCATTCTCCCCCTGTACACTGCACTGGTTAGGCCACACCTTGAGTCCTGTGTCCAGTTCTGGGCCCCTCAGTTTAGGAAGGATGTTGACTTGCTGGAAAGTGTCCAGAGAAGGGCAACAAAGTTGGTGAGGGGGTTGGAACACAAGCCCTATGAGGAGAGGCTGAGGGAGCTGGGGTTGCTTAGCCTGGAGAAGAGGTGACTGAGGGGTGACCTTCTTGCTCTCTACAACTACCTGAAGGGAGGTTGTAGCCAGGCAGAGGTTGGTCTCTTCTCCCAGGCAGCCAGCACCAGAACAAGAGGACACAGTCTCAAGCTGGCGCCAGGGCAGGTTTAGGCTGGATGTTAAGAAGAAGTTCTATACAGAGAGAGTGATTGCCCATTGGAATGGGTTGCCCAGGCAGGTGGTGGAGTCACCATCATTGGAGGTGTTCAGGAGGAGACTTGATGGGGTGCTTGGTGCCATGGTTTAGTTGTTTAGGTGGGTTGGATTGGTTGATAGGTCGTACGCAATGATCTTGAAGGTCTCTTCCAACCTGGTTTATTCTATTTTATTCTATTCTATCTCATTCTAAAAAGAAGAAAAAAAGGAAGAATAACCTAAGCCAGGCTAGACTTTGTGGTATAGAAATGCAAAGACTAAGCCAGTATCTTGAATTTCAATATCAATGTTAATTAAAGTATTATACAGGCTACATAAGAGCTAATTGTGGTAAAGTGTAAGACTGTACTTAGTTTTTATCTCTCCTTATATAAGCACCATGGAAAACATTTTAACATTCTCTCAATTTAGAAACTGAAAGTATCAAAGAGATACTCAGCAAAAGACAGAATGATTAAGAAATGTCCTGACCAAACAGACAGTAAAGATACAACACAAGACCCCTCATCTACCCTTTGATTTTGGCTCTTTTGATTAACGTGTCCTTGTCACAGAGGACAGCCTAATTCTATCACATCCAAATATTCTAGGTAAAGTGTATTGCACATGTGCAGGTTGCAGGCTCGTTTGTCACATTATTGCTGGCTGTCACTTTTAAGGGTAAGTGTCTGTTTGAAGAATGTGTAGTGGCTGGAGGGTCAGAAGATTTGCATAAAGTTTGGAAAAATCTCTTCAGGCACAAGGTGCACATGTGCAAAGAAAGCACACATGGTTCAGATCATGGAAACTGGTGTTGTCGTGTCTATATATAGCTTCTGGGTTTGTTTGAGTTGTTGTCTTTTTCTTTTTCCTGTCTGAATAGTAATACATTAACAATACTTTCATCAAGTTGAACATCAAACATTGATTTACCATTCTGATGGTCAAATTTTCTTTCTCTTTAGTGTAATCATGATCTGCTGCAATGCAATGTTTCTGAATGACTATGACAACTCAATTTCAAAAATATTTGCATTTCTTATGTTTAACTCAATTATTCTAACCCTCAGGAACATAAAGAATGGAGGTAAAACATTGATTTAGAATCATAGAATCATAGAATCAATAAGGTTGGAATAGACCTCAGAGATCATCAAGTCCAACCTGTCACTCAACACCTCATGATTAAACCTCAGCTTCAAGTATCGTAGTATCATAGTATCAGTCAGGGCTGGAAGGGACCACAAGGATCATCCAGTTCCAACCCCCCGCCACAGGCAGGGACACCCCACACTAGATCAGGATGGCCAGAGCCTCATCCAGCCTGGGATTAAACACCTCCAGGGATGGGGCCTCAACCACCTCCCTGGATAACCCATTCCTGGGCTTCACCACTCTCATGGTGAAGAACTTCTTCCTCACATCTAGCCTGAATCTCCCCACCTCCAGCTTCATTCCATTCCCCCTAGTCCTATCACTACCTGAGAGCCTGAGAAGTCCCTCCCCAGCCTTCTTGTAGGCCCCCTTCAGACACTGGAAGGCCACAATGAGGTCACCTCAGAGCCTTCTCTTCTCCAGACTGAACAACCCCAACTCTCATAGGAGAGGTGCTCCAGCCCTCTCTGGACACCCTCCAGCACGTCCATATCCCTCTTGTAATAGGGACTCCAGAACTGGATGCAGTACTCCAGGTGGCGTCTCACCAGAGCTTAAGATTTAAGCACCAGATTTAAGCACATATAAGACTTACATAATTATACCAAAGATGTTTAAGTGTATACAAGAAGATGAGAGGTAGTGATCACATTTTTTTTTTTTTGCAATAGATCTGGAGAAAGAAATGTCTTGATTTTTATTTTTTTTTGGTGGTTTGTTACTTTTCAAATTGGACAAAGGACAATTGGCTTTACATTAGGAAAGTTTCTGTGAAATAAAGATTCCTATGCTACAAAGCCTGCACAGCTTAGTGAGTTTCTGTGACTAAAGCATAAAGATATTAATTTACTTCTCTGTTTTTGTAGTAATGTGCAGACTTGCTACTCTTTCTACAACTGAAATGCACATAAAGAAGTACACATTCTGCAAATGCATCAAAAAATAATAATGTTGACTTCACGTAGGATAACTTTTTTATTCATGCCATGTGGTATTTTTTGTTGTTGTTTAAATCAACATCAATCAGGGGTATTTAAATAAGTATCCATGACTCTAGGTAGGGTGTCATGAGAGCTGACTAGAGGGGCAGAATCACCTCCATGGACCTTCTGGCCACACTTTGCTGAAGCCCAGGATACAATTGACTTTCTGGGCTGTAAGCCTACTTTACCAGCACATATCCAAGTTTTTGTCCACCAGTATCCCCAAGTCCTTCCCTGCAGGGCTGCTCTCAAACCATACAATCCCCATCTATTTTGAATTGGGATTGGCTTGACCCACATACAGGACTTTGGAGTTGGCTTTGTAACCTTTGTGAAGTTTAGACAGTCCCACTCTTCATGCTTGCCAAGGTGACGCAGGAAGACATCCTTTCTTCAACTTGGTGTCATTTGCAAGTTTACTGAGGGTGCACTCAATCCCACTATGTCATTGATATTAAATGGTATTGGTCTCAGTACCAGCCTTTGAGGAACATCACACATCACTGGTTTGCTCTTGGATATTAAGCAATTGACTGTAAGTCTTTGGACGTGGCCATCCAGCCAATTCCTCATCAGTCCATTTATCAAACTCACCTCTCTCCAATATAGAGGGGAAAATGCTGTGAAAGATGACATTCATACTTCTTCCTTGTCCTCTGATGTAGTCAATCCAGAATGATTCTTCCAAAAGTATTTCTTCAATGATCACAAGTCATATAGGTGAGGCTCACTGATTGGTGTTTCCCTGGGTCCTCCTATTTCCCCTTTATAAAAATGGAGATGAATTTCCCTTTTACCAGTTACTGGGCCCTTCACTTGATTGCTATGATTTTTCGGTTATGATGGAGAGTGTCTTGGCAACTGCATCAGCCAATTTGCTCAAGACTCTGGGGTGCATCTCATTGAGGCTCAAGAATAGTTCCTAATGTGATCTCAAACCTGATCTTCACTTATGATGGGTGAGATTTCATTCCCCTACTCCCTGCCTTGAGGTTCAGGGGTTTGAGAGAGGTTATAACTGAAACCAGGCAACATTTTTTAAGTACCCCAGTCTTTTCCATGTTTGTTTTCACTGCTTCTGTTTTATTTATCAGGAAGTGAACATTTTCTTCAATCATCCTTATCTGGCCAGTGTATCTACAGAAAACTTGCTATAAATTGAATACCTATGTTTCATTACTAGTCAACAAAATTACAGGCAACAATACCTTCTAAACTAGAATTTCATTGGCAGGGTAAATCTTCAAAGGGTAAAGGCTACCTAACTCTCATCAATAAAAATCTACCCAGGAAAACTAAATAAAGATGTTTAAAGAGACTGGGGGAAAAAAGGAAGCTTTCTTCTGCTTCTTTTTTTTAATAGATACTTAAATAGTGAATTGAAAATATTTAAGTGACTATGACAGATTGTAAACCAGATTTCTTGGGCTGCAGTATAACTTTTTTTTTTTTTAATACATAGTTAAAATTATTACAACATATTCACCTTAGATCATGGTTTCATTGTAGACAAAGGAGTCTCAGTTCAGAGAGTCTCAGTTCAGGAGATTTTACTTAATTAAATTTACTTCCAGGTATCACCAACTTCTGATGACTGATTCAGGCATTAGGGGGAAAAAAACAACACTGTAAGTAAAAAAAAAACACCATCCCAACAAAACAAAACCAACCAACAAACAAAACCCCACAACAAACCAAAACCAACAACAAACCAAAACCACCAAATGCCAACACACACAAACATTTAAGTGTTTATTAAGGATTGACACAAGTGGCACAACTCTCTTCCTCCCTTCATAGTATCATAGTATCAGACAGGGTTGGAAGGGACCACAAGGATCATCTAGTTCCAACGTCCCTGCCATGGGCAGGGACACCCCACACTAGATCAGGCTGGCCAAAGCCTCATCCAGCCTGGTCTTAAATACCTCCAGGGATGCAGCCCCAACCACCTCCCTGGATAACCCATTCCAGGGCTTCACCACTCTCATGGTGAGGAACCTCCTCCTCATGTCCAGCCTGAATCTCCCCACCTCCAGCTTCATTCCATGCCCCCTAGTCCTATCACTACTTGATATCCTGAGAAGTCCCTCCCCAGCCTTCTTGTAGGCACCCTTCAGATACTGGAAGGCCACAATTTCACTTTCCCTGGTTTTAATGCAAACTGCACATATAGTTTGTCCAAATTTACCCATCTTTCTTCTCCCTTATGCCTGCTTCTCTTTCCTAAATGCAGATGAACTGGGATCTCACAGACTTCCCTGTCTAGCTGCATAAATTAGAAAACAATGGGGCATTCAGAGTGATACTAGTGTCACTTAGATTTGGCTGTGACCAGCTCAAGGCAGCTCAGGATCTCCTTCACACGGGGGACTTTGTACTCCCTAGCACCCCAAATCTATTACAGTGCAGGTTAAACCCAGTACCAGGGTATAGCAGATATTGCTGGATGTACAAAAGAGAAGCATTTAGTGCTTGTATGCCTTGTATATGAATGACTTTTAATCTCTGACTCCACTAAATGATAGATCTCAAGAAAGCAGGATAAGTAAGTTTCCCTAAACTAGGTTTCTGATGGAAAGTACATGAACTTTAGGCTTTAAATGCTCCAGCACAGGAACAAAGGCTCTTGGATTTTATGTTTTGGTGTGTGTTCTGTTTTCAATGTTGGTTTGAGGTTTTTGCCCTGTGTTTCTTTGGTTCCACTGTTATATTCTGTTTCCTAAATTTGTAAGCCTATGGATGTCTATCAACACACAAAATTTCAGGGGCGCCATTAATGAGCACTACAGACATTATGCACTCTGTAGCCTGGTAGGACAATAAAGATGACTGTTTTGTAGACAACTTGAAATTAATTTCCACAGGACTGCACATCAGGAACTGTTCCCAGATTACATTTTGCAATATTCTGTTCTCAGGTCTGTTGAGTAAAATCTTCTCCCCAGGCTGCTCAGATATATTTGAGAAGAAAATATAGCTGTTGCCTACATGAGTTATGCAGTCATCTGAAATATGAATACCTGAAAGATAGCTGCTTAGTATCCAACACCAATGTTGGTTACTTCCATCTGAAAGAGAACTTTCAGGTTGTTTATATGAAATAGATCTATACATAACAGTGATTTCTCATTCTTCTCTTCTGCTTAACTAGAGGAGAGTTCCAACATGCAATCAATTTTTTTTTCACTTTGCTGAGGGTATTCATTGATCAATCTTTCTACCTTTCATTTTCTTATTCTAAATGATGAATATAACACTTCGGCCTGCCTTACTGTCTTCATAATGAAATTCCTCTTCTTGGGTATAGAACACAAAGAGTGTGATTTTGTTTAGGGAACTCTGAGTAGCAGAAGGACTACTGTGATGCACTTGCATGCTAGTAGATTCTCCTGAGCCTTTCCTTTTCACCTAAAAATTGAAATATTGGACAGTTTATTGTGTCTGGGCTATTGAATCTGTTTAAGAATGTATTGAATTGCTGTTCCTCTTGGTATGTTTCACATATCAAGCCAGTAAGTAGAAATTCTCTTCACAAGGCCCCAGGAGTACAGAATACTTTTCATAAGTGGAAAGTAGCCCCCTCCAAGTACTATAAATTAAACATAACTTTATGAAATCAAAAGAAGTCCAAATGGTGCACAGTACAGAAACTGTGTTCTGTGCAGTTCCGTTTCTCTGCAATTACTCTGTAATCTCTTAAGCAGTGGTTTCAGAGAGCTGTAAATTACTTTTCCCTCTGATTTTAATTATCATATGCAATACCTTAGAATGAATTTAACCAGTAAGAAAGCTAAATTCTGTATTAGGTACCTCTGTTTTCAGCTTGTGACTGCTTCTTTTGAATTACTCTGAAGATGGCTTAGATTAAAATGGCTTAGCTAAATCCAAAGGATGAACTACTACAAAACCATAAAGTAAAAGTTTATTATACAAACTCTCAGTGCATAAAAGCAAGTTCTGTTGACCCAATTATTATTACTACTGAACATTTTTAAACTCAGTGTTAATAATATCATTATGTTGAAAGTGGATGCAAGGTTAAAATGCTAAGATCATCAACAAATGCCCAAAGATTTATTTGTGAAAATGTATTCTAGAGAGTACATGTGAAATACTGAATATAAGACTGTATACAGAAACAGGTAATTCAGACACTATGAGAAAGTCAGGTATATTTTCAGACTGTACAGAATGAAGGGGGAAGGCACTGACAGCTCAATCTCTTTGAGTCACTACTGAAAAAAAAAAAGTTTGTTTTTTTTTAATCTAGTGTCCACCAGTCCTTGGTTTCCATTACAGCAGTGTAATTATTTTTGATGCAGGATATAATTTTAATTCCATTGTCTTGTGTGAGTTCAAGAATTTTTCCTTAGGGCTTTGTTTAGGTAAACCATATGTTGAGTTATACAAAATTGCTTGAGTAGTTCTACACTTGTTTGCCTGTTAGAGGAGTGACCATTTTCAGTTTAAAACGTAGGAGTGAAATCTTTTCAATAAAGATTTCTTCATCAAGCTAAAAGGATTGTCTGTCTGTACACATACCTATAGCTATACTGCTTGCCAGGCTAACATTTTATAGACACTATCTCTGTATTTATGTCTTAGAAATTCTATCCAACAGAGTACATTTTTGTCACATTAAAATGATACATATTTTTCTACATAAACCACCCCTGATTAAAAATTAAGTCCTTTTCAATTACGACCATAGGCCATAGCAGTAAAATATAGCATGAAGGAAAATGCAATTAAAACTGTAGTGACCATTTTTGTAAATCAAAAGTCAGTAGCGAAGCAAAGATAATGAGCTAGTCAAATTGTGATTGAATCAGATTTGTTGAAGTTCTTTTAGACATAAGTATTCATAGAAGCCAGACAAGAAATTTTTCTGTAATTCTATTTTTTTGGACCAAATACTGGGATCGCTTCTGAATTATTGTGGTCAACCTGAGTTAAATGAGCATAAATCTTATTTGTGCCACTTCAGTCTGAGAATTACAGCCTGGTGGCCTTTATACCTGCATGACCTTAGCAGTGCAGTCACTCAACCATCAAATCAATTATCTCTACCCTGGGAAAAAGACATCTATATTTAAAATCAAAGGAATTAACTGCAAAACCATTCCTGAGATGTTAACATCTGCCTTAATTTGTACCTCTCACAATTCGTGATGCATAGGAAAATGTCAGAGTTGTCACAGGAAATTTAGTCTCTGAACAAATTCAAGAGCCCTTACATCTTCAAACATAATTTTTAGAATTATCTCCTGTAATGTTATTCTTATGTTTGCAGGTGGGTCATATTTTCATATATAGCCAGTGCATTCATATGAAATATTTTTTCTGTAATTTTCAGAAATTCTGAGCATTCATACTGCATTCAAACCAGACTTGTGCTGTATGACTTAAAAGTTTATTTTATGTCAGGCAAGTCGATCTACAAGTTTGTGACTTCTCTTTTAATATTAAAAAAAAATGAATGATATGGTACTACAATCTCAGCTCTACAAAAGTTCCAAAGAGAGGGAAAAAAATCAATGGTAGTGGAGCAGTACATGCTAGAGGCAAAGTTCATAATAAGAATTAATGTTGTAAAAGGAATACTTGGATAGTGGCAAAATTCAAAGATTGTGTAAGTTCAGTATATGTAACATTCTCAATTCCAGACTTCAAATGCAATTGAAATCACAAAAGTTGGCTCAGATCTTTGTAGAGACTACTATCAGATTTTAAGTGTTAACTTAAAATAGCTGATTGATAATCAGAATACTTCCATGTAAATGTATCTTCTTGGGTAAGGGAGAATGAGGCAAATATGTAGGCCAATGCTTATAGGAAAGCTTTCAAACAAGTACTAAAAGAAGAGTGCCCAGAGAGGTGGTGGAGGCTCCACCTCTGGGGACATTCAAAACCCTCCTGGATATATTCCTGTGTGATCTTGTCAGGGTCAAGCTGCCTTGGCAGGGGTGTTGGACTCCATATCCAGAGATCTGTTCTAACCCCTTGCATTATGTGATTCTGTGAATGAGAGGAAAAGAAAAAGGAGGTTAAGTATATAAATAGTTCCTTCCAGTCAGAGCATTCTACATTAATCAGATACATTTCATAGATGATTTTTAGTCTTTGTATAGGAAATTAAATAAGATCATCTTTGGCATCTGTAAATTATTTTTCTATAAAGAAATCTCACATAGTTAAGTCTTCCTTTTCTGTCATGAAAAATATAAAAATAATTATTATAGTTTCATAGTTTCATAGTTTCAGTTATGGTTGGAAGGGACCACAAGGATCATCTAGTTCCAACCCCCCCGCCATGGGCAGGGATACTCTACACTAGATCAAGCTGGCCAGAGCCTCATCCAGCCTGGTCTTAAACACCTCAAGGGACGGGGCCTCAACCACCTCCCTCGACAACCCATTCCAGGGCCTCACCACCCTGACGGTGAAGAACTTCCTCCTCACATCTAGCTTGAATCTCCCCACCACCAGCTTCATTCCATTCCCCCTAGTCCTATCGCTACCTGAGAGCTTGAGAAGTCCCTCCCCAGCCTTCTTGGAGGCCCCCTTCAGATACTGGAAGGCCACAATGAGGTCACCTCGGAGCCTTCTCTTCTCCAGACTGAACAGCCCCAACTCCTTCAGTCTGTCCTCATAGGAGAGGTGCTCCAGCCCTCTGATCATCCTCGTGGCCCTTCTCTGGACACCTTCCAGCACCTCCAGATCCCTCTTGTAATAGGGGCTCCAGAACTGGAGGCAATACTCCAGGTGGGGTCTCACCAGAGCTGAGTAGAGGGGAAGAATCACCTCCCTTGACCTGCTGGCCACAATTCTCCTGATGCAGCCCAGGATCTGATTTGCTTTCTGGGCTGCAAGTGCACATTGAGAGCTTATGTTGAGCTTCTCGTCCACCAGCACCCCCAAGTCTCTCTCCTCAGGGCTGCTCCCCAGCCAGTCCCTGCCCAGCCTGGATTTGTGCCTGGGATTGCCTCGACCCAGATGCAGGACCCTGCACTTGGTCTTGTTGAACCTCATGAGGTTGGCTTGTGCCCACCTCTCCAGCCTGTCAAGGTCCCTCTGGATGGCATCCCTTCCCTCCAGCGTGTCTGATGCACCACACAGCTTGGTCTCATCAGCAAACTTGCTGAGGGTGCACTCAATGCCACTGTCCATGTCACCCACAAAGATGTTGAACAAGACTGGTCCCAGGACTGATCCCTGAGGGACTCCGCTTGTCCCTGGCCTCCACTGGGACATGGACCCGTTGACAGCCACTCTTTGGGTGCGGCCATCAAGCCAGTGATTAAATGACTTGTAATTAGAAGAAAGTTTTCAACTACTGAATTCTCGTTCTAGGAGAGCACTAGAGATGGAGTCATGTGCTAAACAAAAAATTCAAGATTAAATTAGCATGAAAGTATTCAGTAATTTGGAAAGTTTTTCCTTATCTTATATTCCTGTCTTTCATTACTGTAATTGCTAGTATACTTGGAAGATCTTCCAAAACCAATCCATAAAGAATGCAAGTTTACAGATTTTCAAATTAAATAAATAAGAAGGAGATGTAGATTTGCAAAGTATTGTTTCTGCAAATGTTGCATATGAACGGATAACAGTCACTCTTATATCTGTGTCCTGCTTGAAGACAGCCTGCTTTCAAAAGCCCCCCACACACACAGTTGAGAGAGAAAATAACACACACAAAAAAGAAACCCTGGGTTGAGATCAGGAGCATTTAATGAGATGATATGATGTACAATTAACTTATCCTATTTGCAGAACAGTGCAGCAAAATGCAGAACCAGCAGCAGAAGCCAGTCATAAAACAGTCCCTCTACCCCCAAGCCTGCAGAAAAGACCAACACCCCCAAAATGGAAATCAGAAGTAGTATTGGGAAACAGGAAGCCTCTCAGGTTACAGTCCGAACTACGAGCCTCATGATTCTTCACTCCAGCCAGCACATTCATTTTAAAGTCATGATGGCATTGAATACACATCATCATGTTCAATTGGGCCCATGACAACCTGTTCTCACAATAGACATCTTTATTCCTTAGTGACAAACACTGATGATGACATTCACTCAGCAAAACAGATACTAACTCCTGAGATAGTAATCCTTAATTTCTTTTAGAAGAGAACAAATTTATCAGGAGTAGTCTGCATGGATTGACCAAGGGGAAGTCATGCTTGACTAACTTGATAGCATTCTATGATGCCATAATTGAATGGGTAGATGCAGGGAGACCAGTGGATATGGTCTACCTTGACCTTAGCAAGGCCTTTGGCACTGTCTCCCATGACATCCTAGTGAGCAAGCTCAGGGAGTGTGGGATGGAAGAGCAGACAGTGAGGTGGATTGGGAACTGGCTACACAATAGAGTTCAAAGAGCGGTGATCAATGGTGCCAAGTCCAGCTGGAGAACTGTAACTAGTGAAGTCCCCCAGGGCTCAGTGCTGGGTCCGGTCCTCTTCAACATCTTCATCAATGACATTGATGAGGGAACAGAGTATCTTCTCAGCAAGTTTGCTGATGACATCAAACTGGGAGGCTTGGCTGATACACTTGAAGGCTGTGCAGCCATTCAGTGAGACTTGGACGGACTGGAGAGCTGGGCAGAGAGGAACCAAATGAGGTTCAACAAGGACAAGTACAGAGCCCTGCATCTGGGGAGGAATAATAAACTGCACCAGTACAGGCTGGGAGGTGATCTGCTGGAGACCAGCCCTGTGGAGAGAGACCTGGGAGTCCTGGTGCATATCAAGTTATCCATGGGGACAGCAATGTGTCCTTGTGGCCAAGAAGGCCAATGGGATCCTGGGGTGCATTAAGAAGAGTGTGTCCAGCAGATCAAGGGATGTTCTTCTCTCGCTCTACTCTTCCCTGGTAAAACCTCATCTTGAGTACTGCGTTCAATTTTGGGCTCCCCAGTTTAAGAGGAACAGGGATCTGCTGGAGAGGGTCCAGTGGAGGGCAACAAAGATGATTAGGGGACTAGAGCAAGTGCCTTATGAGGAGAGGATGAGGGACCTGGGGCTTTTTAGTCTGGAGAAGAGAAGACTTAGAGGGGATTTAATAAATTTTTATAAATATCTGAGGGCTGGGTGTCAGGAGGGAGGGGACAGGCTCTTCTCATTTGCTCCTTGTGATAGGACAAGGAGCAATGGAGGTAAGCTGCAGTACAAGAGGTTCCACTTCAACACAAGGGAAAACAGCTTTACTGTAAGGGTCACAGAGCACCGGAACAGGCTCCCCAGAGGGGTTGTGGTGTCTCCTTCTCTGGAGACTTTTTAAGGCCTGTCCAGATGCATTCCTCTGTGATCTGATCTAGATTGTATGGTCCTGCTCTGGAAGGGGGGTTTGGACTTGGTGATCTCAGTATCACAGTATCACCAAGGTTGGAAGAGACCTCCAAGATCACCGAGTCCAACCTGTCACCACAGACCCCATGACTAGACCATGGCACCAAGTGCCACGTCCAATCCCCTCTTGAACACCTCCAGGGACGGTGACTCCACCACCTTCCTGGGCACCTCTTTGGGTCCCTTCCAACCCCTGACATCCTGTGATCCTGTGAACTTCTCAAATACAATGGCTAGTGGCTTAGTAACCTTGCCTACCAGTTCCTTCAAGACCCATGGATGTATCTTGTTAGGTCCTATGGCCCTGTGCACCTTCAGGTTCCCTAAGTGTTCCCAGGCCTGATCTGCACTTCCTGTGGGTGGTTCTTCACTTTCACAGTTCCAGACATTGCTCTCTGTGACTTCAGTGGTGTGGCTCAAGTGATTACTAGGGAAGACTGATGCAAAGAAGACATTGAGTACTTCAGCCTTTTCTATGTTACCAGTAACCAGGTCACCTGATTCTCTCTGGAGAGGCCCTACATTATTTCTTATCTTCCTTTTCGCCCTGACATAACTGTAAATTTTTTTTCTGTTATCTTTAATGCCCCCTGGACAGATTTAATTATATCAGGGCTTCAACCTTCCTAACCTGGTTTCTGGTTTCTCGAACAATTTAATTGTATTTCTCCCAGGTTACCTGTTCTTTCTTCCACCCTTTGTGGGTTCCTTTCTTATGTCTGATTTTGACCAGGAGTTCCATGTTCATCCACATATGCCTCCTGGTATGTTTTTTCTGGTTTATTCCTTTAAGGGATGTCTTGCTTTTGAGCTTGAAGGGAGGTTGTAGCCAGGCGGAGGTTGGTCTCTTCTCCCAGGCAGCCAGTACCAGAACAAGAGGACACAGTCTCAGGCTGCGCCAGGGCAGGTTTAGACTTGAAGTTAGGAAGAAGTTCTATACTGAGAGAGTGATTGCCCACTGGAATCAGCTGCCTGTGGAAGTGGTGGAGTCACCTTCATTGGAGGTATTCAAGAAGAGGCTTGATGGGGTGCTTGGTGCCAGGGTTTAGGTTTTTTTAGTAGTTTAGGTGGGTTGTATTGTACTGTATTGTACTGTATTGTACTCTTTTGTACTGTATTGTACTGTATGGTACTGTATTGTATTTTAGGTGGGTTGGATTGGTTGATGGGTTGGACGTGATGATCTTGAAGGTCTCTTCCAACCTGGTGTATTGTATTGTATTGTATTGTATTGTATAATCCTTGAAAACATACCAGCTTTCCTGGGCTCTCAATCCCTACAAGTTTCATCCCATGGTACTCTACCAAAGAGGCTCAAGGAGGCCAAACTCAGTTCTTCTGAAGTCAAGGGTTTTAATCTTGCTGAGCATCCTCCTCTTCACTTCCCTGAGGATCTCAAACTCCACCATCTCCTGGTCATTGCTGCCAAGGCTGCCCATGAGCTTCACGTTCCCCACCAGCCCCCTCCCCATTGGTGAGGACAAGGTCTAGCATGGCACCTCTCCTCATTGGTTCTTCTGTTGCTTGGATGAGGAATTTATCATCAATGCATTCCAGGAATCATCTGGATTGCTTGTGCCCTGCAGTGTTGTCTCTCCAACTGATATCAGGATGATTAAACTTGCCCATGAGGACCAGGGATTATGAATGAGCAGTGACTCTTATCTGTCTGTGAAGGGCTTCATCCACTTGGTCTTCCTGGTTAGGTGATCTGTAGCAGAACTCCACTGTCACGTCCCCTACCATTACAAAATTGCCATAGTTTCTGGCAAGAGACTCAATCTTATATATCTGTGTCTGGTGGAGGGGGCTTGGTAATTTCAAAACCTACTGCAGCTTTAATGATTACATCAGTAATGAACCATCTGCAAGATCCAGTAGGATGAGTAAACCTTGAACCTATCTATCATTTGCTGGTCACTCAGAGAAATTAACAGAGACAGACTGAAGTGAAAAACCCTCCAGCATTCTTAACTGAACACTTCATAAACAATACTGAGATCTTCATCAAGCTGAGTTTCTTGAGTAGTCCAGGATGTCATAATCAAATTATACAGTAATAGTAACAGACTACAAGGAAAGAATATACCTTTGTGCATTGTGCCTACATGATGAATATTTTGGGGTACTCTGTTGCCATCTCTCCCCCTCAGTGAATCAGTTTGACTGTTCCATACAATCTCTACTATCAGTATGGAGCAGTTCACTAAATAAATATTCTGAATGTTCTTTTTCCTGAAGCAAATTTTTAAGATAAAAGGACTGTAATTTGGCTTCCTTGTCTTCAGGGTATTCGTGTTGGGATCTTGTTATTACTTACTGTCTTCAGTCTTGTTCAGTCAGCAGTCAGCGTAGCCATTTACTTATCATGCAAACAAAGTTAAGGTTATGTTTAAAATAGTAGCTTCCATCTGTTTTCAGTCCCAATCATAAAAAATACAACATTCTGTTCAACTGAAAGAGTAGCTGCCAGTTTTGTTCAGAAATATAATTTAGCAAGTGTAATAAATAAGAAATTTAAACTGTAATGAAATAAAAAAGCTTTTAGATTGACTTGCACAGTGCTGCTGCTTGGCTGCTGTGTATAAAAGATAAAAATAATGTATGCAAATTAGATGAAGTTGAAATTAAAGATGTCTATCAGAGAATGGCTAAAGAAGCCAATTTTATTTTATTGTTTGTAAGTGGATAAATAATTCTCCAGTAGGCATGAAAACAGTGGAAACATGTTACTAAGTTCATTTGAGCATTTCATTCACTTCTTATTCTTGCTCAGAAGCTGCTGGGGAAATAGTTCTTAAGTCACAAATATATGTTAGGCTACTGTCGTTTCAAGCTGATTTTTCTTTTAGGTTTGCTTGGATCAGATTAATACAAAATGACATAAAACATACAGTATGTGTGTACATATATTTATTTTAACATAAGTTTCCCAGAAATAGTTACTTGGGGTTTGTTTTTGTTTTAAGCTATAGCCCCAGAAACCAATCCAGCAAAAAAAGAAAACAAATGCATATAGAAGATTTATTTTTTTTTACTTAATTAAAATTTATTTATTTAAAATTAAGATTTACTTAAAGAATAAAAGTGAGACAAAATTGTCACAGGAATGTATCAAATGCAGCATTTATTATTTAAAAGATCGTCACCCCTTGCGCTGTTCACAATTTAACTTACATATACTACTAAGCTATTGACAATTGCTGATGTTGCAGCAATAAAACAGTTTTTACCTTTTTATTTCATGCAATCATACTTTCCATCATTCCCTTTAAAAGTGCACAAGGCTATGATATATTTTTTTCCTTAATACTAATTGCAAGGCTGTTTAAAAATACAATAATAATACAATACAATACCCCAGGTTGGAAGAGACCTTCAAGATCATCACGTCCAACCCATCAACCAATCCAACCCACCTAAATACAATACAGTACAATACATTCAATACAACCCACCTAAACAACTAAAAAACTAAACTGTGGCACCAAGCACCCCATCAAGCCTCTTCTTGAACACCTCCAATGAAGGTCACTCCACCACTTCCACAGGCAGCTGATTCCAGTGGGCAATCACTCTCTCGGTATAGAACTTCTTCCTAACATCCAGTCTAAACCTGCCCTGGCTCAGCCTGAGACTGTGTCTTCTTGTTCTGGTACTGGCTGCCTGGGAGAAGAGACCAACCTCTGCCTGGCTACAACCTCCCTTCAGGTAGTTGTAGAGAGCAATAAGGTCACCCCTGAGTCTCCTCTTCTCCAGGCTAAGCAAGCCCAGCTCCCTCAGCCTCTCCTCATAGGGCTTGTCTTCCAAACCCCTCACCAACTTTGTTGCCCTTCTCTGGACACTCTCCAGTAAGACAACATCCTTCCTAAACTGAGGGGCCCCGAACTGGACACAGTCCTCAAGGTGCGGCCTAACCAGTGCAGTGTACAGGGGCAGAATGACCTCCCTGCTCCTGCTGGCCACACTGTTTCTGATGCAGGCTAGGATGCCATTGGCCTTCTTGGCTGCCTGGGCACACTGCAGGCTCATGTTCAGCCTACAATCAACCAGCACCCCCAGGTCCCTCTCTGCCTGGTCGCTCTCCAAACCACTCTGACCCCAGCCTGTAGCACTGCATGGAGTTGTTATGGCCAATGTGCAGAACCCGGCACTTGGATGTGTTCAATCTCATGCCGTTGGATTCTGCCCATCTGTCCAGCCTGTCAAGGTCCCTCTGCAAAGCCTCTCTGCCCTCCAGCAGATCAACTCCTGCCCCCAGCTTGGTGTCGTCCGCAAATTTACTGATGATGGACTCAATGGACCCTCATCCAGATCATCAATAAAGATGTTGAAGAGCATTGGGCCCAGCACTGATCCTTGGGGCACACCACTAGTGACTGGCCGCCAGCCGGATGTGGCACCATTCACCACCACTCTCTGGGCTCGGCCCTCCAGCCAGTTCCTAACCCAACGCAGTGTGCTCCCATCCAAGCCATGGGCTGCCAGCTTGGCCAGGAGTTTGCTGTGGGGGATGGTGTCAAAGGCCTGCACATATATTCACAGGTTCCCAGATGAATGGCTGTAGAGTGACAGTACAATGTCCTCTGCTTATTACACTCCTTGTTACTTTTTTCAGTAAGATGTATGCATTGGTTTTATCCACCTGTAGCCTTTGTAAATTGTAAGATCCTTGTGAATGTAGCAGTTTGGGATGGGTGCCCCCCTGCTGCTGTGCAGTGTCCTGAGGGTCCAGCCCAATGGGTGGACACAGGCAGCTATGTATTTCATCCCATAACGTCCTGCTCCCTACAGAACTATCAGCAAGGTTCTACACTTCTTCTTTCTTCCCTCACCTCTCCTATGGAGATGGTCCATATCTGATATTGGAGAGGGAGTCATCTCGAGGCCCCTTGGGGCATGGCCAGGCCTAATGTCTGAAGGAGAGGGGGAAGGGCAATCTCAGATTTGGCCATCTGAGATTAGCCTAACAGTGGAGGAGGGGGAAGAAAGAGCCCTGGGGGTTTTGGGTGTACCCTCAGGTGGGGAGAGGGAAGTGTTAGGATGCTTCTGGGTATGCTTTGGGATCTCCTTTTGTCACTGTGTTTGTGGTTCTCTGTAAAATATTCACTGCTTTTCCATTTAAACTTTCCACCACTTCTGCAATCCATTTGAGTCTCTTTTTTAATGCCCTGGTGGGAGGGAAGGAAGGTCAGCCTTTCAACCCCTCACAGTGAATAAGGCAAATATTTTTGTTAAAATGCGCACAAAACCTAACAAAATAATCTTTAAATTTTTGATGCAAATAAAAACTTCTAAAATACTGCCTGGAAACTTGTTGCAGTTTGGGCTGGGTGCCCTCTGCTACATGCGGTGCTTCCTGTGTCCAGAGGTCCAGCCCAGTGGGTGGACACAGGAAACTAGGTATTTCTACCATAATTCTCTGCACCACCACTATAAGATCCAGTGCGAGGTCTGGCACCTCCTCTTTCATCCTTGCCGGCACCCGGTAACTGGGGGAGATGTTGTCTCCCGGCCATGGGCCTGGCTAGGCCCAAGGCCATGGGGGGATGGGCAGTCTCAGATCTGGCCAGCTGAGACTAGCCTAGCAGTGGGGAGGGGGGAAGAAGGAGCCCTGGGGGTCTTGGATGTACCCCCAGGTGGGGATGAGATCTTCCTGGGTATGTTTTGGGATTTTCTTTTGTCACTGCGCTTCTGGCTCTCTGTAAACATTCACTGCTTTTTCATTTAAACTTTCCATCACTTTTGCAATCCATCTGCCTGAGTTGTTATTTTTGCCCGTGGTGGAGAGGGGGGCTGCCTCAACCCACTACAAAACTCCTAAATGTTTGTTTCAGGATTTTATCCTTAACAGCTGTATTACTGCTTCTGTTTTTGTCAAGGGAAGTTGAGAGTGAGAGATATAAAGGAATACTCCATGAACACCCAGGTATAGCTACTTGCCTGAGGAGGACAGTTAAATTCCTCTGAGAAGCTGTATGTTCAACAGCAAGGACTACACAGTATTTTTGGAGGCCAGTCTTGTTTAATATCGTTATCAATGATTTGAACAAGGGGATCGAGTGCACCCTCAGTAAGTTTGCAGATGACACAAAGCTGGCTGGGAATGTTGATTTGCTTGAAGGTAGGAAGGCTCTGGAGCAGGACAGTTTGTATTGATGTTCTGAATTCAGTTGTTTGAGGCTCATCAAGGCCAAGTGCCAGGTCCTGTACTTGGGTCACAATAGCCCCATGCAATGCTACAGGTTTGGGCCAGACTGGATAGAAAGCTACCTGTAAGAATAGGACTTGGAGGTGCTGGTTAACAGCCTTCTGAACATGAACCAGCAATGTACTCAGGCCAAGAAGGCCAACATCATCCTGGCCTTTATCAGGAATGCTGTGGCCAGCAGGAGTACAGAAGTGATTATGTCGCTGTTCTTGGCATGGGTGAGGCTGCAACTTGAATACTGTGTTCAGTTTTGGGCCCCTCACTACAAGAAAGACATTGAGTTGCTGGATTGTGTCTAGAAAAGGGGAATAAAGCTGATGAAGAGTCTGAAGAACAACTTTAATAGAGAATTCCTTGTGAGTGCAGTTGAACACTGGAAGGCTCTAGGATGGCTGTGTTTATAAGGCTTCCAGCATGACCTCATGATCCAGTGCCAAGCATAGAATATCTTTGTTCCCTGTCCATGATGGAACACCAGCAACTATCTTCTCAAGTGTATTACTCTACAAGTTCTCTTCAAAATCAAACTTCTGTTATTTTTCTACTTTCACAGTTCTGTACCTATCAAACTAAACTTTAAAATATGCTCAGGTAGGAGTTATCTAACTCCTAAACAATGGCTGTCTAAAATGCCAAGTAGCATGTTTCCATATCACTAACAAGTACATTTTTTCAGCTGACCACATTGCATAATTTCTACTTCAATCTGATGGTTTTTCTTTTGGAATGCATCATCTCATTGGCCTTAACACAAAATCTGGCTTCTAGTCATGTGACAGTCCATATCTAATAGGTGACTGCTTCCTTTTGTTTTTCTTCTCACAAAAGTAATGTATATCCTCGTCTTCATGTTTCAGTGATGTGGTAATACATCACAGCCTTCATATTATTTACAAAACTGAACAGCAAAAGGAAAAAAAAGGCAAAACCCACTCATATATGGAGAGAATAGCAATCACAGCTTAGCAATAGAAATGTCAACACACAAAGTCAAAGAAAATTAGATCAAGTACTGTGCAGTATAAACACAGAATAGTTCTTGCTGATTGACTTTGGAAGCAGGGATTGTCTGAAGTTCATGGATTCAGGAGTATCAATGCAACCAGTACCTAGGGACTTGTATCTGATTCAGTGAAATACATCATCTGATGAGAAGATTAATTTCAGCACTTAAAATATACTTCAGTACAGAAGTAGAAATTTCCAGATTGTGAAATCTACTAATATTCTTAAAGAATGGGATTTTATCTACTCTGGGAATTTATCTAAATCATTATTTGGGCCAAATTTCACTTTGTATTTTTTTTCAACATGGGGTCTCTGTCAGGCAAGAAGTAACTAAAGCTTTTAGAGGTGACCCCACACAAATTAATTAATGCATTGTTGAAAACATGAGACTTCATCTTGAACAAAGTGCAAATAGGTAATCAGAGAAGATGCTGCAATGTGAGAAATTAAGTTAAAATAAGCCACTAATCACCTAAGGCATTTGTCCAAGAATTCCAATGAAATAAAAGAACAAATGAACAGTGCTAGTGGGAAAACTATGCAATTAAAATTGTGTCCTGCTCCCAGTAAATTTAATGAGTCTTCATACAGTGACAAAGGAACCAGGATTAGACCTTTCATCATTAAATAGCTATTAAACCAGAGAGCAAGAGAACTGACAACATTGTACTTCTTTTAAAGAGGTGCTAAAGATGATCCAAGAAATTATTGCCTGAGATGCTTTATCTTGGTGTTAGGAGAAAATGTTCTAAAACAAAACAAAACAAATCCATTAATGGAGAAGTCATAAACTACCTAAACCTAATACATTAGGGAGAAACTAGTAATGACTTTTGAAAGGTGAATTATGCCTACTAGAATTCTTTAAGGACTCTTTAAGGAGAGAAACGTGTGTACTTACTTTGATGCAGTTTCACATAACAGACCTTGATCCTCTGTGAAGTGTCATTAAACTACCATAATACTAGTCTGTTGAAAAGGCCTCATACAAATAAACAGTGTGAGTTAAAATAAAGAACAGCCAGAACTACCAAATCTTTCTATGTAAACAGATTGCATAAAGTCTTCATGACTGTTTTTATGTCAGGTCCCACACTCTCACTGCTAAACATCAGACTTTGAATGAGTGAAAACAGAGGCACTATTTAATAACAGCCACTTTCTTATGCATTTAGAAAAATCATGATTTCAAACCTCTGCACATCTTTTTATTACATATATGAAATGATAGCTAAGGCAAGAATGGAACATTTAGTAATGTTGCTTTGAAGATTCTTTTAAATGGAAATCTAAGTGTATTTAGATTCTCAATATAGGTACCTACAAAACTTTTTAAAGTCTATAGATTTGATAGATGGCTATCAGTGAATATTATTACAACTGCATGGTTCATAAAGTATGGTGAAGCAGAGGTTTGGTATTTGTGTTGGGGGAGTTTGGTGGTAGAAGAGGAGGGGGCTAATGCTACAGGCTTCTGTAAGAAGATTAAAAGGAACTCTCCCAGCTCCAAGTCAGACCCATTTCTGGCTGGGAGCAAGCCAACCAGTGCCTCCATGACAACATATTTAAGCCCTTTTTAAAACCTGTTGGGCAACTTTGGTTTGTGGGGTTTTGGGTCGGAGATGAGTGGGCTGTGATAGAGACAGCCATGGAGATGCCAAAGTCAGTGAGGAAAAAGCAGGAGACGCATGCCAGAGCAGCCATTCCCTTTCAGCTAGTGGTGAGATAGTGGCCTAAGCCCCTGGAGTCCACACAGATCACTGATGGAAGCAGAATGCTATCCACAGCCCATTAAGGATCCTCGCACAGAGAAGGGGGCAGCTCCCAAAGAAGTCTGTGATTCTGAGGGAGGGAAACCTGCTCTGAAGTGATTTATTGTGAGGATTACAGACTATGAAAAGGATCCATGATAGTAGGAGAAGTTGGTGGGGGACTTTTGTGGAAGGGATGCCACATTGCTACAGGGGAGAACTGGGATGGGCTTTACCCCTGAGGAAGAAGGAGAAACAGAAACATTGAACAGACTGGGACAAATTGCAAACAGTATTCCATGCCCCTCTGCACCACTATCTGGGACCAAGTAGCAGAGCTGGGACCAAGAAGAGGATAGGGATAGAGAGAAGCTGGTCTTAAGATCCATTTGTATTTATCACTGACATGCTCTGATTCAGTTGTTGAAATTGCAGTTGTTTTGTTGTTTAAAGTGACTGTTTCCTCAAGTCATGTTTTTTGACTATAGTTGATGTGTGAACTCTCCCTGGCCTTTGACTCAACCCTTCTATTGTGTTTTTTTGTCTCCTCCCTATCTACCAGAAGAGGGTAGGAGTGAGGGAGTGGCTGCATCGCATCTAGTGCCAGAGGGGTGGGCTTAGGATTCAACATGCAGTGTGCTGTTTCAAAGAAAATGAGTCATGTGCCTATCACTCAAAATCAATGATATTTAAAGATGGACCAAGTTCTTTCAAACAGTTCTGCAAAGTCTCTCCTGTTGTTGCTATGGATATTGAGAGACAATCAGAATGTTAGTGTTAGAAGAAAGTCATTCCATGACCAGTAAAGAAAGTAATTCTACCTGTCTACAAGCTTAAGTGCTTCTCAGCTTAGGTGGCATGGTCAGAGACAAAGGCTTGTTTCTTACTCCTAGATTTGAAAGAAATAAAACCAATTAAGTCCATGACTGGCCTTTCAGATACTGGCATCACAGTGTAAAAATTAATTATATTATAACTCTTAATGTAAGATGATATTAGCATCTCATTTTGTCCTTTTATAATTTTACCCAGAATTAATTCAAGAATAAAAATTTATACATTCATCTGGTTAAAATCATCTCCATCTATTACTAAGAATCTTGTACTTCCTTTTCTATAGAAGCTCTTGGTTAACATAGTGTCCCACAACTGCAGATTCATCAGAAAGCTCAAGTCTAACAGGCAACTTCAGTTTTTGTCCATCAACTTCTACAGATGCTACTTCAAAAGCCCATTTGTAACCTTTAGGGTCTTTGAAACGCCCTTCTCTCAGAAAATCAATTCCCAAAATACAAGGTGCATCCGGTCCAGTCACAACTGTATGCTTCTTCCACTGTTTACCAGTTAAACTTATATCAACCTCCACCTTAGTTAACTCTTGAGATCCACCAGTGACTCCCAGAATAGTTATAGTCTCTGATTCCTGTTAATTTGATGGCATTATGGTGCACTGAGCTCCTGTGTCAACCAAGGCCCTGTACTTCTGAAATTGTGAAGTGCCAGGCCACTGGATGTACACATCCCAATAGATTCTGTTATCTCTGTTATCCCTCTCCTCCCCCTGGCAGGAGGCAGGGCACCCCTAGTTATGGGGAACATGCCCACATGTGCAATGAGCACAGTGTGCAGTGTTAGAACTGGAGCCACTGTTGGAGCTATTAGAGTTGTCCTGGGAAAGTGTGGAAGTAACAGCTACCCTTCTGGTATTGCTACCTCGGGCTCTGCCACTTTGCAGTTCCCTCGGTCTCCTGAGAAGATTAGCAGTTGGTTGACCATCCCATCTGTTCATGTTCTTACCAAACTGATCACGCAGAGTTATCCAAATACTCCCACGTGATTGCCTTGGTGGTCTGTTTTAGTTTGATCTGTTTTGGTTTGATATGTTTTGGAATTACCTCCTTGGAGGACGTCTATTCCTCACAGAGGAAACCTGTATCCATCTGGAGGAAGAATTGGAATTATTTCCTTGTGTCAATTAGGATATGGTATTTTTAAATTCATCCTTCAGCTCTTTCATGCAATTCTTCATCTCACCAGACAGAGTTTCAATGGCTGAAACCAAAGAAACACATGTCAGGCTATCCTCCAATTGTCTCATTTGATCAGTGAATTGGCCAACCATAGGAGGAGCTCCACCATAATTTCTTGCCACAATTCTGCTTGCCAGAATATTTGCATAATTAGGAGGAGCAAGTTTGATGAGCTTTTTAGCAAGACCAGTTCCTACAGGAATTTCATCAGGATTCAGAGTTTCGTGGTAGTTAAGATTCTATGGGAGATCTATCTTAAATGTGTGAAAAGTTGTGATTGTGGACTTGCCCAATCTTTTTCCTTTTAGTCTATTTTGCAAATTTGTAAAAGTATGGAAGTGTCATTCAACCATTTACTTCTATGATCACAATACCAAGCTTTCTTATTCAAACTTATTTCTACAGATGCACTTAAAATATTATACAGCAACACTCTACAAGCTAGTTTTGAAAACTTGGCTCTTAGGATCAAAATCTGCCATTGGATGTATTCAATTATATGTTCAGTCCATGCTTCCAAATTTGCCATCATTTCTTCACAGAACACCTATGTACATTATGATTCACATTAACAGGGAATTACAGCTTAAGAATAAAACTGAATCACATAGTCACAGAATGTTAGAGGTTGGAACGGACCTCTAGAGATCATCTAGTCCAACCCCACTGCCAGAGCAGGATCATGTAGAGTAGGTCACACAGGAACACATCCAGGCAGGTCTTGAAACTCTCCAGATAAGGAGACTCCACAACCTCTCTGGGCAGCCTGTTCCAGTGGTCTGTCACCCTCACAGTGAAAAAGTTTTTCCTTATGTGTACACAGAATCTGCTGTGCTCTAGCATGCACAGGGAGGTGGTGGAGTCACCATCACTGGAAGTCTTTAAAAAGAGACTGGATGAAGCACTTAGTGCCATGGTTTAGTTGATTAGATGATGTTGGGTGGTAGGTTGGACTCGATGATCTCAAAGGTCTTTTCCAACCTGGTTAATTCCATTCCATTCCATTCCATTCCATTCCATTCCATTCCATTCCATTCCATTCCATTCCATTCCATTCCATTCCGTTCCATTCCATTCCGTTCCATTCCGTTCCATTCTATTCTATTCTATTCTATTCTATTCTATTCTATTCTATTCTATTCTATTCTATTCATTTACCCTTGTCCTATCATTGGACATCACTGAGAAGAGCCTGGCTCCATCCTTCTGACACTTGCTCTTCACATATTTGTAAACATCAATGATGTCACCCCTCAATATCCTCTTATCCAAGCTAAGTAGACACAGCTCCCTCAGCCTTTCCAACGTGACTTTTGAAGACATTCTCTGACTGGTAGTTCTAGCCATAGAAAAAGTTTCCTTCCTTGATTCAAAATACTCCAAATGGCAGCTTTCAAAGTGTACTGCATGAAGCAGACTAAAAATGGTTATGTTTTTCAAAACTCATCTTACATGTATATACAAACACCTGCTGAATTTCTTCCATTTATTTAAATACATCTTTCAGTAAAAAAAGAAAATGGATGTTTGGGGCAAATATTCTTTATGAATTCCTAATGAGATCTATTAACTGTGAGCTGCTTAGAGCTAAATAATAAATATGCTCTACAGAAAAGACTTGGAGAAACCAGAAAAGGGTTCAGCAAGGGTTAAGAAGGTAAAGAAGAATAATCAATTTCCATCACTAAATCCACAGAATATAGACTGTATATATTAGCAATATGCACTTCCGTATACACTATTCCAAGATCTTTGGAGATTCCTTTATAGTCTTGTGTCTTAGAAGAAGAATTGAGATGTCTAACACAGAGGAAACAAGCACCTATACTCAAAAACATAACCTGCTTTCTTATGATTCCTCTAAGTATCCGTCATTCTCTAGAGACGGAACTGTAAAGGTTCATCTTTTTCCTGAACAGAAACAGTGTTGTGATTTAACCCCAGGATTCAGCTCAGCTCATTCAACCACCACAGAGCTGTGGGCAAGGGAAACAAAAAGGTGATAGTGAGAAAACTCATGCATTAAGATAAAGGCATTTTAATAAGTCAAGGAAAAGCTGTACATGAAAGTAAGCAAAATCAGAAATTCTGCCACTACTTCACATCAACACATTAGGTGTTCCCTGGAAAGCAGAGCTCTGTCACTCATAACTGTTAGTTGGGAAGACAAATGCTGTAACTCCAAACATCCCTCCTTCCTCCTTTCCCTGAACTTCTATTACTGAGCATGAGTCATGGTACAAGACTCATGGGGGACCATGTGGCACAGTTGGTAGCACATAAGACTCTTACTGGGAAGGTCGTGAGTTCAAGCCTGCAGTGGGCAGGAGTGTTCTCTCTGGGCCAGGGGAAGTTTAGGCTCGAGGTGAGGAGAAAGTTCTTCACCCAGAGAGTCATTCGCCATTGGAATGGGCTGCCCAGGGAGGTGGTGGAGTCACCATCCCTGGAGGTGTTCAAGAGGGCATTGGACGTGGCACTTGGTGCTATGGTCTTGTCATGGGGTCTGTGGTGACAGGTTGGACTCGATGATCTTCAAGGTCTCTTCCAACCTTAGTGATACTGTGAAGATATCCCTTTGGTCAGTTGAGGTCACTTGTGTTCCTTTCTCTTGCATCTTATGAACATCTGCTAAGGAATAGTGTAGAAATAGCATTTCCAAAGTTATCTGAGAAACATGCTCAACTTTTCAGACATTATAGAAATTACTCACCTTTAGGTCAAAGCTAAAGGAGTCTTTTAGACACTTAAAGCAAGAGATACAGACTCTGAATCCTGGCCTCCTCTATGAATATGCATACAGAATCACAGAGTCATAGAATGATTTGGATTGGAAGGGACTTTGAATATCATCTAATTTCAACCCCTATGCCATGGGCAGGGACACCTCTCACTAGACAGGTCGCTAAAAACCCCATCCAACCTGCCCTTGACACCTGCCATGTGACTCTTAATCTGTGTTTGTCTCCTTCATTAGGATAGTCTCAGTGAAAATACAGTAGCAGGTTAAATGTTTTCAGATGCATCTTTGATGTTTGTTAGGTTTCTGTGCTTTGCTCTCCTGTTGTACATTCACAAATGTGACAGCTTTTTAATGAGGCATGAAGGGATTACCTACTTTTTTCCTTATCTGAAAGCTTTCTTTATTACCATTACTGTGAGGTACACATTTGGACATGCTGTATGCTTATTCTCCTGCAGTTTGCTTTCAGATGACTTGCTTGAAGGGCTTAGCCTGGCAGTGGTATTCACAGAATCACAGATTGTAGCTGGTTGGAAGAGACCTTCAAATTAATCCAGTCCAACCTTTTACTCAGTACTGAAGGGTCAATATTAAACCATGTTGCTAGGGACCAGGTCCACACACTGCTTGAACATCCCCAGGGATAGTGACTCTACCACTGCCCTGGGCAGACCATTCCAATATTTGATAACCCTTTCAGTGAAGATGTATTTCCTAATATCCAGCCTAAACCTTCCCTGGCACAGCATGTAACACAGTCACAAAAAAGTGATGCTTAAGAATTTAGTCATCTAAGTTGCAGTAGCTAAGCTGATGTAGGTGACACATGTCTGCCGTAGCTGATAAGACATGTTGTTAGGTATCAGTAACTATGAAACAAACCAAATGGAGCTGAATGTTTTTATTGAAAAGCTCTCCAATCAGTCTTGCTTCTTGCAAAGCACTGTAGTTCCACTTCTTTTGTTTGTTTTGAAAACCTTCAGTATTGATTTTTTTTTTACTCTTAAAAACTAGATTTCTTTTTTTTCCTTTGAAACCTAGCTTCTAAGCCTCAGGAAGGTTAAGTTTCTTAAGACAAGATGTAGCATAATGAGAGGACATCAGATTGTAAATGAGGTACCACTTGTGGGATTTGAAAGCTTGTAGCTTTCAGAAGAACTCTCAGTAAAATATAATTATTACAATTTCTTAGCACATCACTCTGAATCAAGTTCAATTGCGCATTTTGTAGCCAAATCATAACTTTTTTTTCTTCTTATTGATGAGAAATGGATTTTAATCTGCAAAAATGAAATATTTCATGAAATCTCTAAACTTCTACTTGAAAGAGCTGGGAAAGTAGCTCACTTTCTGTAGTTTCCCAAAGTTATTGTCATGTTTATATTTTGAAAACAAATTTGATTAGTGCCATATATTTTTATTCTAAAAACACCAAAATAGACACATATATAGCAGCAAGATAAGGACAGCTGATTAACAGGTAGAAACTTTGAATGAGCAATGATTCTCCAGGTTGAGGGGGGAAGAATAGCATAGCATAGCATAGCATAGCATAGCATAGCATAGCATAGCATAGCATAGCATAGCATAGCATAGCATAGAATAGAATAGAATAGAATAGAATAGAATAGAATAGAATAGAATAGAATAGACCAGGTTGGAAGAGGCCTTCAAGATCATCGTGTCCAACCAATCATCCAACACCACCTAATCAAATAAACTATGGCACCAAGCACCCCATCTAGTCTCCCCTAAACACCTCCAGTGATGGCAACTCCACCACCTCCCTGGGCAGCCCATTCCAATGGGCAATCACTCTCTCTGTGAAGAATTTCTTCCTAACATCCAGTCTGAACCTCCCCTGCACCAGCTTGAGACTGTGTCCTCTTGTTCTGGTGCTGGTTGCATGGGAGAAGAGACCAGTTCCCACCTGACTACAACCTCCCTTCAGGTAGTTGTAGAGAGCAATAAGGTCACCCCTGAGTCTCCTCTTCTCCAGGCTAAGCAACCCCACCTCCCTCAGCCTCTCCTCACAGGGCTTGTGCTCCATACCCCTCACCAACTTTGTTGCCCTTCTCTGGACACATTCCAGCAAGTCAAAATCTTTCCTAAACCGAGGGGCCCAGAACTGCACACAGTACTCAAGGTGTGGCCTAACCAGTACAGTGTATAGGGGCAGAACGACCTCCCTGCTCCTGCTGGCCACACCATTCCTGATACAGACCAGGATGCCATTGGCCTTCTTGGCCGCCTGGGCACGCTGCAGGCTCACGTTCAGCCTACCATCAACCAGTACCCCCAGGTCCCTCTCTTCCTGGCCGCTCTCCAGCCACTCTGACCCCAGCCTGTAGCACTGCATGGGGTTGCTGTGGCCAATGTATAGAAGCTGGCAATTGGATGTGTTAAATCTCATGCCCTTGGACTCTGCCCATCTGCCCAGCTGTCAAGGTCCCTCTGCAGAGCCCTTCTACCCTGTAACAGATCAACACCTGCTTTTAATCTGAGTAACAAAAGAGTTAGACTAATTTTAAAACAATATTTAATCTGAATCCCTCTCATTGGATAAGGATTAAATCCTTCATACACCAAATATCAATGCATAATGTATTGGAAATCAGATTTTGCAATATAAGAAATAGAAGCTATTTTTTAAAATTGTGAGACTATGACATTCAGAATACATTATTTTAACACTTTGGTTTTCAATTTTCATTTTTATTTGAGAGCTGATTGTCATAGCTATTTAATTTTCAACACCATATTACTTTCTCAAGACACCTAAGGAAGCATCCAATTCTACTCTGCGCCTTTACTACATGCATATCTTCTTTGCTTTGTTTTCCTAAAGGAGACACCTTTGTAAGTGTTGCAAGAAGCTGAAAACATCTATTGACAGTCTAATCACAGTTAATGAAAATTTGCAATTGTAAAACTACTCTGCACAACTTTTGTTTATGAGAATCATAAGAAGGGAGAAGTACACACTGGTAAACTGAAGAACAAGAATTATCTTGAAATAAAATATACATTTAATTCATGTTAATCATAGTACATAATTGCATAAGGACAAACACACAAGTTATATATATATATCTCAAGGATTTGAGCTGGCAGTTACCAAAACAGCATCGATGTTCACCTTTCCAAATAGAATTCAACATTCTGCTCTAGGCCTACATTGAGAATCACTGCCTACAGGTGTAGATTTAAAGGTCTGCCTTTAAATTTAATTGTACTAAAGCAAGCTGTGGTATCTTTCTAGATTCTGACTGGTGGCGTGACAGACAGAGCTGGTGCTAATCTTATTGTTAATGTCAAAGACCAAACCCGACAGGAGAAGACAAGATAGGCTCTAGTGAATGACAGAGTAATCAGTCTGGAATAGAACTAGCTCATCCATAAAGGATCAGACTTGGGGAAATCACTATCAGCATGTCCACATGTTTACTTCTTTTCTCACACTGATGGCAGTTAGATCACTTAACAGCATATTTCTTTGTCAAACATTATTTGAAATTCATGTTATTCTAACACTGCAAAACTAAAGGGATAAAAATCATTCAGTCTGTCTGTGTTATCAGTGCTGAACATTTAAAGGTATAGTGTGAAAATAATTCCAGATACAATTTTAATAGAGGCTTTTGTTGAAAGTCCCCAGTCCTGAATACTTCCCTTTAATTCACTGTCACAATAGATCATTGTACATATTTAGTCAAATCCTTCAAATAAAAAAAAAGGGAAATTGATAACTATTCTAACATCAGTAGAATTATAACATGCTAATCAATTTGAAACCTTTGTGAATTAATAAAACAAATGGAGTAATAGCAGTAACAGACCTGTAGCCTATAAATTCAATGGTAGTAGGAAGGGTGAGGACTTAAAACTACAGTTAAGCTTCTGAGGTTTTGTTGCCTACATCCCATACTTCTAGTATCTGTCCATGACCCCCTTATTTATTCTTCTAGATAGATATTAAAGGGTCTCCATGTAGCCCATATCTGGGGCTAAACTATAACAGTTACTCTGTCACACAGTGAATCCTTCCCAGCAGAGAAGGGGAATCAGGAAAAAGGGAATCAGGAAAATGAGACTCACAGGCTGAAATGTAAACAGACTTAAACAAATATCCAAAATAGTACCAATGTCAATGATAAGTATATAAAGTTAAACATAACCCAGCAAAGGTACAGTAGCCACAACTTCCAAGAAGTCAGTGTTCAGGACCAGGGACAAGAAGTCCCAGTAGAAAACCATAGGAAGTTTCCTCCCTTTCAATGAGTATGAAATACAGCTAGGAGACAAGTCAGCTGTCCTGGCTGACTCAGAACTGCTAAAGGCCTGGAGACCAAGACTGGCCTGTGATTCTACTCCTGTAAAACCAGGACATAGGGATACATTTTAAAAGATTTTTTAATATATATTTTTAATATAAACAATTTCCAATTATTATTTCAATATATTTTAAGACTACAGAAAATCTGGATGTTTACATTTGAGGAAGGAGAGGACCCCTCGGAGCTATTTTCTTGTGGCACAGTGCAGACATATGTATGCATCAAGTGGGCTAGTAGTATTCAGAGCAATGAAAAGGAGTTAGCTTTCTGGTAATTTCTGGTTCATATATGATCCTGTGCTGGTTGCTTTTTCTAAATAATGGAGAAATTACTTTTCATAATTTTCATAATGTGTGACACTAATCACAGGAAAAAATGCTGTCAATAAGAACAGATTCTTCTTTGGGTACATGGACAGGCAGCTATGTTCTGATGAAAGCAAAAATATTTAGGTTAGCATACAATTACTTCAATATATTAAATGTTTTTTTGTCTGTTTTTAAAAAAAAGATTAAGCAACTTACAACATGATTAAACATACACAGTATGCCAGACATGTTTATCAGAATTTTATAGTGATTTTAGTGTATGTAACCACCCTTGCTTCATTTTAATGAAGCTTCCATGTAAAGAGAGGGACTTTTATGTTGTGTTTTCAAAGTGGCCTTCAGTGACATCTGCATTCATGTTTTTGCAACGTACCTTCCATATATAAACAAGGTTGTCTGCCAGTGAAACAGAGGTGAAAATAGATATTCAGCTCCAAATTTTCTTTTTGTCCTGGTATGTGATGAGTTCTTCACAGCTGCACCAGTTTCAGTGACAGCTGCATTACAGTAATATTGATAATACTCAAATGACCAGTTTACAGAAGGATTTATGTATTTGCATTTGTCTGGAGGGGTTATTTTTCATGAACTGACTTCAGCTGCATGTAATCAAAATAATATTGTGATGCTGTTTGAGTATAAAGATCCTGCAGTGTCCCTTTTTTTTTTGACTTGCAAACAGAGGATTCTGTCTTATACTCCCTATTCTTTTTGCCTGCCAGTGACTAATGTGATTCTAGATAAGTGGGACATTTTACACTGAGGTCTTATTTTAAATGAGAAAGAGAGGGAGTAGGACCATCAGAATTTCTGCTGATGTGCAAGTCTCCTTGAATATGATTCAGCAATCCCTCTGCAGCTCCAGGGCATGCCCTATATTGTCTTTTTTTGTTCTTTTTTCCCCCTAATTCATCTGTGGTACAGCTTTAGATGAACTGTGCCAATTCTGAATTTCTGGAAAGATCTTAAACTGTTTTTCTTTCTTTCAACTGCACAGTGGTACTAACTTTCCACAAGACAGGTTTATTGACAATTGTTTGTTTTAAGTCCTGGTGCTGTTGATAACAGCAATAAAAAAAATAGAGTAGTTGTATATTTCTAAGCAGAATGAAATTCTAAATCAAATTAATTTCATACTGCATTTTGGCTCCAGAAGGTCAGATTTTAGATTTTGAGTACAATATGAGCCAGTTCCCACTGTGTGGAACACAGATCCTATACTTAGCACATGTTTTAAAACTCACTTTTTAAACATTCTTCATCAGCAATGTTTTTGCCTTTATGTTAGGTATTTTGGTAAACCAAAATGTTTTATCACAGCTGTCTCTGTTACTCTTGGTTTAGTTTCCAAAAAGCTTTGTTTGGATGCCATAAATATGTTAAGTAGAAAGTAATCCATTCAAGTTGTCCAAAACAATGAAAAGTCTCCAACTTTTGGGTAAAGTTTCTGATTAGTAATAAAAGTTTTGAGATACATTAATTGGGTTTTGAGTGAGCTAATTAACCATCTGCTGGCAAAATAGTGACTGATTCAGTGCTAATCTGAGTGTATTTTAATTGCAACAGAAGAACAAGCATTCATTTATAATAAATCAATTTTCTCAATATTTCCAATTGAATAAATACTAAATGCTTAAAAGCAGTATAGTAAAGGTTAGATCTCAAATGCAGGCAATCAGAAGAATGTAATCCAAGTGTAAGTAATAACCAAAATCATGTAATGATTCACTGAAGTGAACCTTGTCACCAAGAAAGGCTGTGCAAACTGCATGTTGTAGAGTTCAGTGTACTTCATTTGCTTCTTGTTTATTTCCAGGTGATGCTGCAAGTTCAAGAAACATGCTGCCTCTCAAGAAAGCTATAGTTTCCATCTATAATTTCCCAAACAACTCATGCTCTTAAACTCTTGAATTGAAAATGGTGAATTTTCTTTTCTTTTTTTTTTTTTTTTTACCATGACATTCGATTATGGAATTGGAATCCAGAAGAATAAGAGGATCAGAAGCATCTAGATTTTGCCTCTTTTCAGAAGACAATGAAAGTAAGACTTTTCATTTAAGGCAAAGTTACCATAAGAAATTAAATTTAAAAAAAAAAAGGAAAAGAAAAACAACTAAAAGAAAGAAGCAGAATACGGGGCAGAATGTAAAACATTTCAGGTTTGTATGAATACATTTTGAGATATTAAGCTTAACATAGGGGATGGATGAGAGTTAAATTTTATATTAGTTCAGTTTAGCATAGATGTTGAGGCACACATGGCAGTCTTTGACAACTCAAACATACAATCCATAAAGAAATGAGGAATCTTGGATCTTTCACATGTTCAATGTTTAATAAGAATCTCCTTACAACTAAGGAGTAGAAATATCAAATCTTAATTATGAACCATGCCAATTCAATGCAGTGTAGTCTATGAGCAAATACATTTTAATTAGAAGTTGTTTATCAGTGTTAGTTCTTATGTGCTCCTGCTTACACTTTTAGATACAATCACTCTTCTACTTGGCTGAATCAGGTTATTTTATTTTATTTCAGTATCAAGTGACCAATTGTGGTGGGTTAACACCCTTTTCTGAGAACAGAAGAACAAAGCAGGGTGGAGGGCTTGCAGGTACTTTTCACTCCCTGCAGGGCATTTTTCGCCTGGGAAGCCCGAGTCTGTTCCACTCCCCCCCTCCCTGCCCAGCTAGGGTATAAAAAGCAGGACATCATAGCTGTTGGCCCCGGCTCTTCTGGCTTCTGCCTCTGCTGGATGAGAGCTACTGCAGCTGCCCTCCTGCTCCTCTGCCACGCGGTTGGACCTGATCCCTGCTGCCTCCACGCTTCCTCAGAGAAAGGCTGGTTTTGTATTATTCTCTTGTTTTTGTCCCCCTCCCATCCATCCTTGTTCCTTGTCCTTGTGAACCTTTTTCCTGTTATTGTTATATATATATATATACTGCTTAAAGACAACTCTTTACCTCTCTACTTCCAAGCCGACTCCAAATTATTGTTTGGTGGATTTGCTCCTTCCTTTTCTCCCCTCTCTGTTGGGAGGAAGGAGGGGGGGGAGTGGGGGAGAGATTCTCAGCCTTGCCCCCCACCTGAGCTCTTAACTTCCAGTTAAGGCTCAAACCAGTACACCAATTTATGGAAGGATTTCTGTATTTGCATTTGCTTGAGTGGGTTATTTTTCATGGGTTGACTTCAACTGCATGTAATTGACTTTGTGGGGAAAAAAAAAGTTCTAAAGAACACATTAAAAGGTAAAGAAATATGCAAAAATCTAAAATAAATGGCATTTCTGAAGCAGATTTAATTTCTGTACTTCAGAATGTGCCATATTGTAATTACAAAGATTTAGGTAAATTTAACTACTTTATGTAAACTCAATAAGGCAAATCCAATTGTGTTTCATTTATTTTAAGTCAATTATGCTGTATAATATGTTTCCTTCAGTTTGCAGGCAACACTGGCAGCAGCCAAGCTGTTTATGAAACTTCAAATTAAATTTTTGGACATAATCATGATGCAATGTAGAGGCAAAACAAGATTAACAAAAGAATGATCAAAATTAACTGAGACTAATAATTTAATCTTTGTATTCTTTAAGATATATGTATGAAATACGTGCATATATATTGCAACTACAGAAGCCTTCAAACATTCCATTTTTCACTGCCTTATTCAGGAAGGGGAAAGTAGTATTTGGATAACTAAGACATTGCAAAAGAAATGTTTACACTTGACATATATGTTAACTGCTGTGAAGGCATCTTCTGTCTTCAATTCCATGTCACATATTTCACATCCATCTCGGAAGCAAGAAAAGGAACATTTCCCAGCCTAAGACTTTTGCTCTGACTGGAGACAAAAATAATATTTTTAATTCTTCTTTGGAGAAAATGATGCTCAGTTTCCACAATAGAGATGGTTAAGCCTTTTGAAATGCAGACATAGGTTTGTTCCAGAAATATTTGCTATACCTCACAAAAGTATGGCATTTATTTATTTTTCAATTTATTTACATGAATGTTTTCAGGTTATTCAAAATATTTCAGCTGTTCCTTTTTTTTCTACAGTGAAAAGGAATAGTGAATAAGAAATCTCTTTTTTCTCTATACTGAAAATTGTGGTTTAGGAGCTGTTGGCAAACAGACAACACATCAGACAGTTGTGGAAGTGTCTTTTATTTTCAGAAATTTCTGAGTGTAAGTACGAGTCATTTTACCAGTGAGATTCAGGTGATACAATTAATTTCTGGAGAGATTTATTTGGTCTAAACCAGCTTGAATAATTGATTGAACATCTGGGCTCTCAGAGTTCTAGTACATGAGGTAATATTTTGCTGGTAATCTCTGACCAGTGGTGTTTCTTAAAGCTCAGTTTTAGGGCCACTTTGGAAATAATAATAAATTAGGATGAACCATTAATGCACTTGAGGGTAGAGAACCCTTACAGATAGATCTTGACAGAGTGTTGTGCAATTGCCAACCATGTAAAATTTAAAAAGTGCTGGATTCTGCATCTGGAATGGTATAATCCAGCATGTATGTATAGACTGGGGGACGTGATTGTATCCCTTCATAAAGAGATCTGGGATGTCTGGGTGAAGGTAAGCTCAATGTGAGTCAACAACGTGCCCTGGTGGCCGGGAAGTTCTAGCTGTATGGTGGAGTGCATTAAGCACACTATAACTAAGCAGCTGACCCATGTGACTGACCCACTTTTACGGAAAATTGGTGCAGCCTCACCTCTGATAGTGTGCACAGC
Source organism: Colaptes auratus (assembly GCA_015227895.2). Classification (NCBI taxonomy): domain Eukaryota; kingdom Metazoa; phylum Chordata; class Aves; order Piciformes; family Picidae; genus Colaptes; species Colaptes auratus. Next base: position 98,063,805 of record CM037631.1, on the reverse strand, counting down.
TTTGAGCTACATCATAGTTTCATAGTTTCAGTCAGGCTTGGAAGGGACCATGGGCAGGGATACCCTACACTAGATCAGGCTGGTCAGAGCCTCATCCAGCCTGGGTTTAAATACCTCAAGGGACGGGGCCTCAACCACCTTCCTGGACAACCCATTCCAGGGCTTCACCACTCTCACGGTGAAGAACTTCCTCCTCACATCTAGCCTGAATCTCCCCACCTCCAGCTTCATTCCATTCCCCTAGTCCTATCACTACCTGATAGCCTGAGAAGTCCCTCCCCAGCCTTCTTGTAGGCCCCCTTCAGATACTGGAAGGCCACAATGAGGTCACCTCGGAGCCTTCTCTTCTCCAGACTGAACAGCCCCAACTCCTTCAGTCTGTCCTCATAGGAGAGGTGCTCCAGCCCTCTGATCATCCTCGTGGCCCTTCTCTGGACACCTTCCAGCACCTCTAGATTCCTCTTGTAATAGGGGCTCCAGAACTGGACGCAGTACTCCAGGTGGGGTTTCACCAGAGCTGAGTAGAGGGGGAGCATCACCTCCCTTGACCTGCTGGCCACACTTCTCCTGATGCAGCCCAGGATCTGATTGGCTTTCTGGGCTGCAAGTGCACATTGAGAGCTCATGTTGAGCTTCTCGTCCACCAGCACCCCCAAGTCTCTCTCCTCTGGGCTGCTCTCCAGCCAGTCCCTGCGCAGCCTGGATTTGTGCCTGGGATTGCCTCAACCCAGATGCAGGACCCTGCACTTGGTCTTGTTGAAGCTCATGAGGTTGGCTTGTACCCACCTCTCCAGCCTGTCAAGGTCCCTCTGGATGGCATCCCTTCCCTCCAGCGTGTCTGCTGCACCACACAGCTTGGTGTCATCAGCAAACTTGCTGAGGGTGCACTCGATGCCACTGTCCATGTCACCCACAAAGATGTTGAACAAGACTGGTCCCAGGACTGATCCCTGAGGGACTCCGCTTGTCACTGGCCTCCACTGGGACATGGACCCGTTGACAGCCACTCTTTGGGTGCAGCCATCAAGCCAGTTCTTTATCCATCTGGTGGTCCATCCATCAAACCCGTGTGTCACCAGCTTGGAGACCAGGATGCGGTGCAGGACAGTGTCAAAGGCTTTGCTCAGGTCCAGGTAAATGACATCAGTTGCTCGCCCCTCATCTATTAATGTTGTGACCCGCTCACAGAAGGCCACCAGGTTTGTCAGGCAGGATTTGCCCTTGGCAAAGCCATGCTGACTGTTCCCATTCACCTCTTCACTATTCTTCGGAGTCAGTAGTGCCTCCAGGGGGATCTGCTCCATGATCTTTCCGGGCACAGAGGTGAGACTGACTGGCCTGTAGTTCCCTGGTTCCTCCTTCTTACCCTTTTTGAAAATGGGAGCAATATTTGCCCTTTTCCAATCTGTGGGGACTTCCCCAGTCTGCCATGACTTTTGGAATATAATAGAGAGGGGCTTAGCAACCTCATCTGCCAGTTCTCTCAGCACCCGTGGGTGTATCCCGTCGGGTCCCATGGACTTGAACACTTTCAGGTTCTTCAGGTGATCACAAACCTGAGCTTCACTTATGAAGGGCAGTTCTTCCTCCCCGTCCCTGGCATCATCTTCCATCACACCAGGAGTGTGGCTGGAGGCCCTTGCAGTGAAGACTGAGGTAAAGAAGTTATTGAGTACCTCAGCCTTTTCCACATCACTTGTGACCAATTCACCAGTTTCCTTTCTGAGGGGGCCCACACCTTCCCTACTCCTCTTCTTCCCATTAATATACCTGTAGAAGTTCTTAGTGCTCCCTTTAACCTCCCTGGCTAGATTCAATTCAAACTCTGCTTTGGCTTTCCTAACCAGGCCTCTTGCTGCTCGGGCAGCTTCCTTATATCCCCCCTGTTCTATCTGTCCTTCCCTCCACTGCCTGTAGAGTTTCTTCTTAAGTAATAGCATAATATGAGAAGGATGTAAAGATATTAGAATGCTTTCAAAGAAATCAAAGGAATCACAGAATGCCAAGGGTTGGAAGTGATCTAGAGATCATTGAGTCCAAGCCTCTGCTAAAGCCAGGGGCAGGCTGCACAGGAACACATCCAGCTTGTACCTGTTGTTCCTTGTTCCATTGCTGGGCACCACCAAAAAGAGACTGGCACCTTCATCTTAATACCCATCCCTCAGATATTTATAGATGTTGATAAGATCCCCTCTCAGCCTTCTTTTCTTAAGAGTAAATGGCCCCAGTTCTGTCTTTCTGCACAGGAGAAATGTTCCAGTCCTGCAATGTAAGAAGCCATCCAAAGAGCACTATCTGTCTCATCATTGTCATCAGGAATTAGACCCCCTTACCCCAAGCAGAAAGAGTGAAAATCAGGATAACAGCATGAGTTTTTGCAGAGGGCTTACTCCATAATAAGTTACTGATCAAGTGACCGAGTCTGTGCACTGGAATGCAGTCTCCATGCTTTTTCAGGTACAGGTTCTGTGGGAGAGACCTGGATGGTGCCAATGGTCCATACCCACCAAATATGATGGATGACCCTACTGTGTGTGAGTATCACTTTGGAATGGAGAAACAGAACTGCAGTCAAGAGAGACTGATGTGGTGGTGTTGCCAAGGGAACCAAGAACATTAGTGAACTCTGCTCATTATAATGTCAATATAGCATGAAAACACACCTCCTGGCCTGACGCTACCTGCCTCCAAGGTAGACCATGGCTTGGGCATGCCCCCTTGGGCCCAGGCCACACCTCAGTCATTCTTCCTTGCACATGCATGGAAGCCTTACTCGTGGGGGGCACAAGGGGTGGAGAGAGGCAGAGTTCAGACATCAACAGGTGTGAAGTTGATTATAAAAGATGTCACCCTAGCAAGAGGAGGAGTTCTGAAAAGTTCTGAAGAAGTTCTTAATTCTTCTGAAGAAGTAACAAGACTTTGACAAAAAGCTTTCCCCACTAAGATCAAGAAGGACCATCAGGACTGGACCCGGGACCCGAGAGACATCTTTGGACCCTTGCATTATTGGTAGCTATAGACCTCTTTCCTTTTCCCTTCTTCACTTTACCTTTCCCCTGAGGTTTTTCCACTTCAAGATCACAATGATGAACAATCATGAGTCCACTGTTCAGACCGTGACACAATCATTCTTCTAGCTCCCCACTGGGCTTTCATCAGCAGATACCCGCTTTCTTGTATTGGGGAGCCCAAAACTGGAAACTAAAAACTATTCCACATAAAACTAATCCAGGTGTGGCAACAAAGATATTGAAAGGGTCAGAGGGCATCACTTGTGAGGGATCACTAAGGATATGAGACTTATTGTGCTTAGAAGAGACTGGGTGGTGACCTTACTGCTGTCTTCAACTTCCCTTGGGGGGAAGCAGAAAGTGAGATGGTCATCTCCTCTGATGTCCTGTGACAAGATTTAAGGGAATCACTTAAATCTGTGTCATGAGAAGTTCTGATTTGATATTAGGAAAAATGTTCTTCACTGAGGATATGGCCAAGGACTAGAAAAACATCTCCAGGGAAGTGGTCATGGCTCCAAACCTGTCCATGTCACCCTACTCTTGAGGGTGAAATGCTGCAACAACATAGCCTTGGTGCTTAGCTCATCAATAGCTGAAACAACTGGTGTGTTATCAACACCCATCTACATCACTGCAAAATACAGCACTAGGAAAGATGCTCTTGGGAGAATTAACTCATTCTCAGCTAAACCAATTACAAGTATTGTAAAAAAGGAAGGAAAAAAAAGAAAGAAAAAATTAATTGTTTTGATTAATTAATTACAGGTCATTTTCATTGTCTGAAATTACTCATAGATCCATATTCTCTATCCACAGAAGCTTTATCAACAGGCATATTTAATGTGTTCTCTTAAAACTGGTATGAAAGTAACAACACAGAAATATAGCTGTACATTAAGCAAGTGAATCTCTGATTGCAGCCTAGCTAATACTAAAAATTATTTCTCCAACCTCATCTCCTATTTTCTAATATGTATAATTATGGTAATAAAACATTCATTTAATACATTATCTAATGAAGTGGGCAGAACTAGATTCTCCAATGAAGGCACATGGAAATCTATATTCAACTGATGTGGAATAATCTACTTTCCTGTCACTCCTTTTCTGTTTGCATTAATATTTGAACTCTACCCACTAGAAATTGGTTGTCTGGGGGGTTTGTTTGTTTGGTTGTATTCTTGGGGTTTGGTTGTGATTTTTTCTGTTGTTTTTTCTTTTTCTTTTCACTAGTACAGAAAAGATATTATATCCTGTTCAAATATCAAAGTCTGCATTAACTAGAAGTCCTTAGGATATTTTTGTCATGCCTCCAAGTCATCTTTTAGCCTAAAAGACATCTTTACTTCAAGATCATTCAACAAAAAATATCATGGTGTGTACTGTAATGGAAAGGAAGAACAAAAGTACTGTTTAATCTGCATTTAAATTGTAGGTTTTGTTTTCACTGATTGTCCCATTGATTTTCACTTGAAAAAATCACAACAAACAAGAATAACAAACAAAACAAGGGAAAGTGCTTGATCCATTATGCTTTCTTCATGTTGTGTCAATTATGTTGGGGTTTTTTTGACCTCTGCTCTTATCAATCTCTGTGAGACAAGCAATCCAGTTTCTGATATTTTTTCTACAATTCTAATTTTCATTATTATTTCCTGGAACATTCATCTCTTGGCCAGCATAGCAGTTTGTGTTAGACATAAGAATTACTTCATCTTCTTGCAAAGTGCCTCATCTCTACTGGATAACACTTTGTCAACCAAGAATTATTTTATCCATAATAAAATTGTATATGCAAGATAGCTTTTATTGCAGTATTCACAAAGGTTGAAATTACTTTAGAGGAAGGCCCTGACTTGGACAGATAGGTGGAAATATAAAAAGAATTCCCTTTCCGTTTCTCTGAATTAATTTACAGATCCTAGAAGCCCTGAAGAAAATAAAATTATTTTGTCAAAATGAAAAGTACATATCTCCAGGGTTTGAAATCAGTATATACTCATTTGACTTCTAGAAGCAAATATCTCAAATCTGCAACATGATGAAAAAGTGAGAAAATAAAAGCTTGAACTTCTAGCTGAAGAGAAGCATTAACAAACCCCAAAAAAGTCACAGGTTAATATTTGCTTTAGACTTGTAGGAGGGTATTTGGAATGCTTTCTTGGCTATGAAGAAGCAATTTTTAAGGATGTAGCAACATTTGAGGAAATTACCTTACTTTAGATTGTGAAAGGCTTAATATTATCAAATAATTGAGAAACCTGGTGCTCCAAAGACTTGCATCAACTTCTAATTGTGTTTGAAACTTTTTTAAAGGACCTTGATCTGTACTGCACGTTGTGTTCCTTTAGCTTGTCACAACAGAGAATCACTTTCATACTGAGACAGGAAACAAAGAGCCTAAGTTCCATATTTTCTAAACAAATTTTCTGACTGTAGAAAATCAAACTATCAAAATCAAAGAGTGACTTTTACTGACATTCCTTGGTGACAGAAATCCGTCCTTTCACCTCCAGAAGCACTAATCTTCTGACTGGTTCACACAGGCAGAGGAATTACAAAGACTTGTTCAGACTGATTTCATGCCTTAAGTTGTATGTTACTTCATAAGGTTGAAGCAAGCATCCCAAATTTAGTAGTGGGGGGTGGGGGTGTGGCATCTCTACCTAGAGAACAGCTTTCGATGCATCCCTTTATGAGTGTCCTTCCCCAGTCCCCAGGGTCAATTAATTCATATGTCTTACAGCAATATAGCCTTAGCAACAGCTACATAACAAAACAAAACCAGTTTATTTCTTCTCTGTTGTTTTTAGCTTCGGCTACGTAATCTAATTATTTATAGAATTAAGAAAGGTCTCATTTCTCCATCCTTTTTGGTAGGCTCTACTTTACTCCACAGGACCTGTGCAGGGTCAACAAGACCAAGTGCAGGGTCCTGCATCTGGGTCGAGGCAATCCCAGGCACAAATACAGGCTGCGCAGGGACTGGCTGGAGAGCAGCCCAGAGGAGAGAGACTTGGGGGTGCTGGTGGATGAGAAGCTCAACATGAGCTCTCAATGTGCACTTGCAGCCCAGAAAGCCAAATCAGATCCTGGGCTGCATCAGGAGAAGTGTGGCCAGCAGGTCAAGGGAGGTGATTCTCCCCCTCTACTCAGCTCTGGGGAGACCCCACCTGCAGTACTGCATCCAGTTCTGGAGTCCCTATTACAAGAGGGATCTGGAGGTGTGGGAAGGTGTCCAGAGAAGGGCCACGAGGATGATCAGAGGGCTGGAGCACCTCCCCTATGAGGACAGACTGAGGGAGCTGGGGCTGTTCAGTCTGGAGAAGAGAAGGCTCTGAGGTGACCTCATTGTGGCCTTCCAGTATCTGAAGGGGGCCTACAAGAAGGCTGGGGAGGGACTTTTCAGGCTCTCAGGTAGCGATAGGACTAGGGGGAATGGAATGAAGCTGGAGGTGGGGAGATTCAGGCTGGACGTGAGGAGGAAGTTCTTCACCGTGAGGGTGGTGAGGCCCTGGAATAGGTTGTCCAGGGAGGTGGTTGAGGCCCCCATCCCTGGAGGTGTTTAAGCCCAGGCTGGATGAGGCTCTGTCCGGCCTGATCTAGTGTGGGGTGTCCCTGCCCATGGCAGGGGGGTTGGAACTAGATGATCCTTGTGGTCCCTTCCAACCCTAACTGAAACTATGAAACTATGACCTATGAAAGACTCTGGATGTTCTGTAACTGCATCCAAAAATTTGCCAGAACATTGCATTGCAGCTGAAAGGACACTAGCCTCTTATGCCTGCACAGCTGAATTAAGCCCTCAAAATGGGATTTAGTCTGTCATACAAACACCTCTATTATAAACAGATGTTGTCATTTTAGACCCTTCTTGACACCTGTGAGGTTACAAATGGCTAACAATGTTGTGGCGCTGCTACAGAAAATAATGTGGATCATTGTACTGTGGATCATTTGTACTGTATTGTATTTAGGTGGGTTGCATTGGTTGATGGGTTGGACGTGATGATCTTGAAGGTCTCTTCCAACCTGGTGTATTGTATTGTATTGTATTGCATGTATCATCACCTTCTAGTCATGTGAGATATTTCAGGACACCTAAAAAGATGGTAAATATCTGATGTTTAGGAAATTGAAGCCTCCTCCTAGTCGATACACTCACTCTACAGTGCAATTCAGGTCACCAAATGTAGATGTCTACTCTACAATGTGACTAATACGTCCAGAATTCATTGACTGTACTAAATTGAACTTTTTTTACTAGGGAGAGTTTAGACACTTAGCTGTTAAATAGGTACTTATATATTGGATACATAAATTTAGCTATCTGGATCTCTGAGGTTCAGCCTTAGCTCAAATATTTTTCCTTGATACTTAAAAATGTGTTATCCAATAAGTGAATTTTGCCTAATGAAGTGTGTGAAGTAATAAAGATTATTAACAAAAGAGGGTAGAGAATGTACTTTAAAGTAAATGTAGCATCATCTTGGGAAATAGCACACAATCTCTTTATAACGGCATTTTTAAAAAAAAAGGAGTTGAGTAAAAGGGGACAATCACCTCCCTGATCCTGCTGGACACAGCTTTTTTGCTACAAGCCAGGATGCCATTGGCTTTCCTAGCCACTTGGGCACACTTCTTGTTCATATTCAGCTGCCTGTCAATTAGAACCCCCAGGTCAGCTTGTCAATTAGAACCCCCAAGACAGCTTGTCTTGGTCCAGAGAGGGAAAGACACTCAGTTCTTTCAAATATTCCCATGTTGTGAAATGAGAGGCACAAACAAGGCCAAAATATCAACAGCTAGACTATTTATTACATAAATAAAGTGGATGGATCAGAAGGGGAGAGAGAGAAGATAGAAAGGGAGAGAGAGAAGAGAGAGAAAAGAGGAAAGGAATTATATTACCACACCACTCACACCCCACCCCCCCAAGACAGTTTGAGTCCGTGGAGGAAAGGTGCTGCAGGAGATGTTGGGTCTGTAGAGAAATGGTGCTGCAGGAGATGTTGGGTCTGTAGAGGAAGGGTGCTGAGGCTTTGGCTGTAGAAGAGATGTGGTCCTCTGAGCAGCTTCTTCAGCTCCATGAGTTGCAGCAGGCGGAACTCAGGACACAGAGAGAGGGTTCGGTCTGCTTCTTCCAGGCTCCATGGCTTCTTTTCTTCGGAGTAGCATTGTGCCGGGCTTTTCCTTCTCTCGTGCTTTCCTTCTCAGCAGCACTGTCCTTCTGTGTTTTCCTTCATCTGTGTTTTTGGTTCTCCATTTTTCTTCTGCTAAGCCAGTAGTTGCTCAAATTTTTTATACAGTTTTTTAGTCCCTAGCTATGTGTCCAAGTATTGTGCCTCAGGAATTCAGGGGCCAGGAAATCATCCTTAGGTAAGTATCCAGGTATCATTCCCCAGGAAATCTTTCTGTGTATTCCTGTGTGTTTGGGCAGGGGTCCAGATGGAAGGGGGAGGCCTCCGCCTCCTTTTCCATCTACCTGCCATTGTCTCACCATCCTTCCTTTCCAGGGTACTTAATGGGTAGAGATTATCTTGTTTTATGAATATTCCCGAAGGTGGCCTCGGTCCATTGTTGTAGGCCAGCTGTGGTCCAGTGAGCAATGTTATCTTTGCACTTTCCCAAGAGTCATTCCCGTGGCTCTGCCCAACACACATCAGCTATTGTCTGGGCAAGCAGCAAATGATTTTATCTTTGTTGAGTCACACCAGGAGAGACAAGCTTTAGTCTCTCACACAGCTCTCCAGCCACACTTCCTCAAGCTTGTAGTGTTGCTTGGGGTTGTTGTGACCCAAGTGCAGAGCCTGGCATTTCGCCTTGTTGAAGCTCATCCTGTTAACATTGGCCCACTGATCCAATCTATCCAAGTCCCTTTATAGTGCCTCTCTATCCTTGTGCAAACCAACACTCCCACCTAACTTGGTGTCATCTGCAAACTTACTGATGATACACTCTATGTCTTCATCAAGGTGATCAACACAGATGTTAACAGAACTGGTCCCAACACTGAGCCCTGAGGAATGCCACCTGTGACCAGCCACCAGCTGGATTTAACTCCATTGACCACCACCCTTTGGGCCCTTTTGCCCAGCCAGTGCTTATCTAGCAGAGTGTGTGCTCATCCAAGCCATGAGCAGCCAGTTTGTCCATGAGAATTCTGTGGGAAACAGTGTCAATGTTTTTTGAAAGTCTAGGTAAACAATATCCACAGCCTTTCCTTCATCCAACAGTTGGGTCATCCTGGCAGAGAATCCTCACTATCAGTACAGACTAAGTGATGATATGATAGAAAGGACTTTAAGATACTGATGGATGAGAAGCTGGGCATGAGCAAACAGTGTGCGCTCACAACCCAGAAGACCAATCTCATCCTGGGCTGCATCAAAAGATGTGTTGCCAGCAGACCCAGAGATATGATTCTCCCACTTTACTCTGCTTTTGTGAAACCTCACCTGGAGTACTGCACCCAGGCCTGCAGCCCTCAATATAGGATGAACAGAGACCCAATGGAACAGGTCCATAGGAGGGACACAAAAATCATCTTGAGGTTGGAGCACCTCTGCTATAAAGACAGGCTGAGGGAGCTGGGGTTGTTCAGCCTGGAAAACAGAAGGCTTCAGGAAGACCTAATAGTGGCCTTCTAGTACTTGAAGGGGGCCTACAAAAAGTATGGATAGAGACTGTTTACAAAGGCCTGTAGAGATAAGACAAGGAGAAACAGCTTCAAACAATACAAGAGCAGATTTAGATTGGATGTTAGGAACAATTTCTTTACCATGAGGGTAGTGGAATATTGGAACGGTTTGCCTGGGGAAGTGGTTGGGGCCCCATCCCTTGAGATATTTAAAAGCAGTCTTGACAGGGCTCTGGGCAACCTGATCTAGTTGAGGATGCCCCTGCTTACTGAAGAGGGGGTTGGATTAGCTGAATTTTGGAGGTCCATTCCAACCCAGACCATTCTATGATTCTACAATTTATATCTCCCTGACATAATAAACTATTCTTGTAGGTTCATGTTAAGGAGCATAAAGTTCAAAGCTTGAATAGAGATCATAGTTACCCATTGTTAGTCCTTGGGGAAATCATGCACAGGTGAGAGACTAAGATACAGAATAAAGAATTAAGCAGGTTGGAAAAGACCTTTGAGATCATTGAGTCCCCTGAACACCATCTAATCAACTAAACCATGGCACTAAGTGACCCACCCAGTCTCTTCTTAAACTCTTCAAGAATTGGTGACTCCACCACCTCCCTGGGCAGCCCATTCCAATGGCAAATCGCTCTTTCTGTGAAGAATTTCTGTCTTGGTAGGGCCAAACAACCCCAGCACAAACCCAGACAGACACTGAGGTGTCTAGACATGGTCCTCTTCTCCCCCCTCCTTCCTGGAGGAAGCCAGGGTAACATGGGAAGAGGAACAAAGGGGACAGGACCCTGTATCTGGGGTAAGGGCATGTGTTCTGGCCACAGCCTGGCAGAACCCCTTCCCTTTGGTTAACCATATGCTGGTTTCATGCCCTATTTGTCCAATCGGTCTCAGGCAAGACTTGTATAGAGGCTGATATCTAGTTGCCTGTGCCTTGCCTTTGTCTTACTTAGCCTTACTTAGCCTTGCTTGGTTGTGCTTTGCCTTGCCTTTGCCTTGCTCAAGCCTTGCATGCTTGAACCTGCTTGGATTTTGTCTGGCTTAAAACTGCCTCAAGTTGCATAGCCTCGAGTTGCCCAGTCCAGTGCCTTGGATATAGCCACAAACATACACGCTGCAAGCCACAAGAGGAGCCATGAGCGTAGGAGTCAGAACCAAGCCTGCTTCCCCTTGCGACCAGGATTTTGCTGTGCCTCAATTCACCCAGGACAGAGCAAGTGCCCATTGCAAGAAGCATCATTAACAACCCATCATCTGCTGAAGCCAGACCAGCCATCAATGAATGTGTGGCATTCCTGCCAGTGACCTGCCATGTCTGGCAAATAAGAGAGCCCCAAAGCCTCTAATACACAGCAGCAGCACTCCCTACCTGAGTACAACCAGGTGTGAGTAATTAACTAACTGCTTCTTTGGCATGACTGTTCTTGTTGAGTTTCCCCTCCACTGTGATCGAGTGCCAGTTTGCTCCTGGGGTATTCTCTTTCAGTTAGTTCCTCCCAGTTTGCATAAAATTGTTTAAATTGTTATAGTTGCCCAAATACTGTACATTCCCCTGTAAATATATCTAACCATACATTGAACCTCTTGATACATTTTGGAAATCTTCATATTAATAAAGGTTATTAATATTTTATTAATATTGCTATATCATTTATAATAAAGGAAAAATTATGTATCCTTTTCAACAATTTCTTCCTAACATCCAGCCTAAACCTCCCCTGGCGCAGCTTGAGACTGTGTCCTCTTATTCTGTTGGTGGTTGCCTGGGAGAAGAGACCAAGCCCCACCTGTCTACAACCTCCCTTCAGGTAGTTGTAGACAGCAGTAAGGTCTCCAAACGTTGTCAAACTGAAGTTCATATAAACCTTATTTATATTCTGTTTAGTGGTCATCTTTCCACAGTTCTTTTAGTTATCCTCTGTCATTTAGAAGTTTTGAATAGGCTACTTTTCCCACTGCATGCCATTTGCAGTATTTTATCATCATCATCACTGTCTACTTTTTGCCTGTAAAGAAAAATGGGACCTAGTAAACTGCCTTCATAACCAGTTGGATCAGTTTGGAACTACGGAGTTTGGAAATGTGGAGTTTAGCCCATGCTGATTCAATGTGCAAGCAGGGAAGCCAGGCACTTTTTTCTTTGCCAAGTAGAAAGATTGGAAACATCATTTCTTCTTTCCCTTTTCTTAGTTAAAGTGTCTGTATTAATTGTCCATTGATCTTCAAGAAGGACAAGGATATCTAAAATGACTTAGAAGGTCTCCAAGTTTATTTGTTACTCCTTAGAGATCTTCCATCTTTAAGAGTACACTGGCAGTTGTACTAAATAGTCTACGACTCTTCAACCTATTCTTGAGGTTTAAAAAGAATTCTTAGTTTGTTCATTTCATAGTACATTAAAATCTGTGACTATATTTCTCCATTACAAAAAATTTCATTTCAAAAGTTAAATTATGATCTTTGAATAATACAAAGAAGGAAACTTTAAGATCAAAACTGAGCCCAAAGAGGTATCATCTTCCACTATTTTAGGAAGGTCTTTTCTTCTTTGTTTTCTTTTATGATGCTCAACACAGATTTTAATTTTGTAATTTCTCTTCTGCTGGAGCTCTGTATGTTAAACAAAAGATGTGTCATTATTGAAATTCAAATTAAACTACACTAGAAACACTATATATCCCTCTAACATACTGTTAAATGTTTCTGTGTTTCCTTTAGATTTAACTGTTTTAATAGAGTAGAATAGAATAAATCAGGTTGGAAGAGACCTCCAAGATCATCACGTCCAACCTATCAACGAATCCAATCCACCTAAAAAACTAAACCATGCAACCAAGCACCCCATCAAGTCTCCTCCTGAACACCTCCAATGATGGTGACTCCACCAACTCCATGGGCAGCCCATTCCAATGGGCAATCACTCTCTCTGTATAGAACTTCTTCCTAAGATGCAGTCTAAACCTGCCCTGGTGCAGCCTGAGACTGTGTCCTCTTGTTCTGGTACTGGCTGAATGAGAGAAGAGACCAACATCCGCCTGTCTACAACCTCCCTTCAGGTAGTTGTAGAGAGCAATAAGGTCACCCCCCTGAGTCTCCTCTTCTCCAGGCTAAGCAACCCAAGCTCCCTCAGCCTCTCCTGATAGGGCTTGTGTTCCAAATCCCTCACCAACTTCCTTGCCCTTTTCTGGACACATTCCAGCAAGTCAACATCCTTTATTAAACTGAGGGGCCCAGAACTGGACACAGGACTCAAGGTGTGGCCTAACCAGTGCAGTGTACAGGGGGAGAATGACCTCCCTGCTCCTGCTGGCCACACTCTTCCTGATGCAGGCCAGGATGCTATTGGCCCTCTTGGCTGCCTGGGCTCACTGCAGGATCATGTTCAGCCTACCATCGACCAGTACCCCCAGGTCCCTCTCTGCCTGACCGCTCTCCAGCCACTCTGACCCCTCTGCTGTGGCCAATGTGCAGAACCCGGCACTTGGATGTGTTAAATCTCATGCCGTTGGATTCTGCCCATCTGTCCAGCCTGTCGAGGTCCCTCTGCAAAGCCTCTCCACCCTCCAGCAGATCAACTCCTGCCCCCAGCTTGGTGTCGTCTGCAAACTTACTGATGATGGACTCCCTGCAGCTGAAATGTTTTCTTTTCTACCTTGCTCCTCTGAACAATTTTATTCTTCCCTACTATATACTCATCAAATGATATAGTGGTCTATATGTATTTTTGCTGGCAGGTAATGGAGATTCTACTTAGGTATAAGATTTAGTAGACTTACGGTGTTTTACCTTAAAAAATCTTATAACCAGAAAAGAACACAGATTACTTAGACACATTTTGTTTTAAATTGAGATGTTGATGTGTAACATAAATAATTATATTTCAGAGAACTTCTGCATAATCCTATTTGAAAACTTAGGACATTGGCTGTGAGACACAGAAGAGAACAAAGCCTTTCAGTAAGGATTCTCCAGTACTCACTGAAGTTTATCTTAAACTGCATGGAATAGAATGTGGTATTTCTTACAAAACAAATATACAAGCAAGGTATGGGATTAGTAATTTTTCATTATGACTGTTATTTCAGAATATGTGGAGATACCCAGGAGACCAGTCCTTACAAGTACTTCCACATATGCATTGAAATTAGTGAAAAAAACCTCATGGTATTAAAGATAAACATAATCACAGATGTTCTCAGGTAATTAACACTATTCCCTATGTTATTTATGCTCATTCTGTGCTTTTATCATTCCATGCATGCTGGGTATTACATGAAGAGAAACAGGAAACTTTATTGTAAGGATAGAAGGCACTTTGGATAGAAGACACTTTAACACTGAGAGGGCAATAGTCTTGCAAAAATAGGCATTTCAAAGTTCCATGTATTCTTCCCATCTCTCTCTTCAAGAAAAGACAACAACTTTATAAAGCTGCACAGATATTTAAAGCAGGAAAGATTAAAGTGACTTAAATATCTAATGCTGTTGAATTATGATATTGAACACTGTAGAAAATATCATATATCATTTTACAAATTGTTACTCTGGCTATGTGTTAAATAGTTGTGCATTTCTGGTTCTTGCAACTCTAGGAATCTTCAGCAGGGCTATATAAGCTCCTCAGAAAATTCACAAAACCACTCAAAAATATGGTGCAATAAGTGTTATATAAAGAGCAATGGATAGCTGGTGTCTCTTGAATCTAGAAAATACTGTAGGGATGGTAGGGGAATGGCTGATGTTTATAAAAATATGTGTAGCATCAAAAAAATTGAACCGGTAAATAGTAACTTCCCAAAATATGAGAAGTAAAATTATGAAGGGAAAGATATAGTCTGTCACAAAACAATCTTAGGTTGCTCCTCATGCACTGTAAGAACTGTGGAGTACATTACATTACCATAGAATAAGAATAGAATAAGAATAGAATAAGAATAGAATAGAATAGAATAGAATAGAATAGAATAGAATAGAATAGATCAGGTTGGAAGAGACCTTCAAGATCATCATGTGCAACCTATCGACTAATCCAGCCCACCTGATCAACTAAACCATGCAACCAAGCACCCCATCAAGTCTCCTCCTGAACACCTCCAATGATGGTGACTCCACCACCTCCCCGGGGCAGGCCATTCCAATGAATTCCTGTGAAAATGGTTTACACAAATGACAAAGCAAATAGCTACATTTGTGGTAGAGGAATGCATATCTTGCTTTAAAAGAATATCACTTTCTGTCTGACTCCATGAAATTCAGATTCTTTTGGTTTAGGGTTTTTGGTTGGTTCATTTGTGTTGTGTTTGGGATTTTTTTATTTTGTATATTTAAAAATCTTAAGAGACTGAAGTACTAGCACAACAATACTGTCACTGTGCCTAAGATTTTAAATATGATCATTGTATAATTTGTCACAGGATCTTTTGCCTTCCTTAGTTTAGGATTCATTCAGATGTGAATTAAACATTTAAGGCTACTTTGTTTATATAGCACCTACTTTGTTTCTTCAGAGCTTGCAAATAGTAGATATGAATATAGTTAATCAGGAAGAAGACAGAAAGATGCAGAAAAATATCTTATTAAGATATCCTGTTTTTCCAGTTAGCCAATTTCTGCTGTTCTTCTACAGTGATCTCATTTGATGGTGAGACATAGTCTTCATTGCTTATGACAAGTGATTTTTAAACGGTCATCATTTTCTGAGTGCCAAATCTGAGATATAAAAATCAGATTTTCTCAGAAAATTCCCTTTGTAAATATTATTAATTAAATTCTACCACTATCTACTGACACAAAATTCTAAACTATTATGAAAAATAGAATCTGAGATGACTTAGACTGGTCACTCACACTAAGGAGAAAATATTTGTATTAATCCATCTATATCTCAGTCTTTCTTATAAAATCTGGACTTCACAGTACTTTTTGGTCCTGATCTTTTTTATTTTGTACTCAGAATTAATTTCATAGATTCTAATCAATAATCAGCTGAACTACATATAAGATGGAGGGGAGGAAGTAAAGAAATATACTTAGTTCAGTAACTGAGCACTGTCTATTACCTTTCTGATAAATGTGAATAAATCTAACAATCTAGACTACAGAAATGAAGACAAAATACCTTGTTTGCACAAGGAGATTAAATTAAAACTACATAGAAATTTTCATAGTGATATCTTACAAATATCAATGGTTAGGTTTGCAATATCTGGTCTAAGAACATTTGTTTTCTTTACTGCAAAGTGTATATTTAAGTCTATGCGTGTGCAAATAAAATATATATTAAAAATTAATGCTTCTTCAAATTTTCCATCCTGACAGATGCATGAAAGGGCAAGCCTTAAACTTTTTTTGCTCAGTGTAGTGTCACAGATTTTGCCATGTGTAAAAAGCAATTTTTATTTTCCAAAACAGCTGTTCACAAAGTGGAAATGTATTGCAGATTACATAGTGAGGGGAGCAAAGGCTAAAGACAGCAAACGGTAATTTTGATCCATCTCTTTAACCGCATGAAGATGATTCACTGTAATAAAGCTTAAGTTGGATAACTTGGGTCTCGTTAAGAAAATCCAAAGAAAGAACTCAAAATCTGATGATTTTTTTACTGAAATGTCCTTTATGTGCTCTCTCCAATTCTGTTTCAATAGTGTTTTGTTTCAAGCCGTTGCCTTTGCATCTGGATGAACAAAAAGTTTTACAGGCAAGGCTCTTTCCTTGCGTGCTTCATTGTTGTATCTTTCACAGTCTCAGGCTGCGCCAGGGCAGGTTTAGACTGGAAGTTAGGAAGAAGTTCTATACTGAGAGAGTGATTGCCCACTGGAATCAGCTGCCTGTGGAAGTGGTGGAGTCACCTTCATTGGAGGTGTTCAAGAAGAGGCTTGATGGGGTGCTTGGTGCCAGGGTTTAGTTTTTTAGTTGTTTAGGTAGGTTGTATTGTACTGTATTGTACTGTATTGTACAGTATTGTACTGTTTGTACTGTATTGTACTGTATTGTACTGTATTGTACTGTATTGTATTTAGGTGGGTTGGATTGGTTGATGGGTTGGACGTGATGATCTTGAAGGTCTCTTCCAACCTGTTGTATTGTATTATTGTATTATTATTGTATTATATGCTCTTATAAATTTGGGCAACAGTGAACGGTGTAATTTTAATGTCTTTTTAAATGGATCTATATCATTATTGGAATATCTGAATCACTTCCTATAACATTGTTTTAGTATGAGGAAAGCAAGTGATTTATCACTTTTCTCTTAATTTTTTCTTTTTCTTGGATTGTACTAGTGTTTGTGGTCTGTTTTAATATTGGATCAGTTAGTTATGGCACTCTAAAGAAGTATAAAGATCCTTAAAAATGTATTCTTTAACAGAAAATATTTCATATTTTGATTTTAGAACTATTTGACACATAGTTCACTGCTGAACTGCAACTGTCTATACCCTATTAGAAAGAAATACACAGAATGTAATAGTATGTCACATATTTTTCCAAGAGGGTATTTCATGCATATACTTTGAAAGCATCTTACAGTTATTTGGCCTTTAAAAAGAATTTGATAGTAATGGAAAGAAAATTATTAGAAAGCTTTTTCATTTCATCTCTCTTCCCTTGTCAAGTTCATTCCAATTAATCTACAATCTTTTATGTTGGTGGGTTGCTTAAACAGTTGATTGCCATTTCTGTTCACATTAAAACACATCTAGATTACCTGCACATTCAATTTATTTCTTGTATCTTACCTATTTTAGGGTGAACACTGAGATAAACAGAACATCTTGGTCACTGTTTACAGGAAATGCAGATTCCCAGTCTCGACAGGGGCTGAGGTTTACTCTAGCAATAGACATAGGAAGCAGGTAACACCACAGAACAGAACACCGTGCTAACGGTAAAGTAGAAACTTTATATGTATATCTCAATTTCTGGCCTGAATGTTTAAGTGATCCTCTATATAACATTTGGGAATGACTAGTCTGATGCAATGTGCATGGAATGAAAACCTAATTGCAGTGGAGTAAGCTTTTCGAACCCATTTAGTTCATGCTTATACCAGCAAAAAAAAAAAACACCATGATGATTATCCTCAGAGTTTGTGTTACCCAGTTTCTGCATTTCAAAAAGGAGTTCCTCTAATTCTGCATATGACAGAGACTTACCAAATTTTGTCACCAAGAACACCATAAATTGCTTGTATTGAAAATCCAGAAATTATCAATAATTTTTTTTTTGTGTGTGTGTGTGTGTATCATTAGAAGCTCAGGGAGAAACTTGATTTGATTTCAGACTCCTAAAGGAACTAGTAACAATGGACTGTGACAAAACAGAATAAAAGAGGAGAGTTCTCATACAGACACAGAATGAGATTTCTTCAGATTAGACCTTGATAAATATTTGTAAACATTCGTGTATGGCATAAATATAATTTGAAGAGAAATATGCATGCCTCATACTGACAAAAAAGTGTGTTTGTGCCCAATAGACTGCAGACATTGTCTGAGAACTGTTTATTCTTATGGAAAGATTGCCCTGTACAGTGCTGCCAAGGACAGTTTCAGCTTGAATAATTAACTATATAACAACATTCACTAAAGTTACAGTGATCTTAACTTCCAAATTTCTTAGACATCACTGGGACTAATGCCTTTTTTGCCCTCCCTTCTTACTGAATTGAAGGAATTCAATGTGGCATTAAAAGTAAAGTAGGAAGGACAAACTGTTGTGTGAAAGTGTGGTTTCTTCTTCCAGCTGTGGGACTGAACCTTCTCATCACTGAAAAAAATAAATAAATACAAGATTATGGAAAATTATGGTTTTGTTAACTCATGGAACAGGACAAAGTAATTTGGATTCTACCTCTTGTACAGGGATTTTTCTGGACAGTATCAAAGTTCATTAAAAGTTGTTTGTAACAGAGGACCTGTTTTCTTGTGAATACACTGTATTCTTATGGTTTACTGAATAACTGTACTCTGATGCAGTAAATCAAAATTATGCATTCCTCGTCATGGCTCTCATATAAAATATTCCGGTAGATTCCATATCCATCAGGCAAATGCACTGTATGAGGAGACCATTCCGCAGTTGAAGATGGAATTGTTTCTTTCTACAGGTAAGGGTAACACATTCTTATATGAGTTGGTCAAATAGCTCTACTAAACAAGCCTGTTCAGGGGAAAGACAATACAAATTACTAAGTTATTGCAGTCACTAAAGAAAATAGTTAATATGCAGCATCCTTCTTATGCACATAAGTAGCAGGGGTAAGAAAGAAAATATGTATATAAATATATTTAATATTTTTATATAATTTCTTTCTATATGATATGTGAATAATATAAGGAAATGTCCCAGCAATGATGCTAGGATATGAAGCACTCCTTGGGGACTTCAAATTAATAATACTAATTTAAAAAATGTACATATTGCATATTTTCTGTGTTTTTTTCCTCACTACTCAGGTAAGGAACTTATTCAATAGTTAGCCTGTTTACTACTAGGAAATTTGGGAAGATGTGAAGCAATAAGAAGATGAAGTGATGACTTACAGAAGGAATATATAACCACAGATTTATTTTTAATTTTTTAAAATTTCTTAATCTTTTTTGTCTCAATAGGGCACAAGGTTACACCAGCATTACAAGAAATGTTCTTCTTGTTCTCCTTCCTCCCCCTGGAGCTGTTTTCTGGTCATACAGTACAATGACAGAGAGACAAAGAAGTAACATAAAATACAGGAGTTATCCATATGGACAAAGACCAAATAAACTTGGGCAGCTGTCTCCTAGCACACCAGCTTCAACAGTAAATAATTCCCTTATGGAGTACAACTGAAGTAAATATTAGTCTTGAAAAGAAGATTTTGTAGACAAAAATACTTCTAAATAACTGATGAAAAGCAAGGTGGTAAAGTACATTTCTGAGGCTGATTCTTAAAACATACTGTTTCATTTCTACTTCATGTTGAAATTTTTTGTTATTGAAGATTTCCACTTGTGTAGGTGTAGATGTTATTACACACATATATATACACATATATATAGATATGCATGTATCTATGCATATATATACACACATATATATGCATATATATATGTATATACATATATATGTATATATACAAACACACATACACACATATATATATATATCTGTGTGTATATGTGTAATATTTTCCTAAGTTCAGGGGTAAGAGTTTGATTTTTTTTTTCTTCCTTTGAGCCCTTGTAAGGAATTTTATTTTTATAATCAACCAAGCTTTTTTGTGTTAGTTTCCTAACAGGAACATGGAACAATTTAACAATGCTTCCCAGTTAGGAACATAAACACAATGCATGTATTATATCAGCCTAATAGAGACTGATAGTTTTATAAGACATTTATCTATCTATATTTTCAAGCAACACACATTGTGACTGTCTTATAGATGTTGTTTCCTAGTTTCCTGGCCAACCACCATCCATGACTGCTGTTATTTCTCATAACTATAGAATTCTGGAAGGTAAGTGTGGTTAACTGGGGCACAGTGGGCATGGGGAAGAGCTGAGATCATATTCCAAAAGTAGCTTCTTTTCAAAAAAATAACTGATGAGCTATATTTAGATAAAGAAAAAACTCTTGCCATTTGTATAATTTATCATACCAGCAGCAAGCTGATGTGAAGAAAGCAAAATGTATTTCCTGGGAGGTGCTGTTCCTGCAATTGAAAGTTAATTTTTCTTTCTTTGCTAAAGCAAAAATCCTTCTGTCCTTTATCCAGGTTCCATTCCCTGAACCAGGATCAGACTGTCAAGGTAAGCGATCAGCAATGGCAAATCAGAAATAATATTCTGAGTTGTGTCGTAGCAGTGAAAACTCAGGTTGCCGTCCAAAGCAGTAGGAATCTACGCAGTCCAGGCTTGCAAATTGTTATGTGAATAAAACAGATGTGCGTTTTAATGATAGATTGCACATTTGGAAGATAAACAATGGATCTACCTTGTTTTCTTAGGCTCTGTAAAAAAATCAGCAGGAGCTTGAAAATAATTAAGACTTGTTATTATATTGTTTGTTTGAAAGACCATTCCAGAGCATGATGCAATTTTTGTTTCACCAAAAAAGAAATATTCTCTTTCAAAATCATCTCTTTAATGCTGGTGACTGGATCTAAGGGCAAACAGTACCAAGGCTGTATTGAAGATCACTGTAGGTGAACAGTCATTTGTACCAGTAATTAGACAGAAAATCATGTTGAAGCAAAGACTGGAAATGCTGGGACTCGACATCCTTAACATTTTTAGTTTTAGGTCTTGTAGGCACTACATGAATAATCATATATTTATTTTCATAAACAGCTACCTGTTGTCTCAGTGGAGTTACTGAGAAGGAAAAGTACTACATTATAAACCTAATTACACTATAGGGAATTTCAGCCATTTCAGCTCCTCCATTTGTTCTGTAAAAATGTACATTCAAAAATAGCAACCAGATAATGAAAGAACACACCAGGTTTTGTTCTTAGGCACCTTCACTTGTTTTGAATGCCTTTGGTGAGTGATTAATTCTTTTTAAAGGTCTCCAAATATCAGCCGTTATGGTGATAACTCACACACAGGTATTTCTGCTTTCAGACTCTCTCTTTTAGTGTCCTCTGTCACATCTTTTTTGGTTCATGCTATCAGCTTAGATTTAAACTCTTCAGAACTGATTGAATACTAATCACTTGTTCCCTTTCTTTCCTGCAGCTCCTGTTTCAATTATCTTTATGGACCTGCTCTCCTTCATGTCACTTCCTTTTCTCCAAGCTTGTTGGCAGCCTCAGCACTGCAAGTCTGCCTCAGACTAATAAAATACATCTTACCAGTCTCATCTGACCTAGACAATTTCTTTCTTTTTCTTTCTTTATGAATCCTTTCTTTCCAGTGAGTATTCATTCAGACTTCTTGATATTTTCAAGATTTTTAAATATCTTAATGGTTCTAAGAGTAAGAAAACATTTCTTACTATTACTAATTGCCCAGATTGATTAGTATTTTCCTTAATTATTTGGATAATGGCAATGACTTGCAAATAACATTTTATTGAGTTAAGGGGAACTGCAGAGAGAAATATAACATATTTTGTGTACATTATGAACGGAATAAGAATAATTATCTCAAAATACAGCAAAAGGTACCAAAATTGGCATTAATGAACACATTTTCCAATTTTAAATGCAGTAAGGCAAAAAGAAGATTGTCTAGCTAGATTATGATATCTAACCAGTGATAAAGGTATTTTTTTAAATGTTTCACAAATATCTAGGGAGTATAGATAGCTGATAGCTATAATTTCAGGCAAAGAAAGAAACATGACCTTTCAAGGTTGCTTCTACCTTCATTTTCCTTCTAGCCTGGCTTTCTACTCCTCTGGTATGTGACATAAGTAATCCCCTTGCCTCACTTATCCTGTACCCTTCATTTATCTCAAGAAGTTCTGACACACAAGAAGTCTGTCAAATCAGACAAGAAGTTCTATCTTCCCTTCTACCAACACATAATGAGAAGTAATCTCCGGTTATGAGAAGCTCAAGTTATATTCAATCTGCTGTATTCTTGTTTCACTATCCTATGTCTTCTGCTTGCATGTCAAAGACCTTTCTGGATTTTATTTACCTTTTCCCCTTTTATGACTTGAATAGCTTCATATTGTAACTGGTTTTGAACCTATGAACACCTCATATTTGCAGCATCAGTGCAACATCAGTTAATTTTTTGACTGAGTTCTGAAAGAAACATGAGAGTATGCCCTAGTTAATTCACCTTTATTTCTACCTGAGCATACAAATCTGGTATTCAGTGCTGTGCCTGACATGACTCTAACATCTTCACTTGCCCTATGGTCAGTTCACACAGCATTTTTTCAAGAGCAGTTAATTTGCTTTGAATATGCCTTCTCCTGGTATTTTAGAGTGTCTTGTTATTTTGTGTCATTTTCTATTCATGCACTCTATTAGCACATTCTAGTGATTCCCGCATGTGCAACCTTTTTACTTACTCAGAGCAGTTACACTTAATGGCACCCCAACATGTCACACAAGGTTTAGCAGTGACCTTGGATTCTATAGAAACAGCTGTAAGCAAAAGCCTTCCTGCCTACCAATCCTTAGTAGGAGTATGAAGCATTATCACTTCTAGACGCAAACTGTCTCTGCAAAACTATACTGTTAACTTTAGAAAGTGCAGGTACTTGTAAGAGACTGAACTGAAAAGTAAAATCACTGAACAGAATTGGTTCTGTTCTAGCTCAAATCAGAGCAGAAAAAGGCATTTCCAGTAGATAAAGCAGAAGACAAAAGTAACTATCTGCAAAAAAACCCCAAAACATTTCATGCTAGTGTTATGCTGAGAAAAGGGAGAGTATTGTAGAATATTTTTTGGGAAAAAAAATCCCTTTCTCTAGGCAACACCAGTTAATGGACTGTGTAATACAGCAAGAAGTAGAACCAAGCTATGGTAGCCTGATTGCAGAGACAAAAAAAATATTATTAAAACTTAGAATGCTCGTATTTTCTGTGTTTTATCACAAACCTTAGGCTTTATTGTCCTTCATGACTCACTCATTATTTGCAACTGGAGTGATCAGGCTATTTTTCCCACATTGTTACAAAAATGTGCCTCAAAATGTTGCCTTCTACATTATTTGCAAGCTTAGAGATATCGACTACTTTGTGAGTTGTAAGTACAGATCAACTGTGCTGTGTGACTTTGTTTTGAACACTGAAAACTTGCAAGATGTCTTATGTTTATTTGTGAAGCGACTGTATAATATGTTCACATTAAGCTTCAGTAAAAAGAGATGGTGACTTTGAGTCAAGATCCTCTGAAAACCTTTTATAACCCCACCTGCAAAGTGCACTACTGTTTTTATCTAGCTGTAATACTTTGCTGCTTCTTTTATCTTTTATCCCATAAAATGACTCAGAGGAAATGGGATTAATATTGTGATACTAAAGTGCGTGTAAAAGCAGAACACTGAAGTGAAATGTATTGGCAAGGTATGAACATCTTAAAATAGTCCACATGATTAGGATTTAAAGTTTAGTTGTTTGTGCTACAACTAGAGCATCCCATCAAGAAGTTTGCATACACTCAGCCACCTAGAGAAAAAGTAATTGAGAAAGATTGACTGTGAATTCATCTATTTAGCTTGTATAAAGCTGACTGACGGTGCACTAAAACATATTTGTTATGCATTTGGCATATAGCAGTGGTTTTACTAAGTTGTTTTCTGTTGTTTGTTTAGTGTTTGATTTTCTTTTGTGTGTTGTTGTTTTGTTTTTTTTTTCAATACCCTAAATAATCCCATTAAAGGATTTCCCCAAGAAAGTGAAAGCTAACAAGGGGGCTGCAAGGTGACACAAGGAATGTGGTTTTGTGTCCTCACCAAGAATTTGTTACATTCTGTGAATAAATTAAAAATCCTTTAAAGGCTCTAGTGCTTCAACAGTTCTTTAAAAGGATTTTAAAAGTTAAATCAAGAAGATTTTTGTCTTTCCCACCATAATTTCAAATAAACAGCTGAAAGGCAGCCCATTCTTGCTACCTTCTGAGGGCTTGTATGTTGTACATGACGTAAGAAGTGAGTAATATCTATGAAGCTAGGTGGTTACAGATGTCGTAAAGCTTTAGAATGCTCCACCAAAACTGAAACTCTAATAAAGAGATAGGTAAAGTTTGTGTAAAGTGCTTTCTTCTGATGGGTAAAATAACTAAATAAATTAAATAGATTCTCCACTATAATATGTGTTTCCTGCTAAGATCCTTTGAAACTGCTGCATTTTACTTTTCTCCTCCCCGCAAATCTGTTAAAATTTGCATATTAAATGTCACCAGTTTGTTGCATATTGAAATATTAACTTTATTCATATAGGATTTTTTTCTCCTATTGAATAAAGAGTTTTGGTGCCAGTCCTAGGAAAGGCTGAAAAACTAAAAAGGCTGGTTAAATTAACTCTTTTTTTTTAACATCTTTGTCCCTCTGCTGGGATCTGTGTAAAATTAAAAGATCTGTTTCTTTGCATTAGCAAAAAAGGTTATTAAACATCTACAAATTATATTTTTTCCTGATTTTCATATCTAATTCCATTTTTTCCATACTGGAAAAGGTCTCTCATATCAAGGAAGTCTAAAGCAAACTTTAAAAAGAAATCTACTTCAGTGTCAGGGTAAGCACAGCAAAGGAAATTCAATACTTACACAGCCTTTTCTGATATTATATCTCACTTATTTATGCTATTCAGGCACCAAGAGACACAGTAAAGCAATAATCTTCAACTCTAAAATATGTTCTACCCCTAAGGGTAGAACATCAGATTATGATTTTGTAGGAGCTTGCTTTGTCCTCAGTGGGCTTTGCTGGATGGCTTATGAGTGCACAGCCTTGTGTTTGGTAAAAGAAGTTGATATACCACAAGTAGATTTCTTCCATGTAGTTTTCCTGCATGGACAAGTCTAATGGATCCCATACTGCTGTGTCCTACTCAGCTGAAGTAAAGAGACTGTTTCCAAGTGCAATGCTAAAGTGAGATAGCACACTCACCAGAAGCACAGGTACTCTCTTTACCCTTCTTCTCCAGGTTCTTTTATGTGAGCTACAGTGTGGAGGGTTTTGTTTGACTGTTCGGGTTTTCTTGTTTGGTTTTTTCCCCCCACTATGTATCAGAGCAGAGTTGACTGAAGTCAATGGGATAATAACAATTCTCTGAAGTTATTTCATATTCTGCAGTTTTTGAATGTTTTCAATCATTTTTACAAAGCCAGAAAAACTAAGAACTGAAATTAAAACATAATTGCTTATTATAACTGAAATTAAAACATAAATGCTTACACAAAGATATTGACTGCCATAAGAAAAATGGAAGTTGGTTATGCTCTAGTGAGTGTCTGGTAGGCTGTAACTTTATTTTGTGGACTTTCTAGGGGACAGGAATCATTTAATCTATTCAGAAAGTACAACTTTGTTTCAGATTATGCCTTTACCAGTGTATAGGGCGCAGCCTACAGAAATACTGCACTCCAGCTTCTCTTTCATACCCTTCCTGCTTCCCCCCAGACATCTTCAAAATCAATAACATGAAGTGAAATATCCAACCACCACTGGAAATGTTAATAAAAGTTGATAAATAAGTAAACACAACAGAGGTGAACTAGAAATAGAAATCTGTAAAATTGTTTTCTCTTTAGATTGCAGCCTGCAGTCCTTCATTCTTTGCTTTTTTTAGTAGATGGAAGAAAAAGACATGCCCTGCTCAAACTGCTGCTAAACACAAGATACCAATTAAGTCTCATTTCAAGTCCCTTTCAAGAACTAGGTATTGACAAATGCCTTTACATTACCATAGCACTGAATGTGCATGCAATTAGCAAAGGCACAGCTAGCTTAGTACCAAACTAAAATGGCAATTTTGCACACCAAAGGATACTACTTCCACAATTCAATGTCCCCAAAAGCTATACATGGATGGATGACCTCCTCTGCCAGGTGGCAGAGTTGCAAGGGGAAATTGAATGATTAAGGAGTATCAGAGAAGCTGAACAGGAGATAGATATGTGAAGCCAGGCTCTGCTCTACATAAGAAAGACATGGGAGCAACAATCAACAGGGACACAGGACCAGATGTGCCCTGTAGCCTGCTCCTGCCAGACCAGAGGCAGTAACCTGGATGAAGGGAGTGAATGGAGGCAAGTTCATGGCTGAGGCAACAGACAAATTTCTTCCTGTCCCACCTCATCCCCCCTTCCCCCAGGTGCCACTGAAAAATGGATGAGAGGCTCTGGTTGAGAGAAACCAGGCAAATGAAGTTGTGGATGGTGGGCACACAAGTAAACTGCTCATGGCTTAGATGGCCACACGCACTGACTGGCTGGCTGAGCCCAGAAGGAAGTGGTCAACATAGTGGCAAGTCACAAGTGCTGTTCTCCAAGGCTCAGTATTGGGATCACTCCCATTCAATTTCTGTATCAATGACTTGGATGAGAGGATTGAATGCACCTTCAGTAAGTTTGCAGATGACACACAAAATAAGGTGGGAGTGTTGATCTGCTTAAGGGTAGGGACCTAGATACATTGGACCAATGGGATGAGCTTCAACAAGGCCAAGTGCTGAGTCCTGCATCTGGGCCACAACAACTCCACTCAAAGCTACAAGCTTGGGAAGATTGACTAGAGAGCTGGGGGATGGAAAGGGATCTAGGGGTACTGACTGACAGGCAGATGAATATGAGCCAGCAGTGTGCCCAGGTGGCCAAGAAGGCCAATAGCATCCTGGCCTGTATCAGAAATAGAGCGGCCAGCAGGACCAGGGAGGAGATTGTCCCTCTGTACTTAGTGCTGGTGAGGCTGCACCTCTAGTATTGTGTTCAGTTTTGGGCACCACAGTACAGGAAATACATTGAGGTGCTGGAGCAAGTACAGAGAAGGGCTGCTAAGCTGGTGAAGGGCGTGGAGCATGAGTCCTATGAGGAGTGAGTGAAGGAACTGGGATGTTTACCAAAAAAAAGAAGACTGAAAGGAGGTTGTGGAGAGGTAGGCATTGCCCTCTTCTCATAAGTACCTAATGATGGAATGAGAGGGAATGACTTCAGGCTGCACCAGGGAAGGTTTAGACTGGACATTAGGAAAAGAATTTTCATGGAAAGGGTTCAACTCACTCTCCATGGTTTCTCTTTAATAAATGAATAAATATAAGAACTATTTAAATAAATAGAAGTTAAGATCTACTTCCAGTTTCTGGCTTCTAACTAGGAATATGACTAAGGGGCTTACTAAAAGTCCATCCATTTGAGTGTGTCTTATCTCTAACAGAATTCAAAAGCTGATGCTAAGACAAAAAGTGTATGAAGAGGAAACCATAAAAAAGTTTCTTCCAAGTATACTCACAACTTCTAATGACCTTGAGCTCAAGTACTTCCTTATCTAGAGGGAGTTTCTGGGGCTCATGTACTTGCATTTATTTCTGTTTCATGAACTTATCTGGGCTTTCTGTTTCCATGTGGAATAGGCATCTTCTGCTTTATTTTTGTTATTAAGAAGATTGCTCTACTTGGCAACTCAGTCGGTATACAGATTTATTTCTGAACTTTAGTGTCTCTGGTAAATAATATAATGTCCATACATAAAATCTGTGCTGCGTGTACAAGTATGTGAGAAAAATGGTGAAAAATATTTATATTTTGGTGCAGAAAAACAAGTAAAATAGTTGCATATGCTGCCATGTTCATCACAGGCTGGGAAAAGAAGTATTTTCTCTGCAAGTACACTTGATTTTTCCCAATATTATGGCAGTAATTAAAAGAGAACCAATAGGTTCCAACATTATTATTCACAACCAATTTGGGTTTATAACACAGCTGTAACTTAAAACTGAGGCATGAGGTTGCACTTGACACACAATACAATACAATACAATACAATACAATACAATACAATGCAATACACCACCAGGTTGGAAGAGACCTTCAAGATCATCCTGTCCAACCCGTCAACCAATCCAACCCACCTAAATACAATACAATACAATACAATACAATACAACACAACACAACACAACACAACACAACACAACACAACACAATACAATACAACCCACCTAAACAATTAAACCACAATATGCAGCAGGATAGAATACACTTTCATCAAATCCATGATCATTTAAAACTTGGGGAGACATTAATATGCTGGAGACAAGGGCTGCTGTTTAGAGGTATCTCAGTACACTACAGGAGTATGTTGACAGGTATCTTACAAAATTCAGCAAACCAATTGCAAAATCTCTATGTAATCCCACAAAACCCCATGCAGCAGGCTGGGGAACAACTGGTTAAGAAACATTACAAAAATAGATATACAGGTCCTGGTGGACAATGAACTGAACATAAGTCATCAGTGCATCCTTGCAGCAATGAAAACTAATCATGTTTTGGGTGCATTAGCAAATACATAATCAGGTTGAAGGAAGTGATTATACCATGCCACTAGGCACCTGTGAAACTGCATTGCAAATAATGTCTTGTTTACTGTCTCTCTCAGTACAACACAGATATTGACAAATTGCTACAAGATTTAAGGAGGGCTGCTAAAAATTTTGGGCTCATGGCCCCTTGCATATGAGATGAGGCTGGGGACCTTGTATTTTTGCTTTGGCCTAGATGAGTGAGAAAAAATCTAAGGGTAGAGGGAGGAATCTAAGTTTAGTCTTCAGATTATTGAGAAATTGTACTTAGTATTTTTTCAGATGTACACAGCAATACAAGAAGCATTTATCACACATTGCACAAAGGGAAATTATTGCCCAATATATGGGGAAAAATATTCATGAATGCGGTTAAGCATTGGAAAACATTTCCCCAAGAAGAGAGTGATATTTCTATTGAGACATTCCATACATAACTGAATGTAGAGCTGTCTTAGTCCAGAAGGAGGAGAGAGACTTAGTTCTATTTAAAACATTCCTGTGTTGTGAAATTAAAGTACAAAGAAAGACCAATATCAAAAGTGAGGCTATTTATTGAAGGATAAAGTGAATGGAAAGGAAGAAGGATGAAAAGAGAGGGAGGGGAAGAGGGAAAATGGAGAAAGAGAGGGAGAGAGAGCAGGACAGGAATTATATTGCCACCCCCACGACGCTTTTTCTGTCTGTGGCAGGAGGAGATCAGAGGAAGGGTGCTGCCACTTCGGCTTGGAGGAGGTCCAAGGAGGAGAGAGAGAGATGAGAGGTCCCAGAGTTCATGTTTCCTTGTCTGCTTGTGCTGTCCTCAGCTGGAGGCAGGGAGGGAGAGATCCCAAAGTCCAAGTCCTTTTCATCTTGTATCTGCCAAGCCCTGTGATGTTTTTCCCTTCTTTGGTGTCTTCAGTGGAGCTCTTCACTCTTACAGAGGACATGGCATGGTCCTTTGATGTGTGGGGGGACTGCTGCATCGAGGCTACATGATGATGATTTCTCCCACACCCAAGCTGGTATAGGTCAATGTTTTTTATTCAGTTCTTTTAATCACAGCTTCTTCCTGGCCCCTCACCCTTAGTTCAGGTGTTGACTCCAGGAGATCTTCTGCCTGGAGGGGTCCACCCTTCTTTTCTTCTCCCCTGCTTATCAGGCCAGAACGAGCTTTGTTCCATATTCCAGGGAGTCAGCACCAGAGTGGCCTCTGCCCATTATACATTTCTGGGCTGACCAGGACAGGTGATGTTCCGTTGCATCTTTCCACCTCCCTCCCACATCCGGGGCAGCTATTGTCTGGTGAGCAGATTTTATCCTTTGTTGGATGTTCCAGTGGGTCTCCTACCACACTCCTCCCCAGGAAGCTGTCTCAGGAAGCAAAGGTGATTTTATCTTTGTTGATTTACATGTACAGGAAAGGGCTTTCACAAGGGCCTTGAATAATCTAAAATTAGCACTGCTTTAGGAGAATTTGGACTAAATGACCTTGTCAAGAAGTGTTATGACACAAAATTTCAAAGCAACAGAGGACTCTATTTGTTGATATCTAATCACAAATCACCTCCAGTTTTAAAAGATGCATCAAAGATCCTTGCTATCAAACTTGCAAATGCCTGTGCTAGTTCAGTCAGCATTGTGGTTCAAATTTGAACACAAGGAGCTCATCTGTACCAGTGATTCATATTTGCATACCTGCATTTTCTCTTCTGTTCTTTACCCTGACCTTGTGCTTAGCAACTTCATCATTTTGACAGCTGAGGATAAGTATTCATTTAATTTTCTCTGCACCTAGATAACCTTTAATCTAAATACCATACTTCCTCCATAGCAATATCAGTTTGTTGGGGTTTTTGTCTGTTGTTTGTTTTAAACGGTTTGCATGACTGAAGAACTTTGATTATTGTAATTAACTTCCTCACAAAAGCAACTCATCACAATTTTTTTTAATTCTTCCTTTTTCCCTGACTGGATGCAGCTGTCTCACCTGATCAGTACTCTTTCCATTCTTTATAAGGTTACTCCTTACTCTTGATACCTAGTTATCCACCTGCTCATGTCTGAAACAGTTTTCTAAAAGATGCTTTGTCCCTTTTAATGGGATGCAAAGTCACTTACTTTTTCAGGCATAACATATTCCAAATTTCCAACACATTTTTAGAATAGAATAGAATAGAATAGAATAGAATAGAATAGAATAGAATAGAATAGAATAGACCATGTTGGAAGAGACCTCCAAGATCATCACGTCCAACCCATCAACCAATCCAACCCACCTAAACAACTAAACCATGGCACCTAGCACCCCATCAAGTCTCCTCCTGAACACCTCCAAGGATGGTGACTCCACCACCTCCCCAGGTAGCTCATTCCAATGGGCAATCACTCTCTCTGTATAGAACTTCTTCCTAACATCCAGCCTAAAACTCCCCTGGCGCAGCCTGAGACTGTGTCCTCTTGTTCTGGTACTGGCTGCCTGGCAGAAGAGACCAGCTCCCACCCGTCTACAACCTCCCTTCAGGTAGTTGTAGAGAGCAAGAAGGTCACCCCTCAGTCTCCTCCTCTCCAGGCTAAGCAACCCAAGCTCCCTCAGCCTCTCCTGATAGGGCTTGTGTTCCAAATCCCTCACCAACTTCCTTGCCCTTTTCTGGACACATTCCAGCAAGTCAACATCCTTTATTAAACTGAGGGGCCCAGAACTGGACACAGGACTCAAGGTGTGGCCTAACCAGTGCAGTGTACAGGGGCAGAATGACCTCCCTGCTCCTGCTGGCCACACTGTTCCTGATGCAGGCCAGGATGCCATTGGCCCTCTTGGCTGCCTGGGCACATGCAAACTCATGTTCAGCCTACCATCAACCAGCACCCCAGGTCCCTCTCTGCCTGGCCGCTCTCCAGCCACTCTGACCCCAGCCTGTAGCACTGCTTGGGGTTGCTGTGGCTTATGTCCTTACTTACTAGTTCTTTAAATATCACATTAGAAATAATACCCCACCAAAACATACCATAACTGTGAATGTCTTAAATATTCTTCTTTATTAGCAGAGAAGTAACATATATAATTTCCATTTATTTTGGCATGATAATGTCAAGTCTTACTGACATCATCTCATTTTATCTTGGTAAAATGTCCATACCCTTATCATCATCACGTAGTAATTAAGAGGATTTGACTTTGTGAAGTGGTCTGTGGCAGAATGGCACTGACATCTAGGAACACTTGTGATAGCAGTAAGAGTCAAGGAAGTAAGTGAAAAAGATCTTTTACACAAAATTACTTTTGCTGTTCCTCTGATGATTGCAAGTTTAATTGAAATACTTCTGCCATTACTCACACACTTGATCTTACATGAAATGCATCCACATTTGTCCTCCTTCCAAAACTAAACTTATGTAAGTTTAAGCATCAGTGAAAACAGCCATGGCATTTATATGTTTAGTTTTTGGTCACAGCCGTGTTAAATGGAAATAAAATATATTAATAGTGTTCACTTCAACTGTCAGTGTGCCTGCATGATTTGCATGGAATGAGCCCTGTCCCATGGCAATGGAAGTAATCTTTTTTTTTTTATCCTTTTTTTTTAAATCTATTGATTTATTCTTAGTTTTATTCCCCCCTCACTATGTGAATTTAGATCAGTCATTTCACATGTGTTCGGTTTATTCATCAAAAAATTGGTTATCCCAATACTTCATTGCTTCAGAGGGGTGTTTTGAGAACTATCAAATAAATTGCATTTTCTGACCATCATATCAGAATAATAGTATTAAATCTTTATATTGGAAGAATTCACAGAAAGCCATTTCAGGGCTTGCTACTAAAGAATCCCAAATACCCCTTGCTTCAAATGCCTTTTCAGGGTATTCATTGTTTACAAAACATTACAATTAAAGTTGTTAAACTGATAAGCAGTTACTCTTGACAGAATGCTAAAAAAGATTATATGGCAAAAAGCATATTGTCCAATTCATTGCTTTTGTTCAAAATGTGAAAGACAACATTATAAGACACTGTCTCTGGTGATTGATAGGGAAATAGTCTAAATACTTGACCACAGCTGTCATCAGGCTAAAAGACTATCTATAATTTCCTGAAAATTATACCCCTAGTCTCAAGTTATGGAAAGACCCTGCCATGTCTATTTATGCTTAGGATATTAATTACAATGGCACCCACTGATTTCAGTGGAGTTGGGTAATTTTAGACAATGACAGTCCAGGAGGATTATTTTGTAGGAACATTATCCAGTTCTGATTTTTCTTTTATGTATGCCTAAATCAAAGATAAGAGCTCTATTGTATTGGGCATGGTAAAGCTAAGTGATCGAAAAGAGAGCTTCTGTTCTAAATAGCTCCCAATCTAGATACCAGTTAAAATGCACCAGGGAGATGAGGCAGCAAATGGAGTAAAAAGAGTAAGGTAGTAATAAACATCGTAGCTCACAGTTTCTTGTATAAAGTTCTGCATAGTCACACAGCACCAAGAAGGTTGTCAGATATTTTCACCTGGAATATCTTGCACAGTTGTATCTAATGTGTTCTCCTGGGAGTAGCAGAGAAATACAGATATAGTTTCATAGTTTCAGTTAGGGTTGGAAGGGACCACAAGGATCATCTAGTTCCAACCCACCTGCCATCTACTAGATCAGGTGGACAGAGCCTCATCCAGCTGGTCTTCCTTCAACCACCTTCATTCCAGGCCTTCTCATGGTGAAGAATCATGTCCATGAATTCCAGCTTCATATAGTCCTATCAGATAGCCTGAAAAGTTATTGTTATTAGAATCACATATTATTGATTAGTTCTATAATCAGTATAATATTTTATTAGATACATTTTCATTATCCATCTTGTCTAATATTTTGTAGTTTGTTGTATCTTTTTTTTTTAACTATTTTAAGAAGAAAATCTGAGGTTTTTTGGTTGGTTGCTTCTTATTTTTTAAGTAGATAAATCAGAAGCACCTTTTAAGAAAGTGTTCAAAGAACAAAGACATTTCCAAATGCACCTCCTTGTAACCCCAAAACAGCCATTTCAGGCCAAATTATTCACACTGAGCCTTTCAAAGTACACCATTGCAGGCAGATCCTTCCTCAGAGCTCAGGCTCTTTTGACAGATATAAGATATTCACCTCAATGAAATTATGTGAACCTTAAGTATTCATTTTAGGCTCTTTCTGTTCATTGGCAAATATATAAAAATTAAGTGTGGAGTCTTAACGTCTTTACTCTGAACACACTTTTGTTTTCTAATTGAGAGTGGGAATCTAAGTTGACTTTTCAAGGACGACTGTTTTATTTCTTACCTGTGTGGTAGTCCAACATTTTTTCAACTTCCATTTTGAAGTAATTTAAATGTTTTAGAAAGTAATACCCAACATTGCTAGTAGAACTGATATAATATATTGTTTATTTTATTCTAAAGCCATGTTTTTTTTCCAAGCATGAAGAATTTGGAATTACATCAGCCAGAATTCTGGAATTACCCCAAACATTCTACCAAGTAATTGAAGAACAGGTTGTGATGGATAACATTGGGTTTCAAAAGGAAGATTAAATTCATAATCTGGATTTGAATATAGATATAGAAGCTGATCTGCAGCAACTGCATGAAACTAAAGCTGACATTCAGTCTTTAGGGGGAAAATGAACTATATGCAGTGAACAAATGTTTGGATTTGTTTTGAATTAATATTTCACATTAAGATTTCCATTCTCTGACAGAAGCATTAGATTTCAAGATCCTTTCTGCTGCGCTGCCTAACTACAATGCAAAAAGAAAATTAGTTCTGTTATGATCTACAATAGCCTGGATGATCAACAGGGAAATGGTTATTGTTAAACAGCACAGATACTGTAAGTGTTATATTCTTCTTTCCTCTGCTTTTGCTGCTTCATCTCCAATAAACACCAGCGTTGCTTAGCTATCTGTGACCCAAGTACAGTTCACAGATGAATGCCTCTCAAAGACAGGAATTATATGAACTTCTGTAAAAGATCTCATGACTATCTCTTTCATCTAAAGCAAATATGATTTAGAATACATTTCTGTTTCTTAAGAGGACATGGATCAATAAAGAGAGGATATGCCATACTACATTCCACTTACAGGAGTTCCAGTCTGTAATGAACAACCTCAAAAAAAGTCTTGAATACCAGGCTCCTAACTATAATGTATTAAGAAAAAAAAAGAAAAAAAAAAAGGTGATAAAAATGAAGTATTTGTTGTTTGCCCTTTCCCCCCACCCCTTGACTTCCTCTACCTTGCATAGACAACTGAAGATTGCGAAGCTCATTCGGAAAAAAGAGTGACACCTGTGCCTACACTAGTCCATAGGGAAATGAGAGTCCTTAGGCCTCAAAAGAGTTTAAAGTGTTACTTGGAAATCCATTTTATTCTGAAGGCCATGCATGTCATCAACAATAAGATTAGGGAAAATTCCTAAGATTTTTAATCTAGTTGCATCTACAATTTTTAGCTGAGGTTTTCAGCTGAACTTATTTTTTTAAATAAATTTTTGTGTTCTAAAGCATGCATAGAAATTAATGCTTTTACTGTAGTGATATATACATAAATGTATGTATACATAAATATATGAGGTTTAACAAGACCAAGTGCAGGGTCCTGCATCTGGGTCGTGGCAAACCCAGGCACAAATACGGGCTGGGCAGTGACTGGCTGGAAAGCAGCCCGGAGGAGAGAGACTTGGGGGTGCTGATGGATGAGAAGCTCAACATGAACTCTCAGTGTGCACTTGCAGCCTGGAAGGCCAATCAGATCCTGGGCTGCATCAAGAGAAGTGTGGCCAGCAGGTCAAGGGAGGTGAATCTCCCCCTCTACTCAGCCCTGATGAGACCCCACCTGGAATACTGCGTCCAGTTCTGGAGCCCCTATTACAAGAGGGATGTGGAGGTGCTGGAAGGTGTCCAGAGAAGGGCCACGAGGATGATCAGAGGGCTGGAGCACCTCTCCTATGACGACAGACTGAAGGAATTGGGACTGTTCAGTCTGGAGAAGGCTCCAAGGTGACCTCATTGTGGCCTTCCAGTATCTGAAAGGGGCCTATAAGAAGGCTGGGGAGGGACTTCTCAGGCTATCAGGTGGTGATAGGACTAGGGGGAATGGAATGAAGCTGGAGGCAGGGAGATTCAGGCTGGACGTGAGGAGGAGGTTCTTCCCCATGAGAGTGGTGAAGCCCTGGAATGGGTTATCCAGGGAGGTGGTTGGGGCCTCATTCCCTGGAGGTGTTTAAGCCCAGGCTGGATGAGGCTCTGGCCAGCCTGATCTAGTGTAGGGTGTCCCTGCCCATGGCAGGGGGGTTGGAACTAGATGATCCTTGTGGTCCCTTCCAACCCTGACTGATACTATGATACTGTGACGCATAAATTCTTCATACTTTGTATGTAGAAGTCTGTATTTTATATTAAAAATATAGTAGGCTCATATAATCTTTATAAATCTACAGTATTTCAAGTGCATATATATATATGTAATCTCTATACAGACATACATATCTGTGATATATTTGAACAGTATTTACAAAATTTGAAGGGTTCAGTGTATTCAAAAGAGTCTTAAGTTTTCATTTTGAATTATATGAAGTTTTATTCACTACTAGAAACACAGAAAGTACAGAAAAAAATCCACAGCACAGGTTATCCAAGATTAAGGACTTCATGTGCAATTGTTGTAAACCAAAGTTCAGCTGTGATAATTTATAATGCAAAATAATAGAATTTCATTGCAGAATTCACTGGCAACAGAGATTATCATAATAAACAATAAAAAGTCATGGGTCAAGAAAAACTGTGTGTTTTTATCAAATGTAGCAATATCTATGGCTGTTATAATACAGATTTGGAAATACTTACAATACAATACAATACAATACAATACAATACAATACAATACAATAAATCCAGGTTGGAAGAGACCTTCAAGATCATCGTGTCCAACCTATCAACCAATCCAATCCACATGGCACCCAGTACCCCATCAAGTCTCCTCCTGAACACCTCCAATGATGGTGACTCTACCACCTCCCAGGGCAGACCATTCCAATGGGCAATCACTCTCTCTGTAAAGAACTTCCTCCTAACATCCAGTCTACTTGTCATATTTCAAAACTTAAATCAGCATAAACCAGAATGAAGCATATTATGAAATTCAAACTGTATCAATAAATTACACCTAAATTCTTCTCCATTCAAATAAAAGGTACTGGATCCATCTCTCTTCCTTCTGTAGGCCTTAAAATTCTCTGTGATGTTGTTAACCTTGAACTTATTACATTTATGGTCCTTGCGTATGGAGATTTAAAAGAGATTCAGAGGAGTGACGTGAATTGTGCAGCCTCATAAATTCCTTTTTACTGAACAAGCAGAAAGATGCACACATCCCAGAATAAGTGTTGTCTAAACCAGTGAGTCATGTAAAGTAGTACAGTCTACTGTAGTTCCAACAGCATGTATAATTACATTTGTACCAACACAACAAAACTGACAGATACATATTTTTCAAGCCTGAATCAACCCACATCCCCCTCTTAGGGGAGAGGGGGGGAGTCTCCAATGTCTCTTCATTGTTCATTGCCATGCAAAACATGGTAAGATGTATTATGTATACTATAGAACAAAAGCTTCTACTTCCAACAGAAGCAAAATTAGTAGAACTTCCTGCTCACATATTTGCTTAGTTTTTATATGGTATGGTTCCTACACTCTTTTTGGAAATAATAATAATAATAATGGAATAGTACAACAGGAGCCTGAGGTATTGCAATTCTATCCCTAAAAAAAACATGGTCTCACAAATATTGATGAGATCTGTGTTCCACAGTTGTTCCACTGGCTGGATGGCCAGGCACAAAGACTAGCTGGTAGCTGGTGGCAAGCGGTGTCCCCCAAGGCTCAGTTTTGGGGTGAGTTCTGTTTAGTATCTTTATTAATTATTTGGATGGTGGGATCAAAGACACCATCAGCAAGATTGCAGATGACATTAAATTCAACATGAGTGTCAATCTGCTCAAGGGCAAGAAGGCATTACAGAGAGATCTGGATGGATTAAATTGAAGGACTGAGGTCAACAGAATGACGTTTAACAAGACCAAGTATTGAGTCTTTCACTTTGGTCACAACAAACCCAACAATATTACAGGCTTGGGGGAGAGTGGCTGGAAAGTAGCCTGGTGAAAAAGGATCGGGGGGTGCTGGTGGATGGCTAGCTGAACATGAGCCAGTAGTGTGCCTAGGTGGCCAAGAAGGCCAGCAGCATCCTGGTCTGTATCAAAAACAACATTTCCAGCACGAGTAGGGAAGTGATTATGCCTTTGTATTTGGCCTTGGTGACACCACAGCTTGAGTACTGTATTCAGTTCAGAGTGTCACAGTTTAAGAAAGACAATGAGGTATTGGAATATGTCCAGAGAAGAGTAATGAGGCTGGTGGGGGGTTGGGAGGGCATGCCATATGAGGACCACCTGCGGGATTGTTTAGTCTGGAGAAGAGAAGGCTAAGAGGAGATCATACTGCTCTCAACAACTAATTGGAAGGAGGTGGTAGTGAGGCTGGTGCTGGTCTCTTCTCCCGAGTAACTAACAATAGGATGAGTGGAAATGGTTTTCAGTTGTGCCAAGAGAGGTTTAGATTAGACATTAGGAATAAAAATTTTGCTGAGAGTGGTGTGGCATTGGAATAGGCTACACAGGGAGGTGGTGGAGTCAAGATATGGTTTAATGATCATGATAGTTTGGTTATGGTTGGACTCAATGATCTTTTTCAGCCTTAGTGATTCTATGATTCTGTGATTTCCACATTAAAGAGTTTTAAGTGAACAAAGAAAAATGTCTCTACGAACATGAGCTCAACAACAACAAGAGAAAATCAGATTGGATTCTATACCAATAATTACTATGTAAATACCTCAAAATGTATACAGCTAAATAGCTTGCAGCATCCAAAACCTGATAAAACTGTAAATAAGATAAATTTGCAGAATATTAATAGGTTCTTTTACAGTGCTACATCACAAACTATCTAAGAGATCTAAAGGATACTACAGGCATAGATTTTATTCACCCAGATGGTTTCCTAGATGAATTCGAGCTACATGGCTTCCAATTTAGTTCACTCAGATACAATTTGTTGGGGATTTTTAAAACTATTTTTTGGCAGAAATGTTTCTCAATTACATAGAAATACATTGACTAACTAGACAAATACATATCTTTAAATCTATTGCCTATTCTATTTAATGCATAGTCGGAAATCTGGCTTTTTAATGGCTTTATATTAATTACTGCACTCAATCTCTGGCTCCTCAGGCATAGGACTAAGATCTTTGGTTCGTGTTTTTTTTTCAAGCACCTCAGTTATAACTGAATCTAATCACAGAATCTAATATATAAAGAAAAAAATAGTGTTAAAGTAAACACCATAAGAAGTGTGCCTGACAGATTGTAGAAAAAAATTAGTTGCAAATCTTTCAGGCAGAGATAGAGAAAAGACTTACCAACTCTTAACTCTGAAAATACACATCACATTGAAAAATACAATAAATATTTATAGTAACAGAAAATAAATATTGTTAACGATGTAAGTCTGAACTGAGAGATCAAACTTGTATTAGTGAAGAAGGAATGAAACTTCTATTCATTGTTTATCACATTCAGGGCTGTCATTTGTTGCATAGTTGCAACCATCTTTCATCTATGTTATTTAATTTTTAACCGTTCAAAGACTGTAACTGCTGCTGTATCATTCCAATAGTCAATGTTTTTCTTTGGTTTTTAATGCATCACTTTCAGGAGAAAATAAATATAGCTATCAGTTTAGAAGTGAGAGTAAGTACTTAACCAACCAACCAACCGAAACAAACACACACCAAAAAAACCCAACCAACCCAACAAAATACGTCCACAGCATATTTAGGTTCAGGTATAATTTTTAGCTAAAGAGAATGATTAATTTTGATTAGTGGTACTTCTTCCTGGAAAAAGAAATCATATTTCTTGTATAAAATGTTGCATGCAGATGACTATGTTTTGTTCTATTTTTTTGTACAGAAAAATAGTTTAGTTAAATGAGAAGGTGCACATAGAGTCATGTAGGTATGCTGTGGCTAAACTTATGGTCAAAAATTCACAGTATAAGAGTGCCATCTTCTGGACATAGCATTTCTTACACCTCTCATTTCAATTTAATCCTTGGCTCACAAGAATTATTAGTTAAAGATTAATGATGTTTACTTGCCTGTTTGCCCTGTATTTCCCTTTGCATTTGTCTGTGCTAGTTTTAAAGTTAGTAGTCACTGTACAAACTCTTTTCTAAACAAGGACCTAGAGAGCATGAACTTGATAATCCATCAGAATTTAGAATTTCAAGTTTATAAGGAGTTGTACAATCCCTAAGGGTTAAAACAATTAGACCAATAAACTCTCGATAGAAAAGAACAAGTGCTGCCTTGTTTTAAAGTTTTAATCCTTTACCTTTATAAAGTTTGACAACTCATTGTCAATGTTTTCTTGTTGTCTGAAATTTGAAACCAAGTCCTCAATTCTCTTCATCTTGTTCTGTATGAGAAACAAGTGGCTGGTTATTAGAATATGAAACTATTCTGTCTGCCTGGGAGGCAGACACACACCCATACCCACACTTCACATAAAGTCTCTATAATCTTGGGACTTCTATTCAAAGTACCTCTGTTTCTAATAAAAAATGATAGAGTGAAGTTAATTTTAATCTTATAAGAAAGAAAACCCTATGTTCTATAAACAGACAAATCAGGAATGTAGTAATAGCACAATTATCCTTGCCTTA
The DNA here is from genome assembly GCA_015227895.2 of Colaptes auratus. Lineage (NCBI taxonomy): Eukaryota > Metazoa > Chordata > Aves > Piciformes > Picidae > Colaptes > Colaptes auratus. The sequence continues at coordinate 98,023,373 of CM037631.1, read as the reverse complement.
TAGAAGAAGGCCTTGTATACATAAATTGCATGCTTAAAATGCATGTTAAGTGTTTGCACTGTTTGGGAGTGAGGCCTTGGGGAAGTGATGTGTAAAATACCATCTTCCCTCCTTGCCTTAGAACACAATAAAATCAAATCTCACCTTCTGTACTTCAGACAGGATTTTTCTGTCTTTGTTTATTTTATATATATTTCTTCAGTTCCTACCCTTCATTTTTCATGTCATTTTTCATATTATTGCTACCAAAGCCAATAATATTTGTCCTGTATCTCACTCATTCCTTGTGCACTTAAAAGCCTCCAAAATGAAATTCTCCTTTTTCTCTGCTCTTACCTTCCCAGATTAAATATACCTATTTGTCATCCTTCCAAGTTCTCCACTTTCTGTTGTCAACAGTCAGCCTGCCCTTTTAGACCTTCTGTCCCAGAGGGATTTTCTCTTTGACCAGACCCTATTTTCTGTTCAGCTAATCAACAGCGTGCTGCACATCTTCCTTCAAGAAACTAAAAAATATGGTCTTGTAACTGTTGTAGATATTTCTTTATTTCCACCTCAGGATGAAGATTAAAAAATAATATATAATAAATTAAACTTTCTAAAACTATTTTCATTGGATTAAAAAAGTGCATATAGCACTTGGTCAAGGTTATCATATCATCAGTGTGTATATTAAAACACTTCTTCACCTCCTCCCAAATGATAAGCCAGCTAATTTGTTTGAGTTGGTAATAACAGAATGCTTGTGTTGCTTTGGTTGCTATTTTTCAATTTTATATTCCATCTTATGTCATCCTCTGTGAAATGCTAATACCGATTTGGGAAATTTCAATTCTCACTTCTATATTCCCGCGTACCGACAGCCTGAAATTACATTGTTATAAATATTCTCAAAACAGCAGTCTGGAAAACTGGCAGAAAACAAAGATGTCTTCTCTGTCTTGTCACTGTCCCTCTGTGGATGATGGATGCAAATTAAAATGCACGTGGAGATTCGGGAGACAATTCAAGAACAGCAAGCAAGTCAATACTCAAGGGCATAAATACATCGCTGTACCATAAACTATTTGGCAGACACATAAAACTTATTCCTTGCTCTATTGCTTTCAAAATCATATTTTTTAAAAAAATAAAAATTAGATGAGGCAACTTATAGATATATTTTGCAATGGTAAATTGTGCAATGGGGACATCTAACAGACTAAAAAAAAAATAACCAGTTTTTACCCCATGCTCCCTATAGTCTTACATTAACCGGGAGGAATTGAAGTATAATAATGTAAGAGAGCATTATAAGACATAACGAAAAATACAACTTAAAACAAGAAAAAAGTGCGTATTTATTGTGTTTTGGCATGCTCAAGTTCTCAAGTTGCTCGCTCTCTCTGCAACCAGACATGATTTGAACAAACTGAAAGTAAGGAGATGAACAGTCCTGGAAAACACAACTGGAAGAGGCTTATTCAGACAGTGTTCTTTTATTGTAAGAAACTACGTGTCATAGTCCAAAAGCAAAATGAAAATGCAGCGACTATATCAACTTAGACAACAAAGCACTTTAGTCACAGATATTCAACATATATGCAGAAATACGTATTTTTACAAAGTACACAACTTCACTGTTCCAGCCAGTAGGAAGGTTGAGCAAGCCAGAGTAATGGTCATGGCATGAGGCACACCATGCAGGAACCAGGGCTACTGGGTCTGCTGGATATCGTCTCAGGGGTCTTTTCTGTAATGTCATCACTACTGCCTTTGGAATTGCTCTTCCTTATAGCGTGCTTTATGTATTTTGTTTGGTTTTTAGTTGCTGGGGTTTGTTTTGTGGTTGTGGTTTGGGTTTGTTTACTGTTTATTCTTCTAAAGCCTATTCCAGAGCCTTGATTAATTTCATATGTCTTTTTTAGAAGTTGATTCAATTTTATGTTTGGGGCTTTTTATTCATAATCACTTTCTGAAAATACACAGCATTACTTCAGTTTCCAGCTAGAGTTATTTCTTATAGTTTATTGGCTAAGTGAAATTCAAGGAGCCCTGTTGCATGAAGTGAGGGGTAAATTTAGTAAGAGATGAATCCCCTTTTGTTCTAGCTGAGTCCTCAGAGATTACAGCAGCTATGTGTGGATATTAATAGCATGCTAATTAGGATGGGTTGCCATAGGTCCAACCCAAGATGCACAAACAGCCCAGTTTACTGTAGGTCCAGTTGCATTTCAACAGTCAGATGCATAAACAATACAGTTTCTTTACACTTGCAGCATAAGTATACATTCTTTACAATTACCAGAGACATAGGAACTTAACTGCAGAAATCACTACTCAGCTTTAACAAAATATAGTTGTCCTTACTGACGTAATTACATGGGACAAAATGTACTTGGTAGCGTAGCTGAGGATGGAAAGGGTATCCTTTCTCAGGAGGACAATAAGGACAAAGCCCTTCCATTTGTCTTTGTTTTTTAGTTCTCAGCCACAAATTGAGTTCTAAAGAGGGCTAATATTTATACTTCAGATTTCTATGATGCAAAGTGTAGGGGTGGGACTGTAGCCATATCATTAAGCCGGTTTTTCAGTTGCACAAATATGTCTTGGTGGACCTTTTGGATTTGATATCTTCTGTTGGGTACAATCATCTTCTGACTGGGAAAAGAAATACTTCTGCCATTAAAAGCTGATGGTTGGATGGGAATATTTAACTGCTGTGATAAGCAGGACAAAATTAATACCAGAGCCACAGGCAGACTCAAACAACATTCCTTTCTTTGGCATCACGACACTGGATAGCTGGGCCTTCAACCAGTCACGGTGTCTATTTTTAGTCCTGGATGCTTATCAGCAGTTGTGAGCTTTCCTATTTCAAATATCTTTCCTTCCAACAAGCCCTCAGAACAATCTTGAAGCTGACATTGTGATCTAGCATAAAATTTCCCCAATTTTAATACAGTTTCCATTTTATTCAGGACATTAGAATATTATAGCTCAAACAATATTATATCAAACTCCATATATTCTGAAAATGTCAACACATCAGTGTTGTCTATCCAGCCCCTTACCTAAAATATTAAGTATATATCATTAGCAGTCCCAGCACACAAATTATTCATGGTTTTGCATAGTCTTTACCTAATTTTTTTTTTCTTGTTCTATGACACTCCACAGACACTTTTAATGAAGTTCAGGGAGAATTTCTAGACAAAATCAGCTGACAATGAAAAAAATCAAGTAATCTGGCACAGTCTATTTTTAATAAAAGCCAATACTGTAAGTGTTAGTACTGCAACAGTAGAAATAACTGTCATGAAACTTGTGTTAAAATTGTGAGTGTTAATAACATCTTCCACTGAAAGTAATCATCAGCTTTGCCAGCAGTTTCACTGAAAGTTGCTGGACTACTGGTACAAGGTTTTGAATATCCTAGGCTTAATATATGAGTATTAATCCGCTCAACATTTTCATGGGTCCAAGATTAAAAGAAAACAAAAAAACCAAGCACCAAAGCAGCATGGCATTTTAAACTTAGTTCTAATTATAGAAATCTGACAAAGTATCACCTTTAAACATTCACTGTGAGAGAAGCATGAGAAACAAATCTGCTAAGACAACATTGTATATTTAAAAGGCAAGCTACAAAATCATAATGGACAACCAAGACCCTTTAGCTACAACTAACCTACTGTCCACACGTCAGGTTCTATATATTTTTTTCCAACTTTTCCTTCACAGTTTGACACTGACTTACCTGGATGTCAAAGAAAATTAGACTAAAGAAAGGAGCTATTCCTAAGTAATAGTGAATAGGTCTAATGCCTTAAAAATGAAGAAAAAAATAAATAGCTAATTAGAGAGTTAGAATCCAAAATTAATTTTGATTTATCATCCCAAAGGTACAACAGGCAGAGCTGATGTTAAAATAAACTTTGAATCTCTACATATGCACAGAATTAAATAGCTGTAAGGACTTAAAATTTGTCACAGGAGGTGGTCTCCTTTTCATTATCTTGATTTTCTAATTATTTTTTTAACCAAAAATAGCATCTTTTTCTGTCTAATCCATGGATAGCTAAAAAAAAATTATCACCATACATATATATTGTCACAGGAGTAGCTTAACTAACTAGCTGAAAGAAGTGTAAAAGTCTGCAACTCTTTATGCTTCAGGAGCAAAATCTATATTCACTAATGCTGCAGTATTTTCATTTCTATCTGATAGTCAGCCATCTTCAGTTGAAGGTCTTTGAAATAAGGACCTAACAAAGAAAACTGAAAAGTTCTAGATAAGATTGCTTTTCTGGTCCATAACTCAAGAATATAGCCAGGAAAATGCACATAGCTCTGCTTTGTCAAAATTGCAAACCCAGTAATATTATGAATATAAAGTTAATCGTTTCTGGGTATTTATATTCTAAATGAAGAGATGTCAAAATGTGATTCCTCCTTGTTAGCCTGTTGTTAGAGCTCCAGAAAGTCTTTTGTAAGAATGCAACGATAGTGTAGTAGGCAATGAGTAGGAAGAAATATTCTTAATGTTTTATTCAGTGCTTCGCTATTGTCTGAGATCTGATAAAAAGAAGACATTACAGGTCACTCCTATCCACAAAGACATTCTTTTAAACACTGATGTTATATAATTCAGTCAAATAATCCGGGCTGTGAAACCTTCTAATATCATTTTGCAACAGGATAAGTAAAATGAATACGGTGTTAATTTGAACATGGACAGTTAATTTCCCTAAAAAGAAACACACCTTGCAGAGTTTAGTCTCTGCTATACACACACAAACCAGATTTATTATTTCAGCTATTTGAAAGTGTATAAAATCCCAGCTACTCTAGTGAAAAGAAAACAAATGCATGGATTTGCTTCACAGACTTCTCCTCCTCCAACTGCCAAAAATTATCTGTGCTTTATGACATCTTGCCAGACCACTGCATTATACTTTTCTTTATTTCTTAGAACTGCTTAAAACTGCCCTTCACATACCAGAACATTTCTTGGCACATTACTATTACCTCAGCAGAGTTAATTTATTTTTAACTGAGATAATCAACATCAGAAATTCCTTTTTTTTTTTCTCTTCATTTTTTCTCCTCTGTCACCAAGATCTTCAAGCACTCATTTTCCAAGTACTAATACGTTTTACAGAGTAATACTTTTTTTACTCTTTTTTGTTTCTAATAAGCTATGCCTTTCTATTTAAACATATCTCTGAAAGGGAGTAAGAAAAGGAATTTTTCGTTTAGGAAGGATGTTGACTTGCTGGAATGTGTCTAGAGAAGGGCAACGAAGTTGGTGAGGGGTTTGCAACACAAGCCCTATGAAGAGAGGTTGAGGGAGCTGGGGTTGCTTAGCCTGGAGAAGAGGGGGCACAGGGGAGACCATATTGCTCTCTACAACTACCTGAAGGGAGGTTGTAGACAGGCAGAGGTTGGTCTCTCCTCCCAGGCAGCCAGCACCAGAACAAGAGGACACAGTCTCAGGCTGCACCAGGGCAGGTTTAGACTGGATGTTAGGAAGAAGTTCTATACAGAGAGAGTGATTGCCCATTAGAATGGTCTGCCCACGAGGTGGTGGAGTCACCATCATTGGAGGTGTTCAGGAAGAGACTTGATGGGGTGCATGGTGCTATGATCTAGTTAAATGTAAATTCTAACAAAGCATGAAAGGAAGTTTTAGAAGTAACAATAACACTTTGTAAATGGCTTAACAGAGAGAAAACATTAAATAATAAATGAGTCTTTCTTTTAGTGAGTGTCTATGTTTAGCTCATTTCTGGGGATAATTATAGCAGTTACTCTATCAATGACATCCCCCACCAACAGAGAAAGGGAATGAGGAAAAGCAGAGGACCATATTTTGAAAAGAAAGCAAGTTTACTGAAATAGCCAAATTAATGACAATATCAATCCAAGATATACAAATTTATATTCAGCCTATCAAAATGCAACTGTCACAATATCTGGGAAGGCAGTTGTCAAAGGCAGAAGAGGTAAGATAAGCAAGATGAGGAGGAGGCCAAGCACAAACTGTTCAACTATCTTCAGGAAAATAGGTCTCCATCACGTGGGAAGATAAATAGCATAAGACTGAATATCTCCTCCCTTCCTTCTTCTTTTCTGACATTTATATGATGTCATACAGTATGGAATATCACTTCGGTCAGTTAGGGTCAGCTGTCCCAGCTGTGTTCCCTCCCAAATTCTGTTGCACACCCAGCCTTCTCACAGCTGAAGTGAGGTGAGAAACATAAAAGGTCTTGACTGTGTGTAAGCACTGCTCAGCCATAACTGAAACATGCCTGCAGTATAAACATTTTTTTCCAGCAGAAATCCAAAAGATTGCCCCATTTCAGCTGCTATGAATAAAATGAACTCTACCCCAGTCAAAACCAACACATCACTAACAGGAAAAATTGTGAAAGATTAACACAGAAATTACTGAACTGTTCATATCTTTAAAGCAAGATAAATGCCCTTCTGAAATATAGATTTAAAGAAATATGTTATTGAGATCTACATGAGAATAAATTGATAGAATTCCAGTGATACAGGCGAAACTCAATGAATTTCTGGCCTTAAAATACATGAAACTGTGAAGAGTTAACCAATAAACCATATGGAGATATTTTTTTCCTGTCCAGTTCAGCCATTTATATACTTATATTAATATTCTTTATATATGCATATTTATATAATATATAATAAATATATAATATATATTATATTTATATACATTTATATATTTATATTTTATATAAATATATATTTATATAAATATATATTTATATACTTTATATATATAATAAATTCTCTAAGAACAGAAAGAACACACTACTACCTTTTATGTTACACATTTATATCTACCTTTGAAGGTTAAAATCTCTATAGTTAGTCAATTGTGCTGAGTCTTTGTAGCTCTGTTCATGAAAGACTTAAAGGATGATAGTAAATACAGTCTCCCATAATCTGTTGCTAGCAATTCAGTGGTATCTACATTTATCAACTTCTCAAATATGCTGAAATTTATTGAGATAAAATTTATTTATGTAAGACAATAGAGAAATACTCATAACGTACAGACAGTATTGGAACTAATGAGGTAAACGTAACTTCTCTCCAAAACTGTCAGAAATGTTGACTTCCTAGAGCATGTCCAGAGAAGGGCAACAAAGCTGGTGAGGGGTTTGGGGCACAAGCCCTATGAAGAGAGGCTGAGGGTGCTGGGGTTGCTTAGCCTGGAGAAGAGGAGGCTCAGGGAAGACCTTATCGCTGCCTGCAACTACCTGAAGGGAGCTTGTAGCCAGGTGGGGGTTGGTCTCTTCTCCCAGGCAACCTGTGACAGAACAAGAGGCCACTGTCTCAAGCTGCACCAGGGGAGGTTTAGGCTGGATGATAGAAAGAAGTTCTTCATAGAAAGAGTGATTTGCCATTGGAATGGGCTGCCCAGGGAGGTGGTGGTGTCACCATCACTAGAGGTGCTTAGGAAGAGACTTGATGGGGTGCTTGGTGCCATGGTTTTGTTGATTAGATGGTGTTGGATTATAGGTCGGACTCAATGATCTCAAAGTTCTCTTCCAACCCAGTTAATTCTATTCTATTCTATTCTATTCTATTCTATTCTATTCTATTCTATTCTAAATCCAAATAACTTTGAGTTATCTTTTTGCAATTAAATCCCCTCTTTTATGATTTACATCAAAACTGATTCAGGAAAGTCCTGTTGTGTGCTGTCTATAAATTACCATCAAGAGGATCAGAGCTTTTTTTGTAAAATATGTATCAACTCACCTCAAAACATATATTACTTAATAAGTGATTTGGTCTTGCACAAGATATTTATGAACTAATGATCTTTCAGACGTGTCACCTGTTATATTACAGCAGGTTATTTTGGAACATTGAAAACAGTCATTTTTCAACACAGCACGATAAAAATGCATATCCTTACACTGAGTTTGAGAACATGTCACTCACTTTTCCCTTAACAAAAAATATCTTATCTTAGAAGTTAGTAATTTAATTCCATTGCTTCTCAGATTCTGATAAACCTGTGCATTAAAAGTGACTTTAACACATCCAAGTGCCAGTTCTGCACATTGGCCACAACAACCCCATGCAGTGCTACAGGCTGGGGTCAGAGTGGCTGGAGAGTGGCCAGGCAGAGAGGGACCTGGGGGTACTGGTTGATGGGAGGCTGAACATGAGTCTGCAGTGTGCCCAGGCTGCTAAGAAGGCCAATGGCTTCCTGGCCTGCATCAGAAACAGTGTGGCCAGCAGGAGCAGGGAGGTCATTCTGCCCCTGTACACTGCACTGGTTAGGCCGCACCTTGAGTCCTGTGTCCATTTCTGGGCCCCTCAGTTTAGGAAGGATGATGACTTGCTGGAACGTGTCCAGAGAAGGGCAACGAAGTTGGTGAGGGGTTTGGAACACAAGGCCTATGAGGAAAGGCTGAGGGAGCTGGGGTTGCTTAGCCTGAAGAAGCGGAGACTGAGGGGTGACCTTATTGCTCTCTACAACTACCTGAAGGGAGGTTGTAGCCAGGGAGAGGTTGGTCTCTTCTCCCAGGCAGCCAGTACCAGAACAAAAGGACACAGTCTCAGGCTGCACCAGGGCAGGTTTAGGCTGGATGTTAGGAAGAACTGTACAGAGAGAGTGATTGCCCATTGGAATGGGCTGCCTGTGGAGGTGGTGAAGTCACCTTCATTGGAGGTGTTCATGAGGAGACTTGATGTGGTGCTTGGCTGCTTGGTTTAGTTGTTTGGGTGGGTTGGATTGGTTGATGGGTTGGACATGATGATCTTGAAGGTCTCTTTCAACCTGGTGTGTATTGTATTGTATTATTGTATTAATTACATGTTAGAGGTATTTGTTTAAAACATTGCAAAAAAAATTTTTTTTTCATTCATCATAGACATCAAAATAGTCCTTCACTTTTCAGAATCCTTGGTTTGGCAGTGTTAGACAATGTTCTACAATGTTCCCCTTCTCTGATCCACTCAAAGACTGAAAAGAGAATTCACAGCATTTAAGTTTGTAATAGGAAGAATCTAAGAAAAAAATCTCTTCATCTGTTGATTGTGTCTATCTTTCTTTTGTTGATAAAATCAGTACTGTTAGAGCTATTATTTGACTTCTGATATTTTCTATGAAATCTTCACTTCTATGTTCTTTTTCTTATCTGGAGACTGAATAATCCGTAGGCTCAATCAGTTTTCACTACTGCTATTTTCATCAAACTGACCTGGTAAATTGTGTTCCTCCTCAGTTCCTCTGTTCTAATGCATTTGCCTAGCATTTTCTAACTCATGTGAACTGTATATAATGCTTTTCTACTTCAAATTGCAGCAGACAAATAATATGACCTTTAAAACTGAGGACAACTAGCAATGCATGCCCAAGAGTTAAGCAGCAGATTTGTGCATTTCAGACAAATGAGGATAAATTCTCCATTTCTGCTGTACCAAAAACTTCTGGTTTTTTTTTTTTTTTTAATTCTCTTCTTTAAATATTGTCTCTGTGTAGGTAACACATTACAAAAACTTAAATCATGTCATTGCAATGATGAAAACTGAAGAAGAGGAAACAAATATATTAGCCTAAACCAGCCAACCAACCAAAAAAAAACCCAAAAAAAACCACCACCAACCAAACCAAACAAACCAGAAAAAAAACCTGAAATGCAACAAAACAAAGCAAAAAAAACTTTAAACCTCTTTTGAAGTTCATTTCTTAGGCTGAAAGATATCACGGGGAGATGACAGATCTGCTGCCACTGGGTTAATTTAAAGCTCCTATAAATTACATCACCTGGCTAAACTTGTCTCCCACAACCTTATATTGAATGAAGATTCATTATAGAATGTCAGGTTGACATGAATTTTACATGAATGAATCCTCAGTTAATTGCAAGTAGAATCTGCTTCTTTATATTTCCTGAGCAACAAAGAAATATGTTACCCTAAGAAGCTGTGGCAGGGGAAGTTTAGGCTCGAGGTGCGGAGAAAGTTCTTCACAGAGGGAGTTTTTAGCCATTGGAATGGGCTGCCCAGTAAGGTGGTGGAGTCACCATCCCTGGAGGTGTTCAAGAGGGGATTGGATGTGGCACTTGGTGCCATGGTCTAGTCATGAGGTCTGTGGTGACAGGTTGGACTCGATGATTTTTGAGGTCTCTTCCAACCTTGGTGATACTGTGATAGTAAACTTATCACAGCTAGAAGCTCGTCCCAGCCTAACTAGTCTTCTAGTATGACTGCTAAGAAAGAGACTTAACAGTGAGAAAGAAGCTTTCTGAGAGACATCTTCATGGATTACTTTGCCCACTGATTAAAATCCAACATTCTCAGAGGAATATTTGATCCTTTGTAAACTGTGACTGTGTCTCCCCTATTGAAGCAATAGCAAGGGAAATTTTGCTACCTCAGGAATGTTGCCAGGATGCCTTATGATGAAATAAAAGTGAAGACTGTTCCTGTCATGGTTGGTCATATGAACTAGAAGGTTAGGAATTAATCAGAGTTTGTATTTGTTTGTAACTACAACCTTAAATGCTGCAGCGTAAGGACCTTTTATCAATGAGGTTCAGAGAAATGAAAATTAGAAATACTTCTCTTGCTGAGAGATGTGATACACTAGTTTTCCAGGGGTTTGCATAGTAATATAACCCTTATAAGTAATTTAGAAATACTTTTGAGATATTTGCTATTTTGACTCATTAGTATTCAGAATAAGTTTTCCTCTGATTAATCCTTGATGTAGGAAGTTAGGAAATTACATATTAATACTATCTGGGGACATAGTACAACTGTAATTCATTTTTTCCCTAATTAGAAACTTAAGTATTTTGTATAACAAGATGCATTTTCCTTAGAGGAGCTGGATTTTAAAAATAGCCACAAGAAGACCATCAGTATCATAAAATCCTAGCATGTTTTGGGTTGAAATGTACCTCGAGGATGATCTAGGTCCAATCATGGGCAGGGATACCATCTACTAGATCATGATGCTCAAAGCCCCACCCAGCCTAGCCTTCAACACTTCATGGAATCATGGAATCATAGAATCAATAAGGTTGGAAAAGACCTCAGAGATCATCTAGTCCAACCTGTCACCCAACACCTCATGACTAACTAAACCATGGCTTCAAGTGCCACGTTCAAGCCTCTTTTGAACACCTCCAGGGACGGTGACTCCACCACTTCCCTGGGCAGCCCATTCCAATGGCAAAAAACTCTTTCCAGGGATGGAGTATTCATAGACTCCGTGAGGAGCTTGTTCCAGTGCCTTCTCACACTCATAGTAAATAATTTCTTTATGTTTAAAGCCATTATTCCTTGTCCTACCACTGCATGCCTTTGTAAGAAATCCATCTCCAGCTTTCTTGAAGGCCCCCTTTAGGTTCTTGAAAGCTGCTATAAGGTCTTCATGCAATCTCCCCTTTTTCAGGCTGAACAACCACATCTTTCCCAATCTGTTTTTATAGGAGAGGTGCTCTAGCCCTCCCATCATCTTCATAGACTTCCTCTGGACTTGCTTCAATAGGACCATGTCCTTCTTATGCTGGGGGCCTTAGAGATGAATGCAGTACTCCAGGTGGAGTCTCATGAGAATGGAGTAGAGGGGCAGAACGACCTCCCTTGACCTGCTGCTCATATTTTCTGGGCTTCAAGCATACATCAATGTCCCATGTTGAGCTTCCTGTCAGCCAACACCACTAAGTCTTTCTCCACCAGGCCAGTTTAAATCCATTCTCCATCCAGTTGTTATTTGTGCTTGGGATTATCCCAACCCAGGTGCAGAACCTCACATTTGGTCTTGTTGAACTTTTTAATATTTCCATAGGCTGACCTTTCAAGCCTGCCAAGGTCCCTGTAGATGGCATATATTCCCCTCAGAGTCTTGAACAAATTACATAGTTTGGTGTCATCAACAAACTTGCTAAAATTGCAGGTAATCTCACTGTCCTTGTCACTGACAAAGATGTTAAACAACAATACATCCCCCTGAGGAGTGCTACTTGTTACTGGTTTCTGCTCAGATATTAAGCCATTAAACACAACTCTTTGAGTGCAAGGATCCAGTTAATTCATTGTCCACCAGTTGGTCAATCTGTCAAATCCATGCCTCTCAAATCTAGAGATAAGGATATAAAGTGGGACAATGTCAAATGCTTTGCACAAGTCCAGGTAAGTAATAACAGTTGCTTTTCTCTCATTCACCGGTGCTGTGACTCCAGGCCTCCAAATATGGCAAACATTAAGCCATGTTGACTGCTACCAATCACCTCCTAGTTTTCAATGTGTCTTACAATAATTTCTGGGAAGATTTCCTCTCTATCCTACCAGGCACAGGATTTGGACTGACTAGCCTGTAGCTCCTTGAGTCTTCCTTTTTTGCCTCTTTGAATATTCATAGATTCATAAAATGGTTAGGGTTGGAAGGGACCTCAATGATCATCTAGTTCAAACCCCACCTTCCACTAGACTGGGTTGCTTATCCAGCCTGGCTTTGAACACCTCCAGGAAGTGGGCATCCAGAGCCTCCCTGGGCAACCTATTCCAGTGTCTCAGCACTTTCATTGTAAATAATTTCTTTCTATTATCCAGCCTAAATCTCCCCTCCTCACGATGATGAGGGGCAGGGAGTAACTGAGATGTACCTTGGTTTTAAGAGCTGTTCAGTTGAGAGCTGAAGAGCCTCAGTTTTAACAAGTCCTTGCTATTGCTTGTCCCATGAAGCTAAAAACAAGACATATCACCTTCAAAGGCAACAATGAACTCCCCAAATTTAGTCAATATTAGCATTTTAAGAAAACCCTCAGTTATTTTCAAGTAACCACACCACTTTAGTGCCTCCATGCTATACTTTACTTTTCACAGACACTTGTGAAGTGACAGACTTCTGAACTCCAACCCTCAAGCGTTACTCAATAGTCAGAAGTCCTTGAGGCATGCAAGCAATGAACTAAGGGAGCTAGGTGATCTTTGACTCACTGCTGCTGAAAGAGCTCTAGCAGTGCAGTTGAACTAATGCAATATCAACACCATTTCCAGTCAGTGGGAACTACATTCGCCCCAACTTCTCAATTATGATGGATAATGGCTTAACTGACAGTTCCCTCAGGACAACATCAGCTCCCATGAACTTGAACCTGAACTGAAACCACTTCAGGTTTCATAGATTGTCTTCAACTTCATCTTCTGTGGTGGGTGTTTCCTCATCCTCTTAGTCTCTGCCTTTGCCTTCTGCATATTGGGCAGTATGTCTGGAGTACTTGCCAGTAAAGATAGAAGCAAAGAATTCTCTGTGTAGCTTAGCCTTCTCCACGTCACAGGTAACCAGGTCTCCTGCTTCCTTCTGGAGAGAAGCTACATTTTCTCTGGTCTTTCTTTATGCACTGAGGTATATAAAGAATCTTTTCTTCTTGTCTTTAATGTCCCTTTCCAGATTTTATTCTAACAGGTCTTTATCTTTCCATTTCTGGTCTCTGTCTGCTTGGATAATTTCTTTGTACTCCTCTCAAGCTACATATCATTGATTCCATTCTCTGTAGGCTTGTTTTTTGAGTTTGTCCAGGAGCTACTTGTTCACCCACACAGGCCTACTGGCACCTTTGCCTGGCTTCCATTTTGTCAGGATGCATTGCTCCTGGAGGAGGAGATGCATTGGAGGACATGATCCTTGAATACAAAGCAGATTTCTGGGCTCCCTTCTACCTCCAGGGCTGTATCACAAGGTACTCTGGCAAGCAGATCTCTGAAGAGGCCAAAGTTTTCTCTCCTGAAGTCCAAAGTAGACAACTTTCTATACACCCTCTTCATTGCCCTGAGAATAGTGAACTTCACCACTTCACATTCACTGCAGCCAAAGCTGTCATCAAAGACGGAGGCAAAAAGTCATATGCCCACCAGCCCCTCATCTTTGGTGAGAACAAGGTTCAGCATAACACCTCTCCTTATGGTTTCTCTATTACTTACAGAAGGAAGTTCTCATTGTAAAGGACCAGAAATTATTATAGATCTGGCTCAGCATTTTTGGGAGAATTGTCTGGGACATGGGGAGCCTGGCCTTGCCCCCCTGGAGTTGACCAACAGGCTCTGGGGCCTGGGCAACTCCCTGGCAGGACTTTGGGGCCCTGCAGACTCCCTGACAGGAGATTCAACAGAGAGAAGAGTTTGGAGCCCTGGAGATTGCATCGAGTGTGCATTCCACTGCTGAACTGGAGCAGGTGGCTATTTTTAGCAATGGTGTGAAACTATAAAAGGTGTTGCAGTATGGTGGGCTGGTTGTTAACTGTTGAGGGTGTCACCTGCCAGGGAGGAGTCAGCTACTGGGGAGATTGCTTCTGCTTGTGAGCATCACCTGCTGTGAGGAGCTGCTGCTCAAGAAATGCCACTGCTAGGGTGAGAGCTGCTGCTGGAGCAACCACTGTTGGGGAGCCACTTGTGAAGGAGCTGTTTGCAAAGAGTCAGTTCCTGAGAAGTCGGCTGATAGAGAATGGAACTGTTGAGGACTGTCTGGGCTGCCATCCTGCCTGGCCCCTGGCTGCCCCCCCAGTTCATTTTATCCCCACTCACATGATTGTGACACACACTCCTTATAGATCAGACCACCACAATATTTATACCTGTTGCCTGTTAATAAACTGGTTTGGCACTTGACTCTGTTAGAGTCTTAATTCTATTCTCGAAAATGTTAAGTTAGTCACATTAAAGGTCTGATTGGGCACCACTCAGAAGTTAAGCTCAGCCACCCCCAGCCCTTCTGATTTCTGAGGACAAGCTGGAACACAAGAGAGTTTAACTTCCACCAAATTACCCACTGTTGGACCATGACACTCATCAACCCATTCCAGGAACCTGCTGGATTGCTTGTGCCATGAAATGTTGCCTCTACAACAGACCCCAGTAACTCAAGTTCCTCAGGAGGACCAGGGCTTCTGAATGTGAAGCTGTTCCTATCTGTCCACCAAGGGCCTCATTCAGTCAGTCTTCCTGGTCAAGTGGCCTATAGCAGCTGCTCACTATAATGTCCTCTGTCCTTGCCCTCTCCAATCCTGACTCATCAGCTCTCGATCAGCATCTCGTTCTTGCCCAGGTGGAGATCCATACACTCCAGCTGTCATTGACATAGAGGACTCGAAAAGAGTCTGTATCTTTCCATTCCAACACTCCAGTTACAGAAGCCATCCCACCATGTCTCTGTGATACCAATATGATCATAACCCTGCAGATATGTGTAATGCCTCTGACCCATCGTGTTTATTCCCCATCGTACATGTGTTTGCATAGAGACATTTATGTTAGTCCTCCTATCAAGCAGTCCTAGTGGCTGGAGTGCTGGAATTCATTTGTGCTTCTCTTCAGGTGCTCTCTGAGATCTGGGCATCTGTTGTTGCCACTAGCATCAAACTGATTGGATGCATTGTGGTGCTCCTTGCCTGGCAACTTAAGTTTAAAGCCTTCTGCAAACTTTTGCCAAACTCTTCAGCAGTTTGACAAGCCTAGGATCAAAGATGCTCTTCATGTTTCTCTGTCTGGAAGAGAAGAGAGACTCAGTTCTTTTTTGAACATTCCCGTGTTGTGAAATTAAAGGCACAAAGGAGGCCAAACATCAAAAGTGAGGCTATTTATTAACATAATAAAGTGGATGAAACAGAAGAAGGGGGGAGGGGGGAGAGAGGAAAAAATGGAGAAAGAGAGAGAGCAAGAAAGGAATTATATTACCACACCTTCCAGCTCCCCTTCCCCCAAGAAGTTTTTGCTGGAGGAGGTCTGAGAAAGGGTGCTTTGGCTTGGAGGACATGTCATGCTTGTTGGCTTGTGCTGTGCTCCCTGGAGGAGGGGAGGGAGATACCCCAAAGTCCAAGTCCTTCTCTGAGCAGCCTCCAACATGTGGTGTCTTCAGTAAAGATGTCTTTTTCTCTTCTCCAGGAGTTCTTCTTTTCTTCTCACAGCAGGCAAAACTTAGGGCATGGAGAGAGGGTTCCTGCTCTGCTGCTTCCAGGCTGCATGGTGATGCCTTTTTCTCTCTGTGTCTGTCTTTTGCTGTCTGTTTCTCTCTGCCCGAGCTGCTAAGGTTCAGTGTCTTTTGTTTCAGTCAGTCATAGCTTCCCCTGACTCATGCCCTAGTCACATTAATGATGCAACTGCCAGGTGTGCTATCAGTGGGCAGAGCTGACGCAACAGACAGGTTGATCACAGCAATCTAATCCTTTTGTTGGATGTTCCAGAGGGTCTCTTCACCATCCTCTCCCTGGGCAGCTGTTGTCTGGGTGTGAAGCAAAGGTGATTTTATCTTTGTTGATTCACATGAAGAGAGACAAGATTTAGTATTTTACAATGTTCTCTGACAGATGGGCTCCATCAGCCCCCATTAGACTGGGTTTCTCAAAGCGAGTCCCATGATCTGGATGTGACACCAGTCCCATAACCAATTGTTGATTTGCTAGATTCAAGTGGCCCTTTCAAATCTTTTCCCTTTGACAAGGAAGATGAAATACTACCTGCACTCCAGAGTCCCTTACTGCTGTTCCCAGGGCTCTTGATGCTGTATCACTGTTTCCTGTATGACAAAATGACAGCAGATATTGGATTGTATGAGGCTTGGCACTCTTAAAGTGTCATACCCAGTACCAGCACCTAGTAATCAACATGTCTCTCCAGAGAGTGCATCAGGTTGGCAGAAGGGTGCCTCCATACTTCTTAGAAGAGAGTCAGCTAACTGCTATCACCTATCACCTTAGTCACACTGATTGCTATACAGTGTTATGATCATAAGGAGGTTATTAATATTCCATCGGTGGAACAATTAATTAAAATATTAATAACTTTATTAATACCTCCCACCCAAAAATATATTTAAAAAAACTATTTACTGGTTTGAAATATTCGGTTGTGGAACAGATATCTCACCAGCAGGAACATGTAACAATTTAAACAATATGAGCAAAAATCCAGAAACAACAAACAGCAATTTAAACTGTAAAGAAAAAAGGGAACATCGGCAACAGAGCTGGAGATTGCCCACAAGGGTGGGGAGACGGGGAAACTCTAGAATTCTCTAGGGCAACAGACCTTTAACAGATGCTTATAAAAAATTCAGATTTCATAATTACTGACTGATCATGGTACCACGCAGCATGCTTGGGGATTTAAACAAAACCAAAATGGCGTCGACCACATAATTTCATAGTTTCATAGTTTCAGTTAGGGTTGGAAGGGACCACAAGGATCATCTAGTTCCAACCCCCCTGCCATGGGCAGGGACACCCTACACTAGATCAGGATGGCCAGAGCCTCATCCAGCCTGGTCTTAAACACCTCCAGGGACGGGGCTTCAACCACCTCCCTGGACAACCCATTCCAGGGCCTCACCACCCTCACAGTGAAGAACTTCCTCCTCACATCTAGCCTGAATCTCCCAACCTCCAGCTTCATTCCATTCCCCCTAGTCCTATCACTGCCTGATAGCCTGAGAAGTCCCTCCCCAGCCTTCTTGTAGGCCCCCTTCAGATACTGGAAGGCCACAATGAGGTCACCTCGGAGCCTTCTCTTCTCCAGACTGAACAGCCCAAATTCTTTCAGTCTGTCCTCATAGGAGAGGTGCGCATGAAAGCTGCAGGAACACAGTTTCACTTTCTGTTGGCTTCTGGAGCTTGTTGCTGCAGCACATACAGGGTTTATCTCCGAAGGCTTTGTAGCTGAAAGCTTTGTAGAAAAGAGGTTGCTGCCGAGGCTTGCAGGGCTTGTCGGCTTTGTAGCTTTGCCTGCTTGGAGAGGTTCTTCAGCTTCAGTCTTCACAGCAGTGTTTGTTGTTTCTTCCAATAAAGTGAAACTGTCCCAGGGACTCTTGGCTCCTCCTGGGGTTCATCTATCATCCCAGCAAGACGCGTCCATTCTGCCTCTGGGCTTTATGATGCAATACAGCACAGGGTCTTGCAGTCTTGTCTGGGTAAACTGAAGCACAGCTCAGATTCCAAGCAAGGCTTGTGACTTCTCCCAGAGCTTGGGTAATTGCAAGGCAAGGCACTGGCTCTTTGGGCTGGTGGCCCAAATGATGGACAATGATGGCCAATGATAATAAAGACTAAGAGATAAAAACCTGACACTTCAACCTAAAGGCACACACACCTGGCCCACTTGGGCCCCAGGGCATGTTCAGACAAGCCTGGGCAATGTGGGCATTTTCCTGAAAAAACAGACCTGCTGGCTCCTGCCCCATTGTCTGATTCAGAGCATTTTTGAGGCTTTTTGTCCCTTCAGGACATACAGGGAGCAGATTGAGCTGCCTTATTCTCTCCCTGATGTGATGGGTCTTTTCAGTGTGCAGAGTAATGGTTCTTCAATAGCAGTTCAGGCTTCTGGGGAAGTGTCTGCCTCCTGCAGGTCCTTGCTGTTGCACAATTCCATTCTTATGCAGTATTTCATCCTCTCCATTCTGTTTGTGCTTGAGGTTTTGGCTGTTTGGCTGAGGCTCCACTTCAGAATGCACTTTGAATCATCTATGTAACCTCTCCTCAAACTCCCTGATGTTGCTCAGCCTTCTCACCACATCCTGCAGCTCAGCCACCTACTGTAGGAAGTCCTCCATTTAGGCATATCTTTTGCAGTCAGGTCTGCGGCTTCTCCTTGCCCCAGGTAAAAAGTTTAGGCACTTCCTGCAGCCTCTGGTCTGCACTGCAGCCTTTGTCTTTAGCAGCTCCATCTCAGTGGAGGCATTTGCCACTGCTGGGGTAGATGGTGAAGACCCTCCAGTTACAGTTGCTACATTTACTGTCAAACAAATGTCCATCATTGTGTCTTGAGAGTTATGTAGGTTGAGTGCCCTTAACCTGAGCAGATGGACACAGAAAGGTGCTTGTTTGATAAATTACATGTACCCAAGCCTCACCACTCTGCCAGTGGAATTTTTCTCCTTTGACGAGCTATCATCCTTGAGAACTGCCCGCTATGTCTTGTTTGCCTGTCCTGTTCACATCTGCCTGGGGGCTGGCCTTTGTGACAGTGAGGGGTGGACACTATTGCTCATGGTTCCACCCACACCTCATTAGCCACCCTCTCTCTTGAGAATTGCTGACTTCTGGCAAGTCTCCACACTCACATATGGCTTACTCCACTCAGGAACTCCCCTTGTATGCCACAGTTCCCCACTCTGCTGCAGAAGAGACCTTTACTGGAGCTGATCGCCTAGGTAATGAGTTTTGGTGGCAGTTACACTGCTTTTCAATCTGCCATTTACTCCTGGCCCTGCCCTCACCCCATCAGCCACTCTCCATGAAAGCTGCTGGCTTCTCAGGCAAAACAAGAAAGTGGAAAATAATTATGAATAATCACTGTTCAAATTATTAAAAAACCAAAAACAGGCAAAGAAGTGATGCCCCGAACTTTAGCCCTCCTTTTGAAATACAGGGAAGTAAACTTTGCACAGTCATTTGTTCACACCCAAAATGCAAAATGACTTCATATTCCATAGAACAGCAGATTCTGGGTACACTTCAGAAATGTGGG
This sequence comes from Colaptes auratus, assembly GCA_015227895.2. Lineage (NCBI taxonomy): Eukaryota > Metazoa > Chordata > Aves > Piciformes > Picidae > Colaptes > Colaptes auratus. Next base: position 98,003,870 of record CM037631.1, on the reverse strand, counting down.
GAGCAAATTATAACACCAAGTTTTCAGGTCTAGATAGTAAAATCTAGTATCTAGAAGGTAGACATGAATGGAGCTGTGTTACTTCATAATACAAAAATAAATGGCATTTTATTTGATGTGGAAATATGATTTATCTCAAGAAACATTAGTCACTGAATATTGTTGTGAACCTGGCATTTTATTTATATAACACAAAATGAACACTGTATAATATAATTTCATTTGCAGTAATGATTCAAGAAGGGCTGTACTTCAGTAGACATTCTGTAATACCCAAGTTGGAAACAGTTTCCTGTAGAGATGGGAACCTTATGACCACTGAATGCCTTTCCACAGTTACCTAACCATGAGTCTTCCTTCCTTGGACATTGTAACTCTCAAGTTTTAGAGTAAAACCCAGAATGAAATCACTAATTTGTTTCTAATTATTTATGCTAAGCCAATGAAGTGATCAAAATACTGCAGTATTCAAGAGGATGAACTGTTACGTGCCTTTGGAATCAGGAAATCAAGCCACCATAGACATTTGTAGAGACTGCAATGGTAAAGAATTATTTAATTAACATATGGCCATAGTCTTCAAAATTCTCACAAGCTTTACTGAAGGAAAAAAAATATTGAAGTTGTTGTCAAGATAATGATGATTATAAAGGTTATCCTCAACTAGATCAGGTTGCTCAGAGCCCTGGTCAAGCGTGGCTTTGAAAACCTCCAAGATGGGGCCCCCACCACTTCCCCAATAACTTGTCCCAGTGTTCCACTATAATTATGGTAAAGAACCTCTTCCTAACATCCAATCCAAATCTGCTCTTCTCTAGTTTGAAGCCATTTTCCCTCATCCTATTTCTACAGGCCTTTTTAAACAATCTCTCTCCATCCTTCTTCAGGTACTGGAAGGCCACTACTAGGTGTCCCCAAAGCCTCCTCTTTTCCAGGCTGAACACACTCAGCTCCTTCAGCCTGTCTTTGTAGCAGAGGTGCTCAAACCTCCTGATTATTTTTGTGACCCTCCTCTGGACCCATTCCATATCCTTCTTATATTAAGGATTCCAAACCTGGATGGAGCACAGGTCCCAGTATGGGCCCTTGAGAAACATCACTTGTCACTGCTTTCCATCTGGGCTTCAAGCCATGGAGCAATACCCTCTGGATGCAACCATCCAACCAATTCCTTATCCACTGAACAGTCCACCCATCAAATCCATCTCTCTCCAACTTGGCAAGTAGGATATTGTGGGGGACCATGTCAAAGGCCTTGCAGAAGTTCAGATAGATCATATCCATTGGTTATCCCTTACCCACTGACATAGTCACTTTATCATAGAAAGCCACTAGGTCAGGCGGGCTGGATATGCCCCTAGTAAAGCCATGCTGGCTGTCTTGAATCACCTCTCTGTTCTCCATGTGCCTTAGTATGTCATCTAGGAGGATCTGTTCCATGATATTCCCAGGCACAGAGGTGAAGTTGACAGGTCAGTAGTTCCCAGGGTGCTCCTTTCTACCCTTTCTTCCAGTCGTCATCTGACTGCCAGGACTTTTCAAATATCATGGAGAGTGACTTGGCAACTACATCAGCTAATTCCCTCAGGACTATGTGATGCATTTCGTCAGGTCCTATGGACTTGTATGTCTTCGTGTTCCTCAGATAATCATGTCTTTGTTTGCAGTAAGAGGGACTTTGTCTCCCTGGTCTCCATCTTGTGGGACATCAACATGAGATCCATGAGGAGAGGGGTTGCCAGTGAAGACTGAGGCAAAAAAAGTTGCTGAGAATCTCAGCCTTCTGCTCACCCATTGACACTGGTTTCCCACTCTTGCTTATCAAAGGGGGAATGCTTTCTTTAATTTTCCTGTTCTGGTTTATGTCCCTGTAGAATCCGTTCTTGGTTTTCTTCAGATCCCTTGCCAAGTTCAGTTCCAGCTGCACTTTGACCTTCCTCACCTCATCCCTACACAGCTGGACAATGTCCCTATACTCTTCCCAGGATGCCTGTCCCTTCTTTCATTTCCTGTGTAGTCCCAGCTTGCCCTTTATTTTTGACCAGCAGGTCTCAACTCGGCCATGGTGGTCTCTTGCCTTCCTTGCCAGATTTCTGAGATCTCTTGTGCTCTATAGAAAGCATTCTTAAAGATATGCCAGCTCTTTTCTGCTCCCTTGCCCCTGCGTGCCATTTCCCACAGGGTCCTATTTACTAACTCCTTGAAGAGCTGCAATTTTGCTTTCCTAAAATTTAGAGTTTTAACTATGCTTCTCATGGGCTTCCTACCCCTTAGGACAGTAAACTGCACTAGTGTGTGATTGCTGAAGCCCAGGCTGCCTTCAGCTGACATCTCTGATGACTTCACTTGCACTTGTGACCAAGGGGTCAAATAATACATCCCCTCATGTAGGACTGTTAATTTCTTGTCTTAAGAAGTTGTCATCTAGGCACTCCAGGAGCCTCCTGTATTGTCTACAGCTAACTGTGCTATTTTTCCAGCAGATGTTGGGGTGGTTAAAATTCTCCAGAAAGATGAGAGCCTGAGATGATGTCTCCTTGACCTGGAGTAAGAAAGCTTCATCAATAGGCTCCACTTGATCAGGCAGCCTGTAGTAGACTCCTACCACAAGGCTCCCTTTTTTGTCCTGATCCGTGATTTCCATCCATAAGCTCTTGAGCTGTTTGTGGCTACTCTTTAATGACAACTCTTCACACTCTTTCCAATTCTTTACATAGAGGGCAACACCACCACCCCTTCACCTTCTTCTGTTCCTTCTGAACAGCTTGTATCCATCAATAGCCACACTCCGGTCATAGGATTCATCCCACCAAGTTTCTGTATTTGCCATTATGTCATAACTTTCCTGTAGCTGGGTAGCTTGCAGCTCCTCCTGTTTGTTGCCCATGCTGCAAGCATTGGTGGAGAGACACTTCAGATGGGCTGCCATCCATGTCATCTTCTTAGCAGGGCACCCCATTGTTCCCACACGGTGTTTCATGGGAGTTACCCTCCTGTCTCCTACTACCTCAGAAGCCCCTGGCTCACCTCCATAAGACTTTGCCTTTGCTGCAATGTTCACAGCATGCTTCAGGGCAACAGGTTGAAGGCCCTTACTATTATGATGTCCTTCCAACCCTGATATGTCTTCCTGCCACTTGTCACAGACAGTTTTGGTACTATTGTCACCATCTCCCACCTCAAGTGAAATGGCAGACTGATGGCTGTCCTTAGGCTTATCTCTAGTGCTCCTGGTTTCAGTCAATGAAAGGTGATAAGTACTTCCAAAGGGCCTATGAAAGTAGTAATTCTCCATATTAAAATAAACTTACTCAGTTAACTTAAACATCAGCCATAAGAGAGACAAGATTTTGTGAGATGAAACCAAATTTCAGTTTGCCAGTTATTGTTATGATGTTTTTTTTCTGACTGGAACAATCTTAGCATCTCAAATGGTCTTTACCCTTCCCTCTAATTTAAATCTGGCATCCTTTCATCTTTATCTTTCAGCTGCTGCCATCCTTTTCCAGTACAATATTGACCTTACATTTGACCACATCACTAGGACAAAATAAAAAATATTGCTCAAGATTAAACACCTCAGGTTGTATTCTTGGTTCATCTGAGATTAATTGCAATGGGTAAAGAACATTCACATCCCTGAAAAATAATATGGAAATCTGTTCCTCAATTTTAGATGTGTTTTCCCCCCAAAATATTTCTATTTGTTATTAGATATGTTTAATAATGAGCATTGGTATCAATTTCACAATGCTAGCATAATTGATGTAGAATTTTAATGATACTCAGGCTAATCAAAATTCAAAATGAATTGGGTTGTTAATACATCCCTTAATGTATGTTAAAAAAGGAAGAAAGAAGAGACCTTCACTATACTGAGTGACCAGCTTACAGACAAAATGAAACAGGATGTTGTGTAATGCAGAAATAACAGAATTATTATCAATCAGCTAAATAATCTGTATGTGAAGTGAAATACAGAATAATTCAAGGAAACATAGAAGTCATTAGATGTCAGTTAGTTCTATCTCATTAGCACAATAAAAACTTAGTTTGATGTTTTGCATCAGTTGATCATCAGAGAGGAAGATCCATACATAATTGATAAAAACATGAATAAGCTAGATAAGGGCAAGCACTTATATCTAAATTTTTTAAATGCCAAATAGAATTGGAATTTGAGAAAATAGAGAAGACATTACATTGCTCATATGAGTCCAACAAGATGGCATTCAACAAATCCAAGTGCCGGGTGCTGCACTTTGGCCACAACAACCCCATGCAGAGCTACAGGCTGGGGTCAGAGTGGCTGGAGGGCTCCCAAACAGAGGGGGACCTGGGGGTGCTGATTGACAGCTGCCTAAACGTGAGCCAGCATTGTGTCCAGGTGGCCAAGAAGGCCTACGGCATCCTGGCCTGCATCAGGAATAGTGTGGCCAGCAGGAGCAGGGAGGTCATTGTGCCCCTGTACTCTGCTTTGGTTAGGCCACACCTCAAGTCCTGTGTCCAGTTCTGGGCCCCTCATTTTAAGATGGACATCAAGACACTTGACATGTCCAGAGAAGGGCAACAAGGCTGGGGAGAGGCCTTGAGCACAAGCCCTATGAGGAGAGGCTGAGGGAGCTGGGGTTGTTTCGCCAGGAGAAGAGGAGGCTCAGGGGAGACCTCATTGCTCTCTACAACTACCTGAAAGGTGGTTGTAGCCAGGAAGGGGTTGGTCTCTTCTCTCTAGCAACCAGCACCAGAACAAGAGGACACAGTCTCAAGCTGCACCAAGGGAAGTTTAGGCTGGAGGTGAGGAGAAAATTCTTCACAGAGAGAGTCATTCGCCATTGGAGTGGGCTGCCCGGGGAGGTGGTGGAGTCACCGTCCCTGGAGGTGTTCAAGAGGGGATTGGACGTGGCACTTGGTGCCATGGTCTAGTCATGAGGTCTGTGGTGACAGGTTGGACTTGATGATCTTTGAGGTCTCTTCCAACCTTGGTGATGCTGTGATACTGTGATACAGTGATATGGTAAAGCTTAAAAAAAAAAAAAAAAAAAAAAACAAGAAGGAGAGAGTGGATGTTAAAATTTTAAACTCTACACTCCAAAACATGCAGGTGATATTCAGACCTATGTTCCTATGCATTGCTGAAAAATCCTCAAGACTTTTTTTTTTTAATTTCAGATGCATGCAAGCTTTAGATTCTGAGCTTCTCAGTAATAAATGTAACCAACAAGAATTATAAAAGGGAAAGTCGTATATTACTCACTAGATGAGGTTGCAAAGCCACACGATATTCTTGGTATCAAAGTTATTACTAGGAGGAGAACAGAATAATCTTTGTAATGGTGATCAAAGTCTTTTGAATATAAATGAGGATACCTAATGGATACTTGGAGCAGTCAGCAAATTTAGTGCAATGGGTGGTTTTACAAGAGATATATGCCTGTTCTGGTTTCACTGGGATAGAATCTTAGGCCAGCCATGGTGTACAAGCTGTTGGCAGTTTCAGGTCAGCCAGGAAGGGCAAAAGCCAGAATAGATGGCTCAAGCTGGCTAGTAAGTGTATTCAATATAGTAAATATCATAGGACTGTGGAATCTTAGAATGATTTTAATCTTGAAAAGACCTTTAAGATTGCTGAAAGATCACTGAGTCCAACCAACAATCAAATCAGCTGCTAAATCATATCCCTAAGTACCACATCTTCATGTCACTTAAATACCTCCACGGATGATGACTCAATCACTTCCCTGGACAGCCTATTCCAGTGTCTAACAACCCTTCTGGTGAAGATTTTTTTCCTAATGTCCAACTTATACCTCCCCTGGCACAACTTCAGGCTATTTCCTCTCATCCTGTCACTTGCTGCTTTGGAGAATAGACCAACGCCCACAGAGATGCAACTTGCTTTCAGGTAGATGTCATGGCCATTATAAAGGAGGAAGATTGATGAAGATTGTTCTCTTCTTCCTTTTCCTTCTTGTCCTGTTTCTTTCCAATGCTGGAGGAGCTTGCTTACCATTCTACTTTGGAGGGCTGTTTTCCTGCACATTCCCTGAGATGAGTATAACTTTATATACATTACATTGACACTGGTATTAATATTATTTTTTGTCATTTCATTAAATATATTTTCATTTCAGCCCATAGTTATCCTCTCTTTTGTTTGATCCCCCTTCCTGGATGGGGAGGGATCATCAGGGAGCAGCTGCTATAGTTAAGGCCAGATACAGGCTAAATGCAGGCAATGCCAAAACACCCTGGCCTTTATCAAGAATGGTGTGGCCAGCAGGAGCAGGGAAGTCATTGTACCCCTGTACAATTGCATTGGTTAGGCCACACCTTGAGTCCTGTGTCCAGTTCTGGGCCCCTCAGTTTAAGAAGGACATCAAGACACTTGAATGTGTCCAGAGAAGGGCAACAAGGCTGGGGAGAGGCCTTGAGCACAAGCCCTATGAGGAGAGGCTGAGGGAGCTGGGGTTGTTTAGCCTGGAGAGGAGGAGGCTCAGGGGAGACCTCATTGCTCTCTACAACTACCTGAAGGGGGATTGTAGCCAGGATGGAGTTGGTCTCTTCTCTCTAGAAACCAGCACCAGAATGAGAGGACACAGTCTCAAGCTGCACCAGGGGGAAGTTTAGGCTGGAGGTGAGGAGAAAGTTCTTCACTGAGAGAGTGGGCTGCCCAGGGAGGTGGTGGAGTCACCGTCCCTGGAGGTGTTCAAGAGGGGATTGGAAGTGGCACTTGGTGCCATGGTCTAGTCATGAGGTCTGTGACAGGTTGGACTCCATGATCTTTGATCTCTTCCAATCTTGGTGATACTGTGATATTGTTTTTTAGAAGTATCTGATGCATAGATTTTAGAATAATTATGTTCAGCTTTTGGAGCTAAAAATACTTTGCATACTTAGTTTCTAGCTGTGAAGATAGGATTTTATACTCAAAAGTCATAATGTAATCAGTGATAGAATATTTTGCCTTTGCTTATGTGTTTACAGAACAGCTATTGACCTCCGTCAGGGGCTATAAGGCCTCTGTGACCCAGATGTAGAAAAAGTGTTCAGCAAGTTGGTCTAAAATATTTATTATTTAAATATTTCAGATATTTTAATGTTTTAATCTTTAGTATATTGAGAAATCTTCAGGGGAAAAAAAAAAAAAAAAAACAACAAAACATTGGAAAACCTCTAATATGACCAAATTTGGACCACTGTGCTGGTTTATCATAGTTTGTTCTAACAAGGGAGACCCCCACAAAGACTGGGAGGGAAAGTAATGCACGCACACACACACAAAAGCCCTGTGGTTGGGATAAAGGTTTTAATGGAAATAATACAATGTACAATCACCTTAGCTGTTTTGCAGAAAAACAAAAGCAGAAGCATCAGCAGAAGCCAGACATAAAACAACCCCTCCCTTCCCACAAGTCCTCAGCCAACTCAGCAGAAAAGACCCACATTCCTAAACCCAGAAACCAGAAGTAACAACTGGAAACAGGAAGCCTCTCACACTCCACTCCAAACTACAAGCCCTGTGATTCTTTGCTCTGGCCACCACTTTCATTTTAATATTGGCATGACATCCGAATGATATTGAATACACAGCAGCAGATTCAACTGAAACCATGACAACCTTCTGATTGGGAGCTGCAGCCACTGCGGAATATTTAAACACTCTGTAAACATATTGGAGTTCAATTGCTCAAGAGCAGCCAAGAAATCATAGTACCAGCCTTGTCCCAGTGGCAGACCAGGAGATCAGCTCTTTTTTCAGTGTGCAGGTAAAGCTTTGCATATCTGAGAAGCTCAGAGAAGTGTGGTAGTTTTGTCCCACAATTCTATCCTTGAAATTGTTCAGATGGAACATCAATAAGGCCTGTCTGACCATGTATGTGATCCTTTTGTTCAGATGGGATTGGACAGTATCACCAGTGCTCCCCATGTATCTCCTTACTATGAAGCTGAAAGAGTCTGAAGGATGCAGCCAACAGCAGGAATTAAAAAATATTTCCAGAGGCCATCATCTAAACCTTGCCAGTGAATATCTTCATATTTGTCAATAAGTAACCTTTGAGAAAATACTGGAGATTCATGTTTTCACACATTTATTTGTATTTAAAGCCCAAAATACATGCCTATTATTGCAGAATATTGTGCAGAGACTGAGTTAAGATTGTGTGATAATTATACACAACTAGGCATTTTACAAAGAGCTCTATTATTACATATATATAGTTTCATAGTTTCAGTTAGGGTTGGAAGGGACCACAAGGATCATCTAGTTCCAACCCCCCTGCCATGGGCAGGAACACTACACTAGATCAGGCTGGCCAGAGACTCATCCAGCCTTGTCTTAAACACCTCAAGGGACGGGGCCTCAACCACCTCCCTGGACAACCCATTCCAGGGCCTCACCACCCTCATGGTGAAGAACTTCCTCCTCATTAACCTATACAGAACCAATTTAACATCTTGAGTGTTATTTCTTTTTATTTCAGTATCTTTATATCCTGTTTGTGCTTTTCTTCCACATTTTATACATATGTGAGTCTCTTTTTTTTTTTGTTATATTTCAGTATATATATATACACTGTAGTGGCAACAACTTGTTTTCCCTCTAACTGCTTTGCAGTATCTTTAAGAAAGCAACAACAGTTTCTAATCCAGTAGCAAATATAGCCTCTTAATTGGTAGCTGCTTTTGCTTCTAGAATGCAACAATACCTGGGCAGAACCTCACAGGTAAGTGGTCTTGATCCCAGATTGTTCATTGCTCAATGCACAGCTTTGACTTTTAACTCTTTCATTTAAAATATCTTCAGCCTCTTTAGCCATGTGACGATGCATGAACCAAATCCGGACGTGCCCACCTAAATCAGCAACGAAGTCTGTGTAGGGGGGAAAAGACTCCTCTCTACTGCCAGTTTGGAAGATGACTAGATAACAATTTTTCATTATCTAAATATAGATAAAACTTTCTGCTAAAAAAAATCCACCATCAGGAATAATCTGGATACTGCAAAATCTTCTGAGAAGTGTGAAACAAACACACAAAATGTCCAAAATTTCAGCTTAGTAGCAACTGGATGTTCTATTGTTATCATAGTCATCTTAAGCGTACCATAGCTGATTTCTGTAGCTTTCTCTGGATTTTAAGAGTGATTATTGACTCTGAAACATCACTGTAGGTGATGTCTCTGTGTTTCTTAACCAGCATGACAACCTGAAAAATCCTCCATACTTGAATGAGAAAAGAACTTTCTATCACAGAAGCAAGCAAACTCTTAAAAACTGTATTGCCTCTTGTGACCTATGAACTGTATCTCTGGAAAATTAACACACTGAAAAGTATCTTATAGAACACAGTACTTGCATTTACTCTGAAATAATGACTTTAGGTACAGAATGGCAAATACTGTAATTTGGAGAGAAAATTAAATCTTTATCACATTATGCAGTTAGTATTAATTTCAAATACTAAGCTAATCAAAGACTTCCTTGGGCATATTGGCTAATTAAAACACAATAAGGTAGATTTTCAAAGTAATAAAATTGAACTGATTTGATGATTTTAAGAATACAAACTCTGAAAAAGCAGAAGACTCCTATTCATTAGTATTTAAATATCACATAAAATAATGTAGCCTGGAATGTATTCTGATGGAAAAACATATACCGTAGCTATATGGATATATCACACATATATTACATGCATAGTTTCGTGTAAATAAGCTTTCACATTCCATTTAGACAGCAAAACTTTAATATGGATATAATTTAACAAAAATAGAACCTTTCTTCAATGTGAGCCAAATGTCTTTCAAACACAACTTATATAGGTTTGTGATTATCTTTTTATTATTGTGACACTAGTGGTGTGCCCCAGGGATCAGTGCTGGGCCCCATGCTCTTCAACATCTTTATTGATGATCTGGATGAGGGGATCAAGTCCATCATCAGTAAATTTGCGGACTACACCAAGCTGGGGGCAGGAGTTGATCTGCTGGAGGGCAGAGAGGCTTTGCAGAGGGACCTCGACAGGTTGGACAGATGGGCAGAATCCAACTGCATGAGATTGAACACATCCAAGTGCCGGGTTCTGCACATTGGCCACAACAACCCCATGCAGTGCTACAGGCTGGGGTCAGAGTGGTTGGAGAGCAGCCAGGCAGAGAGGGACCTGGGGGTGCTGGTTGATTGTAGGCTGAACATGAGCCTGCAGTGTGCCCAGGCAGCCAAGAAGGCCAATGGCATCCTAGCCTGCATCAGAAACAGTGTGGCCAGCAGGAGCAGGGAGGTCATTCTGCCCCTGGACACTGCACTGGTTAGGCCACACCTTGAGGACTGTGTCCAGTTCTGGGCCCCTCAGTTTAGGAAGGATGTTGTCTTACTGGAGCGTGTCCAGAGAAGGGCAACAAAGTCGGTGAGGGGTTTGGAAGACAAGCCCTATGAGGAGAGGCTGAGGGAGCTGGGGTTGCTTAGCCTGGAGAGGAGGAGACTGAGGGGTGACCTTCTTGCTCTCTACAACTACCTGAAGGGAGGTTGTAGCCAGGCAGAGGTTGGTCTCTTCTCCAGGCAGCCAGTACCAGAACAGAGGACACAGTCTCAGGCTGCGCCAGGGCAGGTTTAGACTGGATCTTAGGAAGAAGTTCTATACCGAGAGAGTGATTGCCCACTGGAATCAGCTGCCTGTGGAGGTGGTGGAGTCACCTTCACTGGAGGTGTTCAAGAAGAGGCTTGATGGGGTGCTTGGTGCCACAGTTTAGTTGTTTAGTTGTTTAGGTGGGTTGTATTGTATTGTATTGTACTGTATTGTACTGTATTGTACTGTGTTGTATTTAGGTGGGTTGGATTGGTTGATGGGTTGGACGTGATGATCTTGAAGGTCTCTTCCAACCTGGTGTGTATTGTATTGTATTGTATTGTACTAAAAATGTTCAGATAACAGTGATGTAAGTGAATGTTCATCTATATGAATTATTTTGAAAACCAGAAAGCCCAACTGCTGATGGCTAGTTCAGACCATATAACTAAAAACTGTCAGTGACTCTAAAGGCTGGAACAAGCCTAAATTTGCAAATGCAAAGCATGAGTCAAATAACCATCTTTTTGAATATTTCAGTTATTACTATTCATGGCTTCCATGGAAAATATTGTAGCACTAAGTGCATCAAACCCTTATTCAAACTTTTGATTTTCTGTTAATATTTTTACTTTATTTCAAAATTACCTTTTCATGTTGTCTCTTTATATTCTGATAAGACTGTATTATCTGGTACTAGAGCAAACTAGGTAAAAGAGGGAGTAAAATTATCTCATGAAATGCAAAATGCTATGTAAAGCATTCAAGGAGATAAAATTAATTCCTAGAGGGAATTACTGTAGTGAAATATAACAACACACTAATGTAAAAAATGCCATATTTGAACATGCTGCGTCTTTACAGATTGAAAGTATAACAACATCTGATTTTATAATAACCTGTTGAACAGAGAAAGGAAGGTGAAATTGATTTGCTCTGTTTAGGAAAGAGAGAAAAAAAATAAATAGCCATATCAAATATTCTTAACAAAGGACTAAATCATTGATACATGACCACAAAGGTAGAGGTGTATGTGAATGACGGTTTCAAACTTGAAACTGTCTGTGTTTAAGATTCAGATTCCTTAAAATCTTCATAAATGGTCCTAAAGAAAATAACTGTAAAGCAGGAGAAATGCATGTAGGTGTCCTGGTTTTCTTCTGATGAGAACTCAGTAGAGAAAAACAAATAGGAAACCCCATATTTTGTAAAATTTCCATTCTCTTCCAACTGGAATAATTCTCTGAAATTTCTGTCTTTTTTTTTCCACACATTAAGATATTGAATATCTTCATGATATTTAATCTTCTAAACTACAGTTGGTCATCCTAGAATGACCTCACTTTGCAAAGAGACCAGAAAGATGAATTTTTTTAAAGTAAGAGTCTTTTTTTAGTCCTTTTTTCTTTCCTTTTCTTTCTCTCACTGACCACAATATCTTATGCAGTAATCAAGTTATCCTCTGGTAAAGGAACTAAATTCACTATTCAAAGTTAATGCTACCAGAAACACCTGAGGCTATTCAAGACATTTTCTTGCTGATGGTAGGTATGACATGGTGGATACAAAAGATCTGCACTGTTTCTCTATCAGCAGTTAGAGGGAAAACTGGATACCTGAGGGTGTATAAAATATCTCTATGATTACTTTCAAAATCTGTAAATTAGGATATCTTCCCATTGTGTTCACCAAGTTAAATGCCAACATGCAAATAGTCTGTTTCTGAGTGGAGAGCAGTTCACTCCAGGCAAAACTGAAATTATTTCTCAAAGAAAGTGGGGGGGAAAGGAAAAATCTTTACAGAGGGTACTGAATCAGCAGATCCTATTTACACTGTATGCTTTATATTTTACAGATTAATATTTCTGTTTTATTTTGTGGCAGGGTAGTATAAAAGAATCATCTTCTCTTATACAAAATCTAAATCCTGACCTTGAGATATGGCATCTGTGACCTTTAGAGTAAGATTAATATAGTTATCTGTCTGGAGAGCAAATTTTTTCTATGTTCAAATCAAAATTTGTTGAACAGACTCTTTCAGAGTACGTGCTCCTTTAGAATAAAGCAAACCACAGGAAGATCAGTTGAGGCTTTGGGGTTAAAAAGTTAATCTTGGGGGGTGGTTTTGGTTTATTGGTTTTGGGGTGTTTTTTTTTTTTTTCATGGTGGTTTTTTTTGGGGTTGGAGGGGAGGAGGGCAGGGTGATGTAAAAAACCTTGAAACAGTGTTAAGCTACATTTGTTTCTGCATACTTGCATATTCTGATTTATTAGCAAATGTTATGAATATGATAGCTTTGTAAATTCCCAGAAAATAACGGTTGTGTCAGAATGAAAGTAAATATCCGATATGCACGGATCCCTGGAGGAAAAGCAAAGAGAGAATGATGCTGTAGGACAAGTAGTTAGGTAAGTCCAAAAAGGGAAACTGCAGTATTTTGTTAAGTGGTGTTTTCTCTTCATAAAAGCTGGTTTTGTTTGTGGCATAACAAACATTAAATATCTAGGAAGCAAATATATCCCTCACAACAGTGAAAAATCCCTTCAGCAAGTAAATAAATTTACCATGCATTAAAATGTATGCATCTGTATCTACAGCATACCTCTTCTATTTTCAAAACAAAATAGGGCAGAGACTCTAGTATCTGCTGGAGCATTCTCTTTCACTAGTAATTTCGTAGCAGTCATTATGTTGAAATATTATGGTCACAGAAATTAAAGCTATAAAATTCAAATCTGACTATACAATCTGAATATAATATTTTGCCTCTGGTTTCACACTGGTTTCCCAGGAAAAGTCCTGGCTCTGTTCAGTGATATTTTCTGCCAGTTTTTGAATCTTGCATAGCCTGCCAGGTCTCTCCTAACACACATCTGCTACTGCACTGATTCCCCTCAGTGACCTGCTGGGCTATCAGATGCTGGTGCAAGTTACTGATCCTGCCAACACAGGACACGCTGAGACCCTGTCTGGCAGCTGGGTTAGCCCTGACTGTTGTAGTCTACCACTGCTGCCTCCTCCTGCTTTCCATTCAGTGGTCTGAATTTCCTGCTGCACTTCTTGTTTTGTCTTAAAAAGACACATAAAACTTCTGAACATACCACTGCAAGGAGTCTATTTAAAGAGTGAGGTGTCTTTGTTCTTCATGATGGATTAATCTAACTTTCTGTAAGTCTCTTTCTTGATATTGACTAGGCACTGCACTGTCTTCTGATCTAAACAGAAAAAAACCCAGCATGTTTGGATTTTCACTAGAATTTACCACTGCTGGGCTAATGTAGCTGAAAAAGAATTAGCTGAACACTATTCTGGCATGTGCATTAATCACAAAAAGGCTACTTGCAATACATTCATCGTTACAATTTGGTGTTGAAGAATCCCAAAACTACTGTTTCCTTTTCTGCTTATTAAAACCAGAAAAGTTTGCAAGGCTAAGAGATGAAGCTGCTATTTATCTTGAAGGTAACTCCAGTGTTCACAAACTGCCAGCTCTTTACACTGGAAAGTTGAGATGTTGAACAAACAGAACTAAAGTTTGGTAGACATTGCAACAAAGTACTTCCCCACCAACTTCTATATTCTGTAGAAAAGAAGTTTTCCTGGACCCTATGCAACACCAAATCATATATTTTATTTTATTTTATTTTTGTAATGCATCAGATGTTCATTTATGTGACAACATGGGATGGCAGAATAAACAATTTTCTGAAAAAGAGAATTTGTAGGGTAGGCATTTACAAAACAGTATTGGTACAAGTAAAGCTATTAGGAAAATCAGTGCTAATGAAAAAAAATATAGAATAACATTTTATATTTTTAGATAGATATTTTTGTCACACTTCAATTCTGTGTGTTGACATGCATATGTATTTATTCATTTAAAGAGGTAATTTCCTCAGAGGTTAACCATTTTTTTAATTGTAGAGTTTCATGTGCATTTTTCTCAGCATAAAACCCAGTGAGGTATCACACTGCATATAGCTTAACAAAGCTGTTGGTCCAAAAAGTTAAACAATTTAGCTTTTAATTATAAAAAGCTGCAAGACCACACTTTTCAGCACAAATGCAATTCAGTCTAGTTAATACACCTGTTGCTCTTACTCTGTGGTTTAGGTAGTTTATTATTTCTCGAGTGCTCGCAATATATTTTATGCAGGAAAGACAGAAGATGAATATACCCTAAGATTCTATTGCAAATTAGAGTTAGTGCTGTCCTAAGGCCTAAAAACCTGGTTTTTTTCCTTTTCTCTTTTCTCCCAAGAGGCAGTTCATTTTTAATGGGATTCTGTGAGAAAGCCCTGCTGGACATGTTAGTCATATGACTGCAGGAACTGGAACTGGCAACAACATGGATTTTAAAAGTACATTTTCAAGTCTGTGTGTTTCTATAATGGTTTTGAGCCTTCAGGGTTTGCGTTTTCAAATAATATTTTTTTTTCCTTCTACCTTAGTCACTAGAAACTATACCCTTCCTTCATAGCTGTAGAGATGTTTCCATAACTAAATCATTCCAGAAGCTAGAAATCAAGGAAGACATATATGTCTTCCTTATGGATGGATTCCTTCCTATGTATGGATTTATGTATTTGCATAGAAATATGTATATAAATAATATATAGATATATGTATATGTCTGTTCTAAATATCATAGACATAGAATAGAATAGAATAGAATAGAATAGAATAGAATAGAATAGAATAGAATAGAATAGAATAGAATAGACCAGGTTGGAAGTGACCTTCAAGATCATCGTGTCCAACCTATCATCCAACACCGCCTAATCAACTAAACCATGCAACCAAGCACCCTATCAAGTCTCCTCCTGAACACCTCCAGTGATGGTGACTCCACCACCTCCTCAGGTAGCCCATTCCAATGGGCCATACAGACCGTACCTACTGTCTCTTCCTTTGTGATGTGATGCTCATCACCACCACTATCACCTTCATCTTGGAAATACCTTTGTTTCATAATAAAAATATGGTTTTATAGGTTTCAGAACAAGCATAATGTCAAAGCATAAACTTTAAATATTGGCAGAGAAGAATATTGGTTTAGTTTTCACATTTTCAGTTTGCTTTTAAAAAGTTTTCCTATTGCTCTAAGTTTGCGTTGTTCCTGAATCAGAAAATGTACACGAATCAGAAAAATTAACAACAATAACAGTGCATCTTTGTCATGAATGATTGCGACCATGATACTAATTTTGAATAGTATTTGCGTATGCTCCCTATATGCTTTCTGTGCTCAGCCAGAACAATCTTCTTACAATACAATACACCACCAGGTTGGAAGAGACCTTCAAGATCATCGCGTCCAACCCATCAACCAATCCAACCCACCTAAATACAATACAATACAATACAATACACCTAAACAACTAAACCGTGGCATCAAGCACCCCATCAAGCCTCTTCCTGAACACCTCCAATGAAGGTGACTCCACCACCTCCACGGGCAGCCGATTCCAATGGGCAATCACTCCTTCTGTATAGAACTTCTTCCTAACATCCAGTCTAAACCTGCCCTGGCACAGCCTGAGACTGTGTCCTCTTGTTCTGGTACTGGCTTTCCACACTATGTCTGTCAGTTTATTCTGTGTGTTCTGTGTTATAGCAAATCTGAAACTGTTTTCAGGGGAAAATCCATTATTATTCAACAAGGAAACAGAACAGAAGATTGGAGTTTCATTATCTCTTGAGCTCATTACTAATACATTTTTTTAGGTTTTTATGTTTGTCTTCTGAGGAATAAATATTTCAGGATTGATCTTATTTGTTTTGAAAAGTAGACAAGATTTCAGGAATGCAAGGTTTTTGCTCCACACATAGTATCTGAATAAATAAAAGGTATTAGTCATACTTACAAATTTTGCCTCCCTACACCCTTTGATCATTACAGATACATCCAAACATAGCTACATTAAAATATACTTTTCTCAATTATTTCTTATTTTTTATTACTTATTAATAATTGACAGAAAACAAAGTATATGTTTACACATATAAGTATAATTACACATACACATTTGGTATATCACAGGTTCCTACAAAGCTTTGAAATCTTTTCTTCCAAATTGTGGTTTCTGAAAAAGAAACCTTTGGGCCCAGAAATCATAATATTTTGACTAATGTTTTATATAGTATGCAAACCATAAAGAAACCTTCAGGCCTTGAAATTATAATATTTTTACTAATGTTTCATATAGTCTACAGACTGTCAGATGGTGTCTTCCATAATTGATTGCCCTTCCAAAATTTCTTCCACAGTAGGTTCTAGTATCTGATAGGTAATACACTATAATGGAGTATTGTTACTGAATTCATAGAAAGTCCGATCCTTTGCTGTTTAACTTTACAGAGAGATGGCAAAGAATCATTTTCTTGGGGCCCAGCATGGCTGACAAAAATCTCCTTGTCAAAATGTGTTGGTTTGACTTATGGATTGAAATTATAGATTATGTAGAAATGACATTAAACTGAATAGTTAGCAATGTTTGATTGTTCTTGTATTTTAAAGATGATTAAAAATTAATTTTTTACTGATTGACTAAACTGAGCTGTGATGTAAATTCCCTAAGAGAAGAAGAAAATTCCAAAACAAAACTGTAACAAGATATTTATTCATTAAGATTCTTGTAAAATGAATTCATAAACTATTTTTTAGGGAAGAGTAGTGACCAGAGCATAGCAATCATGTGCAATCATATTATTTAGATTTTGTATTTGTACACATTCCCCCCATTTTGATTACACAGTTAACATCTAAGAGTGACTGAAGACTGAACAGCATCCAATATTGTGGTGGGTTAACACCCTTTTCTGAGAACAAGAGAACAAAAGAACAAAGCAGGGGGGGAGGGCTTGCAGGTACTTTTCACTCCCTGCAGGGCATTTTTCGCCTGGAAAGCTGAGTCTGTTCCACTCCCCCCTCCCTGCCCAGCTAGGGTATAAAAAGCAGGACATCGTAGCTGTTGGCCCCGGCTTTTCTGGCTTCTGCCTCCGCTGGATGAGAGCTACTGCAGCTGCCCTCCTGCTCCTCTGCCACGTGGTCGGACCTGCTGCCTCCACGCTTCCTCAGAGAAAGGCTGCTTTTGTATTATTCTCTTGGTTTTGTCCCACTCCCATCCATCCTTGTTCCTTGTCCTTGTGAACCTTTTTCCTGTTATCGTTTTATATATATATATATATATATATACTGCTTAAAGACAACTCTTTACCTCTCTACTTCCAAGCCGACTCCAAATTATTGTTTGGTGGATTTGCTCCTTCCTTTTCTCCCCTCTCTGTTGGGAGGGAGGAGGGGGGGAGTGGGGGAGAGATTCTCAGCCTTGCCCCCCACTTGAGCTCTTAACTTCCAGTTAAGGCTCAAACCACTACAAATATGTGTAGTCTCTTTCTGTGGTGTGGCCATAAGTCTACAAGGATTTCCCATGAGTATATGAATCTAGATGGAGACAGTGCTGACAAATGGGACTGAAGAACAGACACATAAGAAAACATTTAATTAGGTCAAACGTATTAACCTCAAGAACAGCACAGCAATTGCTGAAACTTTCACTGGGAAAGGACAGGGACGGTGATATAAGATGCAGGGTTAGTTATAAAATTAGTGTGTGTTTTGTTAGACCACAGTAGTGTGAATAATACACATTTTAGCATGAGCTCATTGGAGTTTCCACATTTACAATGCTTATCAATCACTTTAACACCTTTAAATCAGGCCTAGCTTTGGGTAGTTGAAGCATCAAGAGAGGCAGTGATGACCACAGGGAGATGCTTCACCTTCTTGACTTATGTAGCACATCTATACCAAGCATGCAGCTCTTCTGAACCAAAGTTATAGGGTAATGACTGTGTGGTGCTGAAAGTTCATGTGCTTCTTGTCTTGTAATGCAATTGGTGTGCAACAGATTTGCATGTTTAGGTTTTCTATTCTATGTAATTTTAAAAGTAGGCCTTAGTTTTATATTTCTGAATATAGTGCAGGGTGTGAATGCATATAGTGCAGTGCATGAAGGGTGAAATGCACTAGGTTTATTTAGAAGGGTAATTGGGAATCTGAGAGAGGAATGCAGTATTTGCAATTTTATTTGTCTGTTTACACTTCTGTACAAAAAGTTTTCTTAGATTTGAGAAAACTTACAGTTAAGAAAAAAAAATGGGAATTTTAAATTATTTTAATTAATTTAACCTCCTCAATGAGACAGTAAGAAGAAAACTATGGTGAGGGCAATTTAATCATTATGATATAAAGTGAAACATCTATGTTTTGAAGAAGTCTAATCACACAATTTTAATTACAAATTTAAGATTATTAAGGAAAATTACTCCCAAATGAGATATCCTAATGTTTAGTATTACTTTGGAAAAAGAAAAAACAACCAACCAAGCAAAAAAAATCCCAAAATACCATAAAAATAGGCAAACACTAACAAAATTCATGAAATTATTTGAAACTGATTAGATAGCAAATTAAAAAGTAGCTCCCACATGTATTCAATTTTAAGTGTCACTATATTATTTTTTTACAATTTTCATTTTTCCTTTCCTCAAGTTATCTACAAATTATTTTCATTCAGCCAAATATTGTTTTAGTAGAGTGACAAACTGTTTCATTGTATTCAGGCAGTTCTTATTTTCAGCTTCCTCCAAAGCTCGCTATTTCACATACAATTTCACAGGTGCACATAATTGCCAATAACAAAGTCTAAGTTTGAGTGATTGCTGCAATTCCCTTGAAATTATGAAATGTCATTTTACACTTCACAAATGCAGAAATATGTCAGGAATCTAGGATGAGCTAAGTGTCTCCCCTAGGACATGCAGTAGTAGGGCCAAACGGGCCCAGCACAAACCCAGACAGGTCCTGATGTGCCTAGATATGTGCCCCTCTGTCCCTCCTTCCTGTGGAATTCAGGGTAACATAGGAAAAGGAACAAAGGGACAGGACCTAATGTGTCTGGTAAACAAGTCTCCTTTTGTGATAAGAGCACATGTACTGGCCACTGCTTCTCCCCAAGCAAGCCTATGTTTCTGCCTTTTATGGCCACAGCCTGGCAGAACCCCTTTTCATTGGGTAACTGCTGGCTTCAGTCACCCTAGTGGCCTAATTGAATCTCAGGCAAGATATATATACAGGCTGATTTGTAGTTGCCTTGCCTTTGCCTTGTTTGCATGGACCTGCCTTGGCTTTGTCTTGCCTTCTTGGACCTGCCTTGCTTGAATTTGCCTTGCATTGAGTTGCCTTGCTACAAGTTGCCTGGTCCAGAGCCTGGGACAGAAGCCATGAGCCTACTCACTGCAAGCTAGAGAAGCCATAGGCCTTAGGAGCCAGAGCCAAGCCTCACTTCCCCTTGCAACCAGAATTTTGCTGTGCCTCAGTTTACCCCGGATGACACAAGAGTCCGTTGCAGTAATAGCGTTGTAAACAGCCCACCATCCTGCTGAAGCCAGACCAGACCCAAGACCGTGTGGCATTCCTGCCAGCAACCAGTCACAGCTGGCTCATGAGAGTGCCCCAAAAAGCCTCAATGGCTAATGCAGCAGCAGCACCACCCCATTTGGGATAGAACCTTTCATGAGTAATTAACTCACTTGCCTCCTGGCTTAATGGTTCTTGTCAAGTCTCCCCCCCTGTAATTGAGCACTAATTTGCACCAGGGAATTCTCTCTTTCCCTGTTATTCCTACCAGTTCGCTTGAAAGTGTTAGAATTGTTATACTGCCTAATACTGTACATTCCCATTGTAAATATATATTCAAACTGGTTAGGCCCAAGGCCACGGGGGGATAGGTAGTCTCAGATCTGGCCAGCTGAGACTAGCCTAGCAGTGGGGGGGGGAAGAAGGAGCCCTGGGGGTCTTGGGTGCACCCTCAGGTGGGGATGGGATGTTTCTGGGTCTGCTTTGGGATTTCTTTTGTCACTGTGCTTCTGGCTCTCTGTACACACTCACCACTTTCTATTTAAACTTTCCATCACTTTTGCAATCTGTTTGTCTGAGTCGTTATTTCTGCCCGTGGTGGGGAGGGGGGCTGCCTCAACCCATCACAGCCTGTCTCCTGAAGAGCATGTAGCCATCGATTACAGTGCTCCAGTCATGTGAGTCATCCCACCATGTTTCTGTGATGGCAACTACATCATAACTTCCCTGATGCAACAAGGCTTCCAGCTCCTCTTGTTTGTTACCCGTGCTGCATGCATTAGCATACATGCACTTCAGCTGGGCTGCTGGTTTCACCCCTGACTCCAGCTTACTACCCTCAGACTCCTGTCTGGGGGTAGCAGTCTCTTAAGTTACTCTATAAACTGATAACATCATTTTAATCTCTGTTAATGTATTCCCTGCTCCTGTTTTACTGTTCATAGTCTAGAAGTCCCAGAGTCCAGAAGAACTCTTAGCTTCATTTGAAGAAAACCTGCTTGTTCTATTCTGAAGAGCCAATTGAGGTTGAGTGTTATTAATATTTGATGTCCTTAATATTTCTGTGTGTCCAGAAAGTGTTATTATTTATATTTTTCAGAACAGTAAAATACTGTAAAGTGATTAAGTAACAATTTGTGAATGCATTTGATACCATAAATGCCTCCATGTTGTGTTACACTTGGACAAATTCATATTTGTTTGTAAAATTTAACTTGATCTCCTGCCCTATGTTTGTGCTTGGCATTGTCCTAACCCAGGAACAGGACTTTGGACTTGGCCCTATTGAACTTCATGAGGTTGGCTTGAGCCCACCTCCCACACCTGTCTGGCTCCCTCTGATTGGCATCTGATCCCTCCAGCATGTCAGCTGAACCACACAGCTTGGTGTCATCCACAGATTTGCTGAGGGCACACTCAGTTCAACTGTCCATATCTCTGACAAAAGATGTCAAAGAGCAATGGTCGCAGTACCGAACCCTGAGGATGCCACATGTCACTGGTCTCACTGTGGGCACTGGTCCCCTGACTATGACTCTGAGTGTGGCCATCCAGCCAATTCCTTATGTAGAGAGTTTTTCACCCCTCAAGTTCTTTTCCAACTTGATGACCAGGATGTCATGCAGTGTCATATCCATAATTATCACAGAACAATGAGAGAATGTATGATTAAAGAAACTGAAATCCACGGTGATAATGTGGAATTACAAATAGTATACCTGGGAAAAAACCAAAACCAAAACCAACAACAACAGCAGCAACAAAAGAAAAGTGTGTTTTCAGTAAATATATAAACTGGAAATGAAAATACTACTTTGAATCTTATAATCAGAATTATTTACAGGTGTGGTTTTTTTCTGATTGGATAATAAAGAGATAATTTGGATGTACTGGCTATATATTCTGATAAATTCATAAGGGGAATGATCATGACAAAATGAAATAGTTTCAGCTATGTCCCTGTACAGTCTGTGAAATCTAAATGATGCTTTTCTGTTTTAGAGGTGTCCTGAACGGACAAGCCCCAAAAAATGCCCTAACCCAGACAGTGGGCTAAGCACCTGTGAACGTGCACACCTGGACATTTCCTGGGGCCCAGGTGGTCCAGACAAATGTTTTGCACATGATTAACCTTGTAACACACCTGTGAACTGTGCGTGCCCCTTGCCATGCTTGGGTATGCCCTACTCTACAGGCTCAGTGATCAGGTTTCTCTGTTACCAACAGGCATTAAATTGTCTCCGGACAGCTCTAAACCAGCTGAGGTGGTAGGCAATTGGCCTTGTTCTCATCCAGGAAGCAACAAGAGCCAAATGCTGCCAGAGTTGCAGCTGAAAAGCTTGTCCTAAGAGGCAAAACACACCTAGGCCTTGAACCTGGACCAAGGAAACCAACACTCCTAAAGGGCAAAAGCCCCTAGAGAACCGAACCCCAGAAGAGCCAAGGAAACAAGAGAGACTCCTTAGCCCTCTCCAAGCAGAGGAAAGGCTCCAACATGTGAACTGGGTATGAGAGGGGAGAGGCCCCTTAGTCCTTTCTGAGCCAAGAGCCAGTTGAATTATAGATACAGTGTCTGAAAGGTACTGCATGGAGGAGCAAGCCATAAGTCCCCAGCAAATTGCTACAGAATCCCCCTTGTGGGAAACCGCAGATTGCAGCACCTTTATTTCCAATTTACATCACTGTATTGGAAATTCTCAGATTTGTACTCAAATTGTTTAACTGCCTTCATATGTGGAATATGTTACCCACAACTGATAACAGAACCTGTAAATATACTTCGTAAATAAGTTACAGCAGTGTCTGAAGATACCACCACCAAAAATATTAAATAGAGAATACATAAATATGTATTTTATTACAAGAGGCTTTAAAAAAGCAGCTTTCAGCTAATCCCACAAACTGTAACAGAGGTTTAGTTAAGACAAGATGACCATTGAGGGTCCCTTTCAACCCAATACAGTCTGTGAATCTGTGAAACAAATAGTCTGATCTGGTTCAAAAATACAAGCAGGCTAACAAGGGATACACTAGGAAGACCCATCACATAGCTGACTTGTATTTTAATCTATGCAGGACCTTGATTGAAAGTCAAGAGAATACATCCTTAAGAAAGGAGAATTAAATGGGTTAATCACAATAAAAAAGTCTAATCTACAAGAACTAATTCTTGTCCTTTAATACTCATGGCCATTTTAACATCTACATATATATGAGCAGACACTGGTTTCTCAAAGCTTACTACAAAGAGCTGGGTTACAACATCAGAAGGAAAAATAATGGTAAACTTTCCTCATAGATTACTTTCTCAGTAGATATTTCAGTTTCAAGACATCCAGAAAGGCTGAATCTCAGGCCTTAATGCTGGCTGTGAACTTCAGGAAATAGCATGTTTCTTTCCTTGACTTGCTACCAAGGCGCGCTGAGCACGGTGCAGGAGATCAGTGAGGCACATCCAGTAATCCTCCTAAATGGGAGTGTGCCACCTTCTCCTAGTTAGCTTTCAATTTTTCAACCACTTAAAGCAAATTGGTAGTCTTTGCTGCTGTCTGCAGGTTTTATCTGTTTCAATAAGGATTCTCACAATGTTACATTTCCTCTCCATTCACTTCTGCATTTTTTCTTCATGTCTCTTGTAATTTTCCAGGGGGGGAAATAAAAAAATAAAGCACTGACTATTTTGGTATAGGGACATTTGTTTTTCTTCTAAATATTATGAATCATGTATTATGACCTTAGGGGAAAAGTATTCACAAACAAAGAACAAAAATGTTTTCGTCCTATGTTTTGAAGATGAATGAAACCATATCATCTAAAGGATACTCCAGGAAGATCTGATTTTATTACATATAGAAAGATTCAAGTTACAAAATATATGCTAATACATGTTAATTTGAAGATATCATTAGCAAAAAGGAAGCTGACTCAGTATTAAATATTATGTTGACCTTTCTGTATTATTTGAACTTAATCTTTACAAGTCAGTATATCTCTGGTAATAATGCCTGATAATAAATCTCTGATGAAAAACAAGTAAAGCTCTGATGATAGCTCTGACTGATAAAAGTGTTCAATTTGTATTATTCCATTACCAACCATCACTGACACTGATGAAGATCATTCCAGAATAAACTTCACAGATGTTCTGAATATAGAAAATTTCTGCTGTAGCTGGTACGTGGCAGTGCAGAGACACACACACAACAATTTAACAACCTGTCATTAAAACTCCTAATGTAAGGTTTGTACTTCATTTAGCCAGTGGACTGAAAATCATCTGTCCTGAGAGGTATCTAATATGGATGACATGACTGAAGATGCTACTCCTCTATTAACTACAGAAAGATCTAAGAATAGAACAGACATTTAACTTTGAGCTGGTTAAGCTAAGATGAAATGAACTTACCATTTTATATTTAATAGAGTAATTCAAAAAGCTTCTTGCTGATTTTCCTCACAGAGAACTCTGCACTAGTGCTCAGGCACTAAGTGTTTTCTCAGCAATTCCCTTGGGAAAATCTATTCAATGCTTTGTATCTCTTCCTGTTTTTCTACTTTCCATAAAATCTGAGGAGCTTCACTGGCCTGTTTTAATGTGTTTTAAGACATAATAAAAATGCTAGATATGAGCCAGGTATTCCTACACTACATGCTTTGCCTAGTTTATTCATTCATGTGCTAAATAATTCTGATTACTGAATATCATTGTAGCTCACATACAGTTCTACTCAATAATAAAAATACTCTTCTTTATTAACAAAATCTGTTTTTTCCAACTCACTAATTCAAACCTAGACTGAACTGATTCCCCCTGCACAGTGCATACAGGGATCAGATTCCAATGTTCTGAGTTCATGAACAGGAGGAGTTTTCAGCTAAAAATATCTTCCTTCAAAGGTAATGTGAATAGTAATAATAAGATTAATGATTAATTTTGATATGGCCAAATATTCTAGTTACATGATTTATTATGATCCTTTTTCTTTACCTCAGACTACTCTTTCATTGTAAATAGACTCCAGATTGGATTTATTGATTGTTGTTGTCTTACTCAGTTTCTTGGATCAGTAGCTTATTATTGGTCATCATCTTGTGTATAATAGTATATGTGTTGCAATATTTAATTCCCAATCTTTCAATTTTTCTCCAGATACAACTGATGCATATTATGGGGCAAAGATAAATACTTAAGAAAGTTCTAAATTAGAACTCTCTGGGAAAAACCAAAACAAAACAAAACAAAACAAAACAAACCCAACAAAACCCAAGTGAAGTAAAATAAAATTAAAATAACACACTGCACTTTATATGAATTTAATTTCATTTTGAAGCCAAAAACTTTAATATGTCCTCAGGCATATTGTCATTTGGGTTTTTTTAATCTGTCATTTGTTCTTTTAAATCTGTCATTTGTTCTTTTCAATCTGAAGTTGTATGTTTTGAAGAACTGTTTTGGAAGTGTTTATAAATGTGAACCAAAGTAATGATGCAGGAATACTACAATGCAGAACCATGCCATCAGTAACACCATGAAGATACTGGCCTGTGTAGGTCTGGAAGCAAAAAAAAAAATCTTCAGAACACTGCAAGAGATTAGGTAGACTGCCTTTGAGATTCAAGAATTTTGACAGTCTCCCTACCTCAAGAAAGATAGTGTTTGTATGCTTGTGAAAGGAATAACCTCATATCAAACCAACCCAAATATGGAAAAGTGTGAAATCAATTAGAAATCCAACAATGAAGTTAGCAACTTTAAGAGGCAAGTCTATTTCCTAACCAGCTACCCATGAGTTAACCAGTGAACATCAGAACAAGGCATGAAACAGGAAGAAAAAAGAATGCAACCACATATACACATCTCAAGATGAAATCCCACAGATTTATGGATATGATGCTTAGTGTAATCTAAGACCCATTAATGAGATTTAGACCATTTTGTCAGTCACAACAGAATAAAATAGAATAGAATAAAGCTTGTCAGGTTTTAAAAGGATTATCAAAATTGCACCAGCATCTGAGCAATGTTAGTCAACATGTCTAAAGATGATAAAAATAAGTAATTATTTTATGAATTAGATAACCTTAAAGTGAGTTATGAAAACTTTCTTCAGGGTTATTGAACAAGAATCTTCTAGGAGAACTGATCTTTTTCAGATGATCATGTCACATAGGAAACATAAATGATAAGAATTTGTTACCTTAAACTTTACCATAAACTTCTTATGCATTTGACAAATTAAATATTTCATTACTTAAGCATTTGCTTTTTATGGAGAATGTTTTTTGTTTGGTTGGTTTTTCTTTCCAAATATACTTTTGTTTTGAAGACTAAAATGGACTCAAATTTTAACATTCAATTTTTCCTTTCATTTCTCTTTTGCTTTCAAGACACAACATGTACATCTCATCTGAAGAGAGGGTTATTCACTATGGAAAAAATGACAGGAAAAATAGATGTGGTGTCAAAAAATGTAATAAATTTGTCTTTTCTAATGCAGTGATATGAATGAAATCAGAGAACAAGCAAAGAATAACAACCAAAGAGTTCCATATTCCATCTCCATGCCGACTACTGAACCTTCAAGTATTTGCAACATATATAAGCTATGGGTAGACTGTTTAAATCAAAATATAATACTAGAATTTGAATCCTCCAATCTTGAATTAAATTCCAAGTCACCAAAACCAAACTAAAAACTGTGATAATTTATTTTTGTGGTAACCAAATGTGGTAGTTTAGGCTGGGTGCCTCCTGCTGCTACCACACAAGATACACCTTTGGTGCCCCAGGTGTCCAGCCCAGTGGGTGGACACAGGAAGCTGCAGATTTCATTCCCATAATGTCCTGTTCCCTATAAATCCATCTGCAAGGTCTTATACTTCCTCTTTCTTTCCTCACTGCCCTTGTGGGAGATGTTCCCTATCTGGTAGTGGAGGAGGAGTTATCTCAAGGCCTCTTAGGCCTGACTAGGCCTAATGCCAAGAGGAGAAAGGGTATGGGCAATCTCAGATCTGTCCAGCTGAGATTAGCCTAACAGTGGAGGGGGGGAAGAAAGAGCCCTGGAGGTTTTGAGTGTACCCTCAGGTGGGGAAAGGGGAGTACTGGGAAGCTTATGGGTATGCTTTGGGATCTCCTTTGTCACTGCGCTTGTAGTTCTCTGTAAAACACTCACTGCTTTTACATTTAAACTTTCCATCACTTCTGCAATCCATTTGTTTGAGTCTCATTTTTTTTGCCCCAGTGGGAGGCAAGAGAGGATCTGCCTTTAAACTGGGACACCGAATTTTCTACAGCAACAGTTTTCTAGGATATATTCTGGTTCTGTGATTGAGTTGTTCAGGTGGACATTTGGATGTGGATGGGGGTGGGGGTTACATTGTTTACTGTTTCCTGGTGCATGCAAAGAACTACAATAAATTTAATAATTAATTTTCTTTTTTTTTTTTTTTTTTTTTTTTCATAAAACTAAGCAAACTCATAGAAAGCACAATTTGGACGAGCAATCTAAAGCAAAACAAAGGCAAATGCTTCAGCACTAGACTGCAGAAAATGGACTTCAAGTTTGTTCTTAATTTGACATAAACAAGGACAGATTTCATTAACTAAAGTTGATTTAGAATTTTTCATAACTTGCATAAGTGGAAGTTGTCATCACATGATGTTAGGGGTTGGAAGGGACCTTGGAACATCTTCAGGTGCCAGAGCAGTACTATGTAACCATATAATCTAGTGCGGGTCACACAGAAACACATCCAGATGAGTCTTGAAAGTCTCCAGGAGACCACAACCTCTCTGGGGAGCCAATTCCAGTGCTCCATGACCTTGACACTGAAGAAATTCCTCCTCATGTTGAAGTGGAACCTTCTGTGCTGTACTTTCTATCCATTACCCCTTGTCCTATCACAGGGTGCAACAGAGAAGAGGCTGTCCCCTCCATTTTGTTACCGAGCCCTAATATATTTATAAACAAGAAATGTGGCATAGATGGTTGGTCCATGAGGTGGAGTGTAAACTGGCTCAACAACAGTGTTCAGAGGGTTGTCATCAGTGACACAGAGTCAACTTGGGGGCCTGTGGCCAGTGGTATTCCCCAGGAAACGGTCCTGGGACCTGTTTTGTTCAATATCTTTATCAACAACCTAGATGAGGGGACTGAGAGTACCCTCAGCCAGTTCGATGATGATACAAAACTGGAGGGGTGGCTGGCACCCCATCAGGCTGTGCAGCCATCCAATGACATCTGGACAGGCTGGAGAGCTGAGTGAAGTTCAATAAGGAAAGGTGCAGGGTCCTGCATCTGGGGAGGAACAACAACAGGCACCAGTACAGACTAGGGGCTGCCCTGCTGGAAAACAGCTCCACCTTGGAGTCCTAGCGGACAGCAAGTTCTCCATGGAACAACTATGTGCCCTTGTGCCCAAGAGAGCAAATGGCATCCTGGGGTGCCTCAAGAAAAGTGTGGTCAGCAGGTCTAGGGAAGTTCTTCTACTCTCTGCTCTGCCCTGGTGAGACCACACCTGGAATACTGTGTCCAGTTTTGGATTCCCCAGTTCAAGAGAAAGGGACTTGCTGGAAAGAATCCAACAGAGAATCACAAGGATTAGGACTACCCTAAGTGATCCTGCTTCGGCAGGGCGGTTGGACTCAATGATCTCTGGAGGTCCCTTCCAAACTCTAATGCACTGTGATACTGTGATACTGTGTATCAATATACTCCTTTTTTTTACTGGTGTAGTAGTAAGAGAAACATCCCCAAGAGCAATACAGTCAGTGATTTGCCTAACTGAAAAGATGGTCTGTAAGAGCAGAGCACCTGGAAAGTTGTAGTACCACAAAAAGGCAAAGTCAATATACATGTACAGACAAGACCATATCTCCAGAGACAAAAATGGAGAAATAAATTGCTGATGGCATAAATTTTTTGCCCTACTTTGACAGAGTAGAGACAGACAAAATATATGATTTGGAATGGTTTTGTTTTATTTTACAATTGCATGCTTCTGCTTTGACACTGTATCATCTTAGGGCCAAATCAGTCTTGCCTGAGAAGTCTGTAATATGTCTTTTTTTCTTGCAATAGTGTAAATCTGGAAAAAAGTGATTGCCTATTATTAGAGATAGATTTAAAATAGAAAGTCAATGATAGTTTTGGAAAATTAAGATCTGGAGGGAGGACTGAAAAAAACATGAGGTTTTTTCCTTTCCATTAATAGCATCTAATCAGCATATATTATTATTTCTGTTAGAGTCAGTATTGTTACTTTAAAATATAATTTTATTTCTTCCTTTTAATCCATCATTTCAGAGACTAAACTTTCACAAAACACAATTTCCAGGTACTGTGGAGTTAGAGTGGCATTTTCTCTTTTAAATTTCTCTTTACATTTTCCACCTAGTGTAGTAGAAACCATGCTATTTTCTGATGAATTTGTTGTTTTTCTATAAATGTATTTTCCAATAAATGTTACTGCATACAAATTAATTAAAAAGAAAATGAATCTATTAACCAATCTGTAATTTTACCATGTAGGAAGTTATTTGATTCATCTTGAAGGACGCTCACTGTCTTCCCTTACCAGTTATCACCACATTTCCACATAGTCATGAAATGCTACAGATGCAATATCTCTTACTGAATTGCCTTAACTGTACTTGAATTCCAAATTGTAATTTGTCATCAATATACCACATTGAATTTAGACTAATTTCCAAGAGCACTATAAAACTATAATCAGTTTAAACCAACCTATACCGTTTCTTTCCTTGGAAACATGCTAGTGGGAGATTATGTTCTTTGTATATAACCCCAAGCATGACAGGTTATGTATTCCAAATTACACCATGAAATACACTAGTATGGAGAGTATCTGAGGATTAAGCTATCTTCTTTTATTTTCTATCATTTCCATCACTACAATGCTACTAGTTAAACATAAACAATACAATAAACCAGGTTGGAAGAGACCTTCAAGATCATCGCGTCCAACCCATCAACCAATCCAACCCACCCAAGCAACTAGACCATGGCACCAAGCACCCCATCAAGTCTCCTCCTGAACACCTCCAAGGAAGGTGACTCCACCACTTCCCTGGGCAATCCATTCCAGTGGGCAATCACTCTCTCTGTATAGAACTTCTTCCTAACATCCAGTCTAAACCTCCCCTGGCGCAGCTTGAGACTGTGTCCTCTTGTTCTGGTGCTGGCTGCCTGGGTGAAGAGACCAACTTCCTCCTGTCCTCAAGCTCCCCTGAGGTAGTTGTAGAGAGCAATAAGGTCTCCCCTGAGCCTCCTCTTCTCCAGGATAATCAACCCCAGCTCCCTCAGCCTCTCCTCATAGGACTTATGTTCCAAACCCCTCACCAACTTCATTGCCCTTCTCTGCACACATTCCAGAAAGTCAACATCCTTCCTAAACTGAGGGGCCCAGAACTGGACAAGTTGTATAACATTTTTTCATTCACAGGATTCAGAAATATTGTAGCCATCCTGTACATTCTATAACAGAAACTTGACTGTACAGAGAACTTGAACAGAATGCTTGAATTTCAAGTAAATATTGACAGCCACGGAATGTCTTAGTTTTTCACTTATTTAATTGAAATGACAACTCAAACATTTTACACATAGCTGATACTGCTGTAGTAAAAAAAAAAAAAAATTGGAAATATTATTTTACAGTCGGGGAATGCATTTCCTTGATTTTAGTCCTGTCACATCATTTAAAAAATAAAGATAACGTATTTCCATTTTCCCCTAAGACTGCATGAGCTTTAAATGAATCTGTCATGACAGAAATGTAAAATGTGAAGAATAGTCTAAAGGATTACAAAAAACTTTCACTTATGCTGTGGCTCTGCCATCAGAAGCTATTTATTCCAATTTTTATACTAGCAGATGATGCAGTGTATGTCACCATGAGTAGAAAAAGGACAAACTAGATAGGAGAATGAATGGGACAGGGAGAGGAAAAATATGGCCAGGTTGATCTAAAAAAAAAAAAAAATAAAAGAAGAAGAAAAATTAAAAAACAACCTGAATGAACTCAAAACTAGCAAACTAAGAAGTAAAGCATTTGAATAAAATAGCCTCTACCAAAACTTACACTGCTAGCTATCAGTCCCCAAACTTAACACAAATAAAATCATAATGGAAGGGTGTGATTCTGTTACCATTAGCCACCAACTAGCTCTTTCAATTTACTTCTTTCAGATCACAAGATTACATGTCTAACTTGTATTTGAATTTGGGATGTTGTCGTGAAGCACAAATAGTACTGCTGTTCTCACCTGGGCAGATATTTTCTCACCACCTAGTGTGATCCCTGATTAAACCAAAGTGACACAGCTACTTTATTCCATTAATCAGATGCAGCTGGTCCACAGGTCATAGCATTGTCCTAATTTTCCCACTAGATCATTATCTAGCTTAAGCTGCCCTCTCTCTTACACAGAGTTTCCAAGCAACTTCACGCAGAGTTTTCCAGGTAAATATTCTGGATCATGTAGCATCAGAAGTTCAAAGAGAGTAATAGCTCTCTCCTAGAATCATATGGTCATGATTCAGCTACTCAAGCATTGCAAGGAGATTTGAGTCCCCCTGAAGCAGTAGCTGTCCTGTCAAGTGAACTCCATCCTTGATATCTGAAGGGTGATATAACTAATATGTACCAATCTATATAAAACCAAATGTTTTGTTTCTTTCTCTAATATGTACACAGGAAACAGGAATTGAAGTCATAGCCACAGCTGCCACATAAGTGAAACTATCAAGTGTTCACTTAGTCCATCTTTAGAGTGGACTATTAAGACAGTTCCTTAAACTGTGCCTATATTGCCTGTGAATTCACAGTTCTAAGTTAGAGGAATACTTTACCTGAAATGCTGTATTATTAATTTCAGGTAGTTTATTATAGCTGATGTTTCCATGGAGATAGATTTTTTATATTCATTGCAGATTATACTGGCACTATCCTACAAAATCTGTGAAAATAATCCTTATTAATTACAGATTTTCTTTTCAAATTCCTTGATAAATGTGGTGTGGTGACACTATTAAATTTACAAGCAAGTATCAGCTACTTTCTTTTATACTGTTTGGCAATGCCTAGTGTTGTGACATGCATTTAATACGTTGTTCTTTCTCTTGCTAAAAAGGCATAAGCAAATCCAGTGTAGGAGTAAACACTGAGGTTCAAAGAATAAGAATGACCTCTCTACAAGGTGCATGTGTGGTGGATGGTGTTTATGTCCAGGATTGTGCCCCAAATATTGCCAGAACGTGCTTCTGTGTGTTTGACTCAAACCCCTTTCCCCCCCCCCCACCCCACTTCTGGAGTCAGCGGAGGATCTTGGTGCCATTGAGTATAGGTAAAAATCCTGCCTGGGCATGTTTCCACCTCTGTGGTAAACAAAGTCCATGTGACATGCTCGTGTTTGCCTTGTCCATGGCGTATGCTTGTGCTATATTTGCCAAAACATCATTTCATTGGTTAATTATTCTGTTTACAAAGGATGCTCATCGGACCAGTATTCGTTGGGGCAAATGTTAAATAGGGGTTGTTTGGTAAACAAGCGTACCATGCTTGTGCCTGTGCCTGTGCCTGTACCTGTGCACGTGCCGCTACAGTGTCTGCCTTGCCTGGGACTCAAATCAGAGTTCCAGAATGCCTCGCTACACATTACCACTGCCACCTGGCTACAGGCAGTGCTGCCAGTGTGCCAGCCCTGTAGACAATACCCCATGCCCCACAGATGGGGACAACCATTGCCTGACCCATTGCCACAGGAGGAAACCATGGTAGCCCTTGTGCACCAGCCGTCCCAAACTGCTCCAGCCCCAGGAGCAGGGAGCCCCCCCCAGGCAACGTGCTTCATGGACCAAGTTGCAAAAGCCTCTGAAGTTTCCCTGGAAGGCCCCTGGACCTTTGTAGTCTGGGAGAAGCAGCAACCACATGATTGGCACCATTTTGTATTTCCTTATTACAGCACATCTGTGCCACATGTTTTGGACTATAAATGCATTATCAAGGAAAGATTCCCCTAAGTTTTCAATTCATGAGCAAGCCAAGCATTTTCTTTATAGAGTTTCTGTTAAGGTCATGCCAAACCATTCCAGGTTGCGAGCTTGCCAGTCACCAACAAACCCCTCCCCCACCACTTTCTGAGTGAGTTTTGATTCTAAATTCTATAAATCATTTGATTCATTTGAAATGCCCACACACAGGCATTCTGTAGAGGTAGTTCCACCAACTGAATATTGGTACCTGTAAATATTGACTGTAAATAATCCATTGCATAGTTTGTACATAAATAAAATACTAATATATTCTTTAATATCTTTGCCATTCCTTCCTGAGGGGCACATTTATAACAACATGTCTAAACCTATTTCTACTACACTGATAAGTCTCAGAGTTCAAATTTTCAATTAGTTAATAATATCAAGATCAAGACTTGATGTGGCCCTGGGCAGCCTGATCTACTTGTTATCCCTGCTCATTACAGGGGAGTTGGACAAGGTGAGCTTTGAGGGTCCCTTCCAACCCAATGTAATCTACAATTTGTAAATAATGTGTATAAAAAGAGCAAATGCTACAAATTGTTTGGGCTGTGTGGAGGCCATGAACTTCCTGAACTAGAATATAAAATTAATTTCTGCTAAATGATCATGTTTCAAGGGATGAAAATGGAAATAAGTAAAGCATAAGTTAGTGACAACTACTTTTGAGATATTAAAATAAAGGCAATAGTACAGTTTTCTTTCCTTTGATACATTTGATTGCCCACTGGAATCAGCTGCCTGTGGAAGTGGTGGAGTCACCTTCATTGGAGGTGTTCAAGAAGAGGCTTGATGGGGTGCTTGGTGCCAGGGTTTTAGTTTTTTAGTTGTTTAGGTGGGTTGTATTGTACTGTATTGTACTGTTTTGTACTGTATTGTACTGTATTGTACTGTATTGTACTGTATTGTACTGTATTGTACTGTATTGTATTTAGGTGGGTTGGATTGGTTGATGGGTTGGATGTGATGATCTTGAAGGTCTCTTCCAACCTGTTGTATTGTATTGTATTGTATTATTTTCATTTAGATTTGATATATAGAGAAAATAATGAGTTGGGAAGTCAAAGCTTCACAGACGTCTACTTGACATTTATAGTACAGTATCAGATCTAAACACAGTGTTCAGTAAAAGTAAAGGTCCTCATTCTAGAAGAATATCTCTTTGCATTTTTATATATTTCAACATCTTTGTTCTGTCTTATTCTGTAACCAACTAATTATGTGATTGAATGTGTCTGAGAACAGAAATCTTTAAAGTGAAGCTTTTCTATTTTATTTGGGTATCACCTAACATGTCACAGGCAGTTATGCAGACCTGTGTTTTAACTGACACTTTATCAAAGGGCTTAGAGGATACGAGTCACACCTCTTCTTACATTTATAGAAACACTAAAAGAAAAAGAAAAAAAAAGAAAAAGTAAAATAAAAAGTAAAATAATGTAATCAACTTCAATTGCCATTGTCTCAAATAGGTTTTGCCATTGTCAGGCCTTGCAAAGGGATGCAATGTCTGTTTCTTCTGTTGTATCATCTTTGACCACATTTCCTGAACGGAACATGGAAAGCCTGTACAACACTACTATTCATCAACACTTTAATTTTATAAGCCTTAGAAACCAGTAAAATCAGCCTAGAAATGTGATTTATTCAGCAGAGACACTACTAAGGAGAGTACAAACACAATTGTGAGTGAGAGTGTGGTGGGCTGAAGTTTCCCCCAAGCAAAAATTACACTCTACAATATACAGTGTTTACGATATTATACAGATATTTACAATTAGTAAACAACACACAAACCCCCCAGTCAAGAAGACCAGAGAAGCCATTCAAATGCCCTCCCCACCCCGTCCCAAAAGAGAGAGGAGTAGAGAGAGAAGCAGTGGGTTAGATTTATCCGAGGCCATCCAAAGCACGTTATCTCTCCCGAGCAAAGCAAAACAACGAGAGGAGAGGAGAGGTTCGGAGAGGAGAGGTTCGGAGAGGAGAGGTTCGGAGAGGAGAGGTTCGGTTCGGAGAGGAGAGGAGAGGTTCGGAGAGGTTCGGGGAGGGGAGGGAAGGGAAGGGGAGGGAAGGGAAGGGAAGGGAAGGGAAGGGAAGGGAAGGGAAGGGAAGGGAAGGGAAGGAAGGGAAGGGAAGGGAAGGGAAGGGAAGGAAAGGGAAGGGAAGGGAAGGAAGGGGGAAGGAAGAGAAGAGAAGAGAAGAGAAGAGAGAAAGAAGAGAAGAGAAGAGGAGAGGGAAGAGAAAGAGAAGAGAAGGGAAGAGAAAAAGAGAAGAGAAGAGAAAGAAGAGAAGAGAAGAGAGAGAAGAGAAGAGAAGAGAAGAGAAGAGAAGAAAGAGAAGAGAAAGAAAGAAGATAAAGAAGAAGAGAAGAGAAGAGAAAGAGAAGAGAAAGAAGGAGAAGAGAAGAGAAGAGAAGAGAAAAAGGGAAGAATTGTTATGGTACAGCTCCTCTTATTCTAGATATTTACCTTGAATTTACCAAATGAATTTCTTTAGAATAATCTTTTGTTTTCCTTTTAACATCCAATAGTGATTTATTTATATTTTTCTACTTTTCTGCTCAAAATCTGCAGCTAAATTTTAAAGGCATAGCCTAAAACCACCACAGAGAGGTTCCATAATACATTTTTTCATTAAACACCAATCTCATTATGACTTCCAAAATTCAGAGAAAATCACATAGTCTTCATCAGAAATAATTTCCATCACAATGCATCCTAAACTGAGTAAAAGAAAATTAATGTGGTTGGGTTTCCCTTATGCTACATGCAAAAAAGACTCTCCATATTTTATTTACTTTTAAAATGGAACTGGGAAAAAAAAATCTCTTTCCCATCAGAAGAAGAATATTGGATTGGAGAGGTTTAATGGAAACTAACTAGTGGCAAACATCACAGTATCACAGTATCACAGTATCACTGAGGTTGGAAGAGACCCCGAAGATCAAGTCCAACCTGTCACCACAGACCCCATGACTAGACCATGGCACCAACATCTTACACCCAAACACCTAAAATTTTCTTAGTTTTCATAGATAGGTAGTTTTTTTCTTATTTGAAATCTGAAAGGGTTTATATATATATATATATATATACATATATCTTTGCACCCAGAAAAGTAGACATAAAGCAGAAAAGGTGCTAGACATCAGATCAATGTCCTTTCACCTACAGTTCTCTCTTTTTACCATATTGCTTTCAATAAAATTCCATGATATTTGATAATATTTTTGGTATCACCTTCTACTGGATAATATAGTACCATGTGTGATGGGTGATAAAAGGAGATTAAAAAAATATAACTTTGGGGGGAGTTAACATCTATTCCAGACAATATACTGAATAATTATAATTTTAATCAGCCTTGATTACCCTTCAGTTTATAAATTAAAAAGTCAACCTATCAAAAGACTATTTGTAAAACAGAAAATAGCATTTTAAATTACTTTATTGAGTTCTATGCCTCCTAGTATGAATGAGCTGCTTAGATATTTACAGTGTATGTGTGTGTATGAGTGTCTGTGTGTATGTGTTTGTGTACAGAGATTGTTTATATCATTGACAAAATATTATATATGTATTTAATTGATGCTGATTTAACTCTGCCCTGATGACAGAAGATAAAAAGAAGGCAGAGCTACTGAATTCCTTCTTTGTCTCTGTTTATACTGCTGAATGCTGTTCTTAGGAGCCCCAGGGCCCTGAGTCCCCAGAGCAAGTTGGGATAAAGAAGGAGTTTGCCTTGGTTGATGAGGAGCAGCTTAGGGATCAGTTAAGCAATCTGTACATGCAGAAATCTATGTGTCTTGATGGGATGCACTCATGGGTGCTGAGATAGCTGGCAGAAGTGATTTCTAGGGAACTCTCCATAATCTTTGGTAAGTCATGGTGAACAAGAGAGGTTCCTGAGGACCAGAAGAAAGCAAACATCATCCCAATCTTCAAAAAGGGTAAGAAGGAGGACACAGGTAACTATAGACTGGTCAGCCTCACCTTCATCTCCAGACAGGTAATGGAGCAACATATCCTTGGTGCTCTTCTTGGGGCATATCAAGGACAATAGGGTCATTAGGAGCAGTAAACATGTTTTTACCAAAGGGAAGTCATGTTTAACCAACCTGATAGCCTTTTATGAGGACACAACCAGGTGGATAGATGATGGCAGAGGCGTGGATGTGGTTTATCTTGATTTCAGTACAACATTTGACACTGTCTCCCACAGCATCCTTGCAGCTAAACTGAGGAAGTGTGGTCTGGATGATCAGGTAGTGAGGTGGATGTGAACTGGTTGAAGGAAAGAACTCAGTGGGTTGAGGTCAATGAGACAGAGTCTGGTTGAAGGCCTGTATCTAGTGCAGTCCCTCAGGTTTAAGTACTGGGACCAGTACTATTCAATATATTCATTAGTGACCTGGATGAGGGAACAGAATGTACTATCAGCAGTTTTGTTGATGACACAAAACTGGGTGGAGTGACTGACACACCTGAAGGTTGTGCTATCATTCAACAGGACCTGAACAGGTTAGAGAGCTGGGCAGGGAGAAATTTAATGAGACATATAATAAGGACAAGTGTAGAGTCTTGAATCTGGGAAGGAACAGCCAGCCCCATGTACCAGTGTAGTTTGGGGGCTGATCTGTTGGAGCCAGCTCTAGGGGCAAAGGACCTGGGTGTCTGGTGGACAAAAGGATGATCATGAGCCAGCAATGTGTCCTTGTGGCCAGGATGGCAAATGGCATTCTGGTGTGTATTAGAAGGGGTGTGGTAAGTAGGTCAAGAGCAGTTATCCTCCCCTCTTACTCTGCCCTGGTGAGGATGCATCTGAAATATAGTGTCCAGTTCTGGGCCTCTCAGTTCAGGAAGGCCACGGAAAGAGTCCAGTGCAGAGCCATAAAGACAATTAAGGGATAGGAACACCTCCTTTATGCTGAAAGGCTGAGAACACTGGGTCTCCTTAGCTTGGAGAATAGAAGATTGGGAGTGATTTCATCAATGTTTATAAACATATGAAGGGTGAGTGTAGGGAAGATGAAGCCAGGCTCTTCTCAGTGACATTCAATGATAGGACAGGGGGCAGTGGGTGTAAGCTAGAGCATAGGAGGTTCCATGTAAATATAAGGAAAATTTTATCATTGTGAGAGTGACAGACCACTGAAATAGGCTGCCCAGAGAGGTGGTGGAGTTTTCTTCACTGAGATGTTCAAAACCCACCTGGATGCATTCCTGTGTGACCTACCCTAGGTGATCCTGCTCTGGCAGGGGGGGGTTGGACTAGATGATTTTTCAAGGTCCCTTCCAAGCCCTAACATTCTGTGATGCTGTGGTAAAATACAGATGTACACACCAGACTTCTGGAAAAACTTTCTTAGATAGATCCCTGGAGCCTAAGAAGTAGACTACCACTCATTCAGTACCCACAAATGCTGGATGTATTTACAGCTTGAGTATAAAAATTAACTACTGCACCATATATGGTTAATGGCAATCATTAAATTCAAGTCTTTTAAATGCAGAAAATCGAAGAACCAGTATAAGCTATAACCAATCAAGAACACTTTCCTTCAGGCTCCCTGCACAGATGGAGAGTTTGCTTCTACTTTTAACATTTTTAGCATCATCAGCTACTATATTAGTCAGAAGGGAACTCAACTAAATGAAACCTTAAATCTCTTTAAAATATATTTCAAAAGATAAGTTTCTTAAATGTTCCTTAACTAGACCAAGTATCTATCTTTTTTCAAACAACTTTTTCAGGAGATATTTTGTTGTTGAGAATACTTTTTAAGCTTCTGTCCATAGTAGAATGTATGGTTTGTTTTGTTGTGGTTTTTTTTTCAATCTGGTAACTTTTTAACCTCTTTTTAGGGTTATTGTGCTGAAAAGAATGTAATTAATGTTGTGATTTCTTGGGGGGAGGCAGTTCTGCATTTTCCATCATGTGACACATCTGCTAACTCATTGTTTCTGTGATTCCTTGCTATTATATTTTTTTTCTTTTTCCTCTAGAAAAATCTACAGGACATATTCTAATCAGATTTTGAGATTAATGGAGAATGTGAGCATAAAATGTTTGAATGAACAATCTGTGAGGCATTGTGACTTCTCCACAACAAATGTACTGACTTTTCTATCGAAATTTTTAGTAAGAAAATGAAAAAGAAAAAAGAAGAAGAAGAAAAAAACCAGCAAACAACAAACTAAAACCCCACATTATCAGTGCCTGTGCCGGATTCTCCTACTATTAATGTGTTTCTGTGTTGTAGTATAGATGTTTTACGCACCCAGAGCAATGCTTTCTGGACAGATGTAAGCAGGTGAAGACGTTTATTCCATTATACAGCAAAGTTATATAGTCTATCAGAAGGCACATGTGTCACATCTCAATTGGTCATTTTCTACTGGCATATGTGTAATTAAGGCATACAATAGGTCAAAATAACAAAAGGCTGAGGGAGTTGGGGTTGCTTAGCCTGGAGAGGAGAATGCTCAGGGGAGACTTTATTGCTGTCTACAACTACCTGAAGGGAGGTTGTAGACGGGTGGGAGCTGGTCTCTTCTCCCACGCAACTAGCACCAGAACAAGAGGACACAGTCCCAGGCTGTACCAGGGGAGGTTTAGTCTGGAGGTTAGGAAGAAGTTCTTCATAGAAAGAGTGATTGGCCATTGGAATGGGCTGCTCAGGGAGGTGGTGGAATCGCCATCACTGGAGGTGTTTAAGAAGAGACTGAATTGGGTGCTTGTTGCCATGGTTTAGTTGATTAGACAGTGTTGGGTGATAGGTTGGACTTGATGATCTCGAAGGTTTTTTCCAACCTGGTCTATTCTATTCTATTCTATTCTATTCTATTCTATTCTATTCTATTCTATTCTATTCTAAGCATATATTTTAAGCCCCATTAATGTTCAATTTCATAAATGCAAATACATGGAAATACTACCTCAGAAGCAATTTCAACTATTAGTCCAAGTGAGGATTAGATGCAGGGTACTTGAGCATGCAGTACTACAAGCATAATGGAATAGACAATTGCCGATGAATCTTTAAAACTAGTTCTATAGCACATACAAAATAGTTTCATATACAGTTTGTCTTGCATTGTGCTTCATAAATTTATTTTTAAATAATAGCTCACTTCTTAATGCTTTTCTCTGAGAATATTACTAGTCCTTCAGGTTTTAGTTGCCTCTATACATCGACATGAAGGAGAGTTTTTATATTAATATGGTTTGTATTGATCTGTTTAGAATAATTGTACATTTTACCTATTGTAAATCAATGTATGGAAATACAAATAACAGGAAATAAACCAGAATAACAGGATCTAAATGAATGTATGGAAGGCAGAAAGTTTGAGGGACAGGATGACCTTATATCACGATGTGCTTTTAATTTGTGAGTTGAAAGAAGAGAAGACATGAATCTTGGACTTTGTACTTAGAAGCTTGAGGCCTGCTTAACAGGAAGGAAGAATGCTGTCAAACCACAATGTAATGTTTAGACAAAGGCAAATCTGGAATGCATATCTAAGACAGTGTATAGATAACAGGAAGCCAGCCAGAGACTGACCAGCTTGTTCCTGAAGACGTCAGCAGAAGAACAGGAGAAAACAACCAAAAGAGCATTTGTAGAGATGAAAAATGCAACTAAGAGGAACCCAATACAAAACCCCTGAACCTACTACAAAAAGGCACTGCCATGTATGAGTGGGAGGAGCAAATGCAAATTAATAGGAAATAGCATGAACACATAGCTAACTGTATATTAACTCTGTAAAACTTGTGTTCAGACTCACACATTTGAAGGAGAAATTCCCCATGTGTCCAGTGCTGTGTCTAGCACTGGACATAAATTATTAAAATATACCTACTTAGCTGTCTTAGCTGTTGAGTTTTTCTATTTCTCTGTATCACAGATTTATGATTTCTTTTGTTTTCAGTTCTGATAAGACAGCAATATTCCTCCCAGTTAAAGAAAAAAAAAGTGCTAAGAGTTTAGTATATGTATGGGTTTATGTGTGTTTGTTTTCATCACTAATATTTTCAAATGTTACTTTTTTTAGGGGGGGGTCAGCATATCCATTTTGCACACTCAAAACCATAACAGTAAGGGAAACGAGGAAACGTTTCATAGCAAAGAATTTTGAAAATGTTGGAGCAACGTGGGCTCTTCTTGAGAAAATCCACAGTGATCCAGGGAAAGCAGTTTCAACAAGTTGTCTTTTTGTTCAGGCACTGAGACAAACGAGCTGAACAGCTTAGCAAGATAAATGCGCTAACCTGTTCCAAACTTTCTATTTTGCCATGAACAATGCCAAATCACAATGTGTGAGCATTTAGAGGGTTGATAGGCTAGACATAATTCTTCAGACTTGGTCTTAAGCAAAATTTTCCAAGACCTAGATTGCTTTTACCAATACCACTATTTTAATCTTTTAATCTGAACAGAGAAACCTTGGATACATGCAGGTGTAGTTCACTAACTGTGCATTAAGACAATGCAGGGATAAATAATGAGAGTTCTACACTCCTCTTTCTCTCTCCCATGTTTTATTATGTCATGCATGCTAATGTCATATAATACAGGTGAGGCTGCACATCTACTGAGCCATTCTAGTTAGATTGGGACTGTGTCTATTCCAGGTTGTTAAAGCTGAAAAACAAAGATGTATTTGGTTCTGCCTCTTGAGTTCTTGTTTAAACATGAACAAATTAATCAACTACCTATTTGGGTAGGAAATGTTCCATTCAAAATTGCCTCTGACAAATGTGTTTCAGGAAACACGGTGGTAGTTTGGGTTGTTTTTCATTTCTTGCTATTTGCAGCAAAGGAAGACAGGCTGAATTAATTTGAGACAGAATAGATGGGGGAGATGAGATGGAGCTAATTTAGAAGCTCTGTAAAACTGTTTCTCTCTTTTCCTCATACCACTTATGACAGCAAAGCAAATGCATACTCGTAATAATTCTGTTGGCATCAACAGAGTTATTCTGTGGAATAATTTGACCTTCAAAATTCATTTTTCCATTTCTTTACATATTTTTAAAGTCAGAGGCACATGCTCTGCATATAGACAGTAATTCTAGTATTTTTTGATACATACCTGCCTCCAGTGAAGGTTGAATTAAGTTATTAAGTGGTCAGGTTATTGAAATGTGGGGTGACTTGATCACCTCAAATTATAGCCCCAGTGTTTACATAACAATACGGTTTAAAATTTTGTAAGTCTGTGACACTGATTAAATGCTGGCAAAGCAAAAGATTAAATTTAATAAATGCCCTTTAAAGGCTTTCATTGTCAAGTGATTGATTCATTTTTTTATTTTAAATCCAGATATCAAATCAGTTTTGATTTATCTTTGAAATAAATTTAATGTTTTATTTGGATTATTGTTTACCATACATTAAGGTGGAAAACCTGGAGGCCATGTAGGATACTGCTGTCTCGGTTTGGAGAAGGAAAAAGACTCAATTCTTCTGAATATTCCCGTGTTGTGAAATGAGAGGCACAAACGAGGCCAAAATATCAACAGCTAGACTATTTATTACATAAATAAAGTGGATGGATGTAGTGGATGATGCTTATGGCCAGGATCGTGCCTTAAATATTTCTAGGACGTGCTCTTCTGTGCGTTAACCCTCCTTTGTTCCCCCCCCCCTCCTTTCTGAAGGCAGCAGGGGGGATCCTGGCGCCACTGAGTCCAGGTAAACTGCCTGCCTGGGCATGGTCTCACCCCTGTGGTAGGCAAGGGCCAGGCTATATGTTTGTTTCCCTGTTCATGGCATAAGCTTACACCATATTTGGTAGCTGCCAGTTCATTGGTTAACCTTGGTGTTAGCAACAGATGCTCATTGGACCAGTATTCACTGGGGCAAATGACAAATAGGGGTTGTTTGGTGATGAACCCCCCCACACATTTGTGCTCGAGCCTGTATCTGTGTGCGCACCAGTGCTGTTGTGGTTCACCTTGCCCGGGACTAAAGCCAGTGCTCCAAGAGGCTTCGTGGTACTTTGCCACCACCACCCAACTGCGTGCAGTGCCGTGGACAGTACCCCGTGGGATCAACTGCTGCATGATCCATCGCCACAGGAGAGAACCTGGTAACCCGTGTGAACCAGCGCTGCTGAACTGCCGCAGTGCCCCCCCCCCTCGAGCGGGGGAATCTCCGTATCCCGGGAGCAGCAGCCACGTGGCGCAGCCACGCGGTCGGCGCCATTTCCTGTGTCCTCATTACGGTATATCCGTGCCACGTTCTGCGGACTATAAACCTTATCAAGGGAAGATTTCACTAAGTTCTCAGCTTGTGAGTAAGCCAAGCCTTTCTTCATAAAGTTTCAGTTGGGGTAGCGTGCAAATCGCTCCGGGTGGAGGATCGCGGTCACTGACCAACCCCTCCCCCGCCGCTTTCCAAATCAGTTTCGATCCTAAGTTCTGTGAATCATTTAGTTTAAGTGTCTATACCTAAACATTCTGTAAAGATAGTTTCACTAACCGAATATCGATACCTGTGAAGGGGAACTGTTTATACCCCATCGCAAAGTTTGTATATATATAGAAATAAACCTAACATATTTTTCATTGATATCTCTGCCGCTCATTTCTGAGGGCATATTCATAACAATGGATCAGAAGGGGAGAGAGAGAAAATAGAGGGGGAGAGAGAGAAGAGGAAAGGAATTATATTACCACACCCCTCACCCCCCCAAGACAGTTTGAGTCTGTGGAGGAAAGGTGCTGCAGGAGGTGTTGTGTCTTGTAGAGAAAGGGTGCTGAGGCTTTGGCTGTAGAAGAGATGTGGTCCTCTGGGCAGCCTCTTCAGCTCCATGAGTTGCAGCAGGTGGAACTTAGGACACGGAGAGAGGGTTCTGCTTCTTCCAGGCTCCATGGTGATGTCTCTATCATTTTTCTCTCAGTTTTTCTTCAGAGCAGCATTGTCCTTCTCCTGTGTTTTTCTTCATCTGTGTTTTCCTTCTGTGTTTTTCTTCTGTGTTTTGGATCCTCTTGAGCCAGTAGTTGCTCAAGTCTTTTATATAGTTTTTAGTCCTTAGGTATGTGTCCAAGTATTGTCCCTCAGGAAATCAGAGGCCAGATGGTGAATCCATTGTCTCACCATCCTCCCTTTCCGGGGTACTTGATGGGTGGAGATTATCTTGTCTTTGTTGTCAGGCCAGCTGTGGTCC
Source organism: Colaptes auratus (assembly GCA_015227895.2). Taxonomy (NCBI): domain Eukaryota; kingdom Metazoa; phylum Chordata; class Aves; order Piciformes; family Picidae; genus Colaptes; species Colaptes auratus. The sequence continues at coordinate 97,959,642 of CM037631.1, read as the reverse complement.
AGTGAGCAATGTTATCTTTGCACCTTCCCAAGAGTCCTTCCAGTGGCCCTGCCCAATACACATCAGCAATTGTCTGGGCAAGCACCAAAGGTGATTTTATCTTTGTTGAGTCACACCAGGAGAGACAAGCTTCAGTCTCTCACAACTGCTATGTCTTTTTAGATTGCAATCAACACCAGTCTTCCAGTTGAATCCCAACGCATGTCATGTCTTATTCACTCACTCAGAAATAATGAGTAAATGCATTATGTAATCTGTAGATAATGGATCTTTACATTTCTTGCATTGCACCTAAATGATGGCATCAAGTGTTCATACTTCTGAAAAAGATTTTTTATGTCTGCTCTAGAGATAAGCACTGGGTACGCTGAAATTCTGGATACAAATAGTTTCTCATCAATTTGCAGCCACGTTTTTTTTTCAGAAATAACATGAAAACCAGTAAAAATATATACTACTTATATAACTTGCAATTCTTGACCTTAGTAAAATTAATTAATAAATAAATAAGCAATTTAAGAAATACTGGTCACTTAAATAGAACATTGGTTTTGTGCACAGCTATTTATAAACAATTCATAGGGCTACACAATACTGTAACTTTGTCCTATAACACAGCAATTATGAAAAAATATCATCCCCCTCAATCTGGGGTAGTGGAATGTAGTTGCTGTTGTAGTAGCCCCTTATAATGGGGTCCCATTGGGTGATGAATATAGGGGCACAAACTCTGCCACTGCTGCAAGCAGAATTCCAGAAGCACAGAGAGTAGAGAATCCCAGAAGTCCTTTATTACAGTATTGTAGAATTCCTGTCAGTACAGAGTTTCAGAGTTTTCTTAATAGAAGTAGTCCTGGAAGCTCTTAATATATGAAATAACTAACAGAAGTCCCTAGCAGCCCTAAACCCCCAAGCTCTCATATTGCTCAGAGTAACTGCTTAAATTCTCTTTCTTATCAATCACTTAACCAATAAAACCCAACCACACATATAAATGAAAATGTATTTCCCAATAAGAAGTGCCAACATCTTGAGGAGGTGGTTTCTGCAGCGTGTTCCAATCAAAGGGTGTCAGCATGTAAGAATATTGTTCTTGGCACACATGGAATGACATTGTTTTGCTCTTTGCAGCATGCAAATGGTCAGCTAGAAAGTATTTCGCAGTCCCATGTACTCTGCACACATCCAGCAGCTGTCCTCAGAACAGAAGTTACAACAAAGGATTTTGCTACATTTTTTTTTTAGATTGTCAAAATCTACATCTTTTGCTCCACGATTGTATGCTTGTAACATGAAATATTCTGCTGCATTTAATTATATCACAATTCAGTACCAAAATACATAAAATTTCTTCTTTGTCATCCCAGTTAACTTGTGTAATTATTACATTTTACAACGTAGAATAGAATAGAATAGAATAGAATAGAATAGAATAGAATAGAATAGAATAGAATAAACCAGGTTGGAAGAGACCTTCAAGATCATCGTGTCCAACCCATCAACCAATCCAACCCACCTAACCAACTAAACCATGGCAACCATATATACATATAACCATATATAACCGTATAGACAGCACACTCATTGTTTTTAGGAAAGAGTAAACCAAACTCTTCATAAATTCTGTTAACCATTTTGCCTTGCATTAGGCCTTCAAATATTCATAAGTTATCCAGCTGTCTGTGTATATTCATAAGTTATCCAGCTGTCTGTGTATATTCATAAGTTATCCAGATGTCTGTGTATTTCAGCCATAACTTCAGCCACATGGACTATGTTTGGGTCTTAGGGCACTAGGAGCCCAAAATCCATGTCCAATACAGACTGAAAATGAAGTCAAGCTGGATTCTGATAATCTGGAAGATTTTAGGGGTTTGTTGTGTATCTAATTTGCATAAGATTATTGCCCAGAGAGAAATGGACAGGTTTTTGCGCTATAGTATAGCGTCAAAACCATTACATAAAAAAAAGAAAATAAAACCTAAAGCAATCCATACTTTTTACTGCACATGCATTTTTGCTTAACACATTTTCATTCTTAAGAAGCTATGAAATGTCAGGCTGCTAAAGACAAGTATAATGACAGTTTGAAGATAAAACCAGATTCACATTATTCTGTTGCTTCATTTACAGCTGTATAGATTCAGAGTACTGAGATAGACTAATGTTTTGTACATATGTGCCTTTTCTATTGCAATATCAATTTAAACAGGATTCCTTTGTTCAACACGACAATAGGAAAAAAGAATGTGCCTACATCACACATTTTTCAAGCTTTATGGAGGAGGCAAATGACAAGGATAGCATTATGAGACAAATTTTAGCTGCTGAAATGAACGATGGCTGACAAGGACTGCAACTGAAAAATCCAGTAGGTCAAGCAATTATAGAATGAAACAATAACAAAAAAACATTAAAAAATGAAATAAAAAGAAAACTCAGAAAATAAAAGAGAGAGAACACATTTTTTACACAAGGCAGATTCTGGCCTTCTGGGAAGACTAAAGGACGAAGAAGGAAAATAAAGGCATTTGCTTCTGATAAGAGCAAAAAGTGAGACTGTCAGTTCAGTGAATTCAGTACAGAAATATATAAATAAATAAACAAACAAATAAATAAATAAAATCATGTGGGTAGCAGTCAGGCTAAGTTGGATATGCTAATCTATTTTAGAGGAGACTGCCACTGAGATTTCTAACCTGCTCTTCTGCTGTACAGAGCTGAGATAACATTTGTTAACTTGGGCAGGCTTTTCCAACTCAAAAGTAGCTTGTGAACCTTTAGAATATTACCTGTCACTGCTTCAATGCTCTTCTTTCTGTAGATTTTTGAACTTCTTTATGTTGACTGCATATCTATAACTCAGCTTTATCTTAAAGCAAATCAAGGGAACAATTTGGGTGATGTCATATAGGTACATAGCTCCACCAAAAATATTGAAACATATTCAACATACCCATGGAGCTGTCAAAAATTACTCAGGACCTGCAGGACATTCAGTTGCATGTGGGTGGCAAGTATCAGCCATGTGTTAGTGCAGAGTATCCAAAGTATCACCATGTTCAGGCACTAGAATTGCACACCTTGCTTCACTTTTTAGCAAGAATCATATAGGTAAAAGGTGTTAGCCCCAGCTACTCCCCAAAATCTCTCTCAAGATTAGATTTTCTATCCACAAGTTATTCCCAGAAAGGGTTTTTGTTTACTGTCTGCAAGGATCTCACAGGATGAAGATCCCACTTTAGAAAGCTATTTGGACTTCATCTCTAATGCCTGTAAGACAATCTTTCAGGCAGGCACAGTATACAGATGATGATATGACTTACAGCACTGCTCTGTAATTTCGGGGTGATACCACTGAAGTTATTAAGGTCACATAAATCCAAACCACTGCCAGAAGGAAAAAGAAACAGGCACCTAATGAACTGTGTAAAAACAGTAGTTCTGTTGCAATTGCTACTCCTCTGGTTGACGTGTTAAATATTTCTCAATAAATTGCACTTTGTTCAGGATTTCAGCACAACTCTGTATGAATTCCCATGTACTCTTTAGTAGAAGATGTAATGAGTTTATTACTAAACACTTTTCCCATGTTCGGAACTATACTGAGCAGGTTATGTGTAATAAGGAAAAATGCAACCCCAAAATAACTAATTAGTTATGTATTGTGTCACTGATGATAAATATCCTTTCAGATAAAAATAATAACTTAGCAACAAAATGTAAAACATTTTCATTTGACAATAGATCTATTTTGGGATGCCAGTATTTTATGTCATCTAGATAATGTTATCATTCAATCTTGATAATCAGATGCAGTCTATTCTGCCCCAGAAACTAATGTCATCAATTTGATATCTCCTTTTTAAAACACTAGTTTTCCCAAGAGAATTAGGGAGGATGTCTTTGAAGATTGAATTTGACTGAGAAGTTTAGAATAACAAAAAGAAGACAAAACCAGAGAAGTTTGCCAAGATGTTTTCTAGATATCCCAGATGAGTCAATTATATTAATACCATACCCTTTTGGAGGGGTGTTATTTGCTCTAAAATAAGCCAGGAGCAATTTCAAGATTATCACACTTAGTAAATCATAAGGAAAATATCTTTAACAGCAGGACTTCAGCCTGCAAGAATAAAGGAAATAATTGTTCATCAGAATATCATACTTGATATATTTTTTGTAGAGCTGGATATGACTCCTATTCACAGAGAGACTTTGGCACAGAACTGAATTCACAGACCTGAGTCATTCTTTTGGATTCCTGTAAAGTACCAAAAAAAGATTTTGAAATCTATTATTGTGGTACATTTGAAACCAAACCAAAACACAAGGAATATTTTAAACATCTTTCTAAACATCTTCTACTCTGCTGAGACCTCATCTGGAACCTACAGGAAGGTTGAAGGACTGTATAGAAGTCTTGTAGTGATAGGATGAGGGGCAATGTTTGTAAACAGGAACGGTGTAAATTTAAGTTAGACATAAGGAAGACTTTTTTTTCCAGTGATTGTCCTGGAAGAGGCATTAATAAGACAGTTAAATCTGTTTTGAGCCACTGCTCCTTTCTCCTCCCTCTCAGTTACAGGGTCCGGATTGAGGTCGAGGAGCCTAATATGGGCAGATGCCGTTAAGGATGCCTGGAGGGGAGTGGAAGCTGAACCCCGAGCCTTACGTTTCAGAGAGGTGACTACACATGTCAGACACCATGAGAGAAGGTGTGTGCAGTTTACTCACCACCTAAACATTTTTAATTGATTGGCAGGATTTGAATGGCTAATGTGCCATTGGGCCATGCAGTTTTTGAAAAGGGAATTTATAGAGGAAGACCTCCTATGCTTGTAGCTCGCTTGTCACACTCATAGCTTGCATGCTTGTTTCTTTCTCACCTCTCTCCCTCCTTGGTTAACGGCATTCAAGGTGGCAACAAGCACCCTGCTTGCTCCTATCTCCAGAGCAATTAGCTTCTTTGTTTTAGCAGTGCAGTGCTAAAGTTGGGTCTTCACTGCAGTAGCACGCCCTCTCATTTCCCCTAAATTTGTGGATACTGCCCTCGGACTATAACTACGAACTCAAGCACCTCTTCATTCAGCAAAGGTTTTGGTAGTTAGCAGCTCGGTGGTTTGTGAGTAAAATACGCTATTTTACCTGGTCATTTCTGAGGTTTATAGCTTGTTACCTCTTAATTAGCTCCGTTGTGAACTGTGGTCTGTCCATACCACCTGAGGCAGCAGTGCTGTTTAGTTTCACCTGCACAGGGAGATTCTACTTTGTTCCTCTGTATTCCAAGTTCTAATTGTTCTAGACTGTTAATCTACCATTTATTAGCCTTCTACCATATATAATTAACTTTTTATCGACCGCGCAAACGAACATGGATAAATTGTCATAGGAAAACAATTTTTGATATTTAATAAAATAATATTCATATTTTATCGTATTTCCAGCCAATAAATTAATAAACTATAACAGTGATAGTGGTAAAATACTGGAACATGCTCCCCAGAGATCTGGTGCAGACCCCATCCCTGGAGACATTTGATCAGACTTCTTGTGGCCCTGGGCATCCTGATCTAGTGAAGAGGTGTCCCTGTTCACTGCAGAGGGCTTTGGCAAGATACCTTTGAGCATCCCTTCCAATACAATGCAATCTGTGAATCCCAGAATAAATATAAGAAAAAGGGAAAGTATGCAGGTTGCATACTGTTCTAGATTGAGGCCGGACAGATCCTCTCTTGCCCCTGAAACGGGCAAAAGAATGACACCCACAAAAATGGATTGCAAAAGTGATGGAAAGTTTACATGGAAAAGCATTAAGTGTTGTACAAAGCACAGCGACAAAGAATCCCAAAGAATTCAGAGTTCCTTCCATCACACCCAAAGGCTTCCCTATGCTTCCCTTCTTCCCACCTGAGGGTGTACCCAAACCCCCAGGGCTCTTTATTCCCCCCCACTGCTAGGCTACTCTCAGGCTGGCCATGTCTGAAACTGACCCCCCAAATACCTTCTCCTGCTGTCATTGGGCCTAGACAGGCCTAAGAGGCCTTGAGATACTCCCCCACCATTACCCAATAGGGAACATCTCCCATGAGAGCAGAGAGGAAGAGAAGAGAATGACTTTGCAGATAGATTTATAGGATTTATAGGTATGAAATACACTATTTCTTGTTGGACCTTAAGGTGTAGCTTATTTGGCAATAACAGGAGACACACAGCCTAAACTGCCACATATATGTGCTAGCAAACTAAGCTAGCAACAAGGCAAAGTAGCAGAGAATAGCCTACACCAATAGTTTTAAATTCTCTGAATCTCCATCTACTTTATTCAAGTAACTATTTTTAAAGTTATTTGCTGTTGCACCTTTGCCAGTCTCTTTCTGAGATCCAGGATGAGCCCTGCACTCTCTCTCACATTACAGCCCCACCCCAGTGCAGAAATCCTTGTTTCACAGTCAAGATTACAGTCTTGACTACATTTCCAGTGAAAAAGATATTAAAAGTACCACAGACATCACATCAATCATTTTATCCCAAACTGGCTGCTGGATTCAGCCGTGCCAGTGGTGTGTTGATTGAACTGGCTGAATCTGATTGTATGGGGCATGGGGCAGCCCCAGCTTCTCTTCATAGAGGCCACCCATGTAGCCCCCACAGACAACCCAGAATACAGAATTAACCAGGTGGGAAAAGACCTTTGACATCATCAAGTCCAACCTATCACCCAACATCATCTAATCAACTAAACCATGGCACTAAGTGCCTCATCCAGTCTCTTTTTAAACAATTCAATTGATGGTGAACCCCGACACCTTGCAGACTGCACTCAGTGCAGTTGTAAACACCAGTTGTCTCAGCTGCAGCACACACAGCAACATGCTAGTGGATGTGGCACTCGGGATAGTGTATGAGATGTTACCTGGTCCTTCACAAGAAAGGGCCATAAACATAATGGTGAGGGGTTTGGAAGACAAGCCCTATGAGGAGAGGCTGAGGGAGCTGGGGTTGCTTAGCCTGGAGAAGAGGAGACTGAGGGGTGACCTTATTGCTCTCTACAACTACCTGAAGGGGAGGTTGTAGCCAGGCAGAGGTTGGTCTCTTTTCCCAGGCAGCCAGTACCAGAACAAGAGGACACAGTCTCAGGCTGCGCCAGGGCAGGTTTAGACTGGATCTTAGGAAGAAGTTCTATACCAAGAGAGTGATTGCCCACTGGAATCAGCTGCCTGTGGAAGTGGTGGAGTCACCTTCATTGGAGGTGTTCAAGAAGAGGCTTGATGGGGTGCTTGGTGCCACAGTTTAGTTTTTTAGTTGTTTAGGTGGGTTGTATTGTACTGTATTGTACTGTATTGCACTGTATTGTATTTAGGTGGGTTGGATTGGTTGATGGGTTGGACGTGATGATCTTGAAGGTCTCTTCCAACCTGGTGTATTGTATTGTATTGTATATTATGCCTATAGGAGTGGACTAAAGAAATACATAGGAACATTTTAAATGCAGCTGTGTTTTCCAGAATAACAAAAGTTTAAAAACCCAAACTGAAAATTGCAAGTTTTTATGTTACCTGTTTTTAGTTTCCCCTTCTGTGAGACACACTGCGGGGCTGGCAATGTCTGCATAAATATCCTGCTGAATATACTTGAGCACCCCAGAAATAGAAATGTCTGCTGCAGCTCATGAGACTTACACAGAAGTGGGAACAGAAGCAGAATTTTTAGAGCCTTCTGCTTTTCACTTTTGTAATTAATGCATTGTACTTTCTCATTGAGACAAATCACGTCACCACCAAGCAGAAACGTCTGATGTCAGGCCTCTCCATGCATACTCAGATACTTGTCCTAAACCTTTAAAAAACAACCTAAACAATTTTTGTGGAAAACAAGTTGTTTTAATAATATCCTCATAGTTCAGAAGGTTTGGGGTTGCTTTTTTTGGGTCTAGTATCTGCATGTTTCTAAAATTTCCTGTACAAGCTACTGATTTAAGAATGCACCTGTGTTGTTATTAACCACTTCAAAACTTTTCTTGAAATGACCTAAAGCCTCTCTCAGATGTTTTCTGTTATGTTGTGAGTGTCCAATTTGCGCAGTAGTAGATGATTTGTTTGATGCCTACAGCCCTTAACACATTAAGACAACTAAAGCAATCTCTAGAACAAAATACTTGCTAAGGGTTGCCTTCTCTTCAGCAGCAATAAAAAAAACTGTAGAAAAAAAAAAAAAGTGAGGAAAAGAATAAAAGTGACAGGTTAGCTATTAAATGATTTAGATGGCCATCTCTGATTTCTTTAAGTTTTCAGTTGCATGCTTGAAAAAACATCAGGGAAAAAAAAATAATATAAAATCAGTGTAAGCCATGTCCTTCAAAATAAAGACCAAATAGACACCAGACTGTTGGCTTCTTTTCCCAAAAGAGATTCATGGAAGAACAGATCCTTAGCTGATGTAAATGGGGGTTTCCTTGCATTTAAAAAATTTATTATTAACTTGTTTGTTTGTTGAGGAAAGAAATAAGAATATAAAGGTCTGCTTCAGTCATTTCAGTGTCTGAAAATGCTTTCAAAATTTGCATGTTGTAGAAAGTCAGTGGTATTGAAAGATTTTGCAGCCTACTGGCAGCTCATAAATTGTTACCATTTTTAATATGAAAGAGACTACTTTATGGTGGAATTCAATGCTACTTTCCCACATAACATCAACTGAAGTATTGATTAACTGAAAGGGACAGTTTTAGAGATAGAACTGTCCTTGCTATAAACAATTTGAGGAAAATATATATGTGAATTAAGGCAGCAATTGAAGGAAAATTAATTATATATGACTCCATATGTATAGATTTTTTAGGCTTTTCTAAAACTCCTAAGTTCCCTATAGTTTTCTCTTAAATATGAGTAATAAAAAGCACTGGAAAACTGGAATATGGACATAAAGAAATGTAGTAACTAGTACAGATTGAATTTGAATTTAATTACCCTGGGTTTAGGCATATGTTTGGTTTTTTAGCAGTCCAGTATAAAACAGAAAAGTTTAATTTTAATTATATGTATGAAAATATATATTATATAATATTAGTATACAATATATAATATATAATAACAGTCATATATGACTCCATATGTATAGATTTTTCAGGCTTTTCTAAAACTCCTAACTAATTCTCCTATTGTTTTCTCTTAAATATGAGCAATAAAAAGCACTGAAAAACTGGAATATGGATATAAAGAAATGCAGTTACCAGTACAGATTGAATTTGAATGTAATTACCCTGGGTTTAGGCATTGAGTTTGGTTTTTTGCAGTCCAGTAAAAAAAAAGAACATTTCCAAACATGAAATCACCTTTATACATCCAATAAACGTCTTCCCTTGTAAAGGTTTTTAGACCTTGAATTGTCGACTAGCAGTTTCCATTGTTTCATCAAATTCTTTCACATATTTTTATTGGAAAATCTCCATTAACAAACTTTCCTAATAATATAGAAGCTAGACTGCTATACTCTCTGTTTACAGCATGTAAATCTCCTGTTTATAACCAAGACTGTATATTTTTGGTCACATGACTGAAGGTGTTTAGGAAGAGACTGGATGAGGCGCTTCGTGCCGTGGTTTAGTTGATTAGGTGGTGTTGGGTGATAGGTTGGACTTGATGATCTCAAAGGTCTTTTCCAACCTGGTCTGGTCTATTCTATTCCAACATCATCAGAAGGAATGTTCAGTGCAGTACTGATTTCAGCAAAGAGGAAGTCTGTTATCAAATTTTATATCAAGTAGAGAAGAATGTTCAGGAAAGTTGAGGTAAGATTCCAAGTGAATACCTACAACTGAACACGTTATCTTAGGCTTCTGTGTTCAAAGGTGAACAATTCCTAAGCAACAATTGATATAGTCTACTTTAGATGCCAAAATACTTCTTGGAAATGTCCATTTTACTGTGAAAGTATTCAGTGTAACTAATCTGAATGTGAGTTACTTATCTCACTTCAAGATCAGTCATGGTGTTTATCTGAAAAGGCAGAAAAAAATGAAGAGATATTATCTTCCCTGGGTGAAGCAAACTGTTAATGAATCCTAGAAAACTTTTCTGTCTTTTTAAGAAGTATTGATAAATAAGGATTTTGATTTCAGGTGAGTCTTTGAGAAAAGGATCATTTGCTATTACAACTAATAATGATAGCTAGTTTCAAACTGACACTGATTGAACAGGTAGGAGTGGAGGCATAACACTGTCCTGAAGGGACAAATAGCCTCAAAAATGCTCTGAATCAGACAATGGGGCAGGAGCCAGCAGGTCTGTTTTTTCAGGAAATTGCCCACCTTGTCCAGGCTTGTCTGAACATGCCCTGGAGTCCAAGTGGGCCAGGTGTGTGTGCCTTTGGCCACTTTGGAGAAAACTCATTCTATAGGTTAAAGTATCAGGCTTTTATCGCTTAATCTTTGTTATCATTGGCCATCATCGTCTTGGGAAATCTATAAATACCAGCCCAAAGAGCCAGTGTCTTGCCTTGTGGTTGTCCAGACTCTGGGAGAAGTCACAAGCCTCGCTTGGAATCCGAGCTGTGCTTCTGTCTACCCAGACAGACTGCAGATTGCAGATGAAGAACCTCTCCAAAAAGGCAAAGCTACAAAGCCAACAAGCCTTGTAAGCTTCAGCAGTAACCTCTTTTCTACTGAGCTTTCAGCTACAAAGCCTTTGGAGATAAACCCTATCTTGTGCTGCAGCAACAAGCTGCAGAAGCCAACAGAACGTAAAACTGTGCTCCTGCAGCTTTCACGTGGTTGATGCCATTTGGTTTTGTTTAAAACCCCATGTGTGCTGTGTGGTACCATGAGCAGTGAGTAGTTACAAAATCTGACTTTTAATGAGTATCTGTTAAAGGTCTGTTGCCCTGGTGAATTCTAGAGTCCCCCCTCACCTTGTGGGCAATCTCCGGCACGTTGCCGATGCTCTTCTCTTTTTTTCTTTACAGTTTAAATTGCTGTATGTTGTTTCTGGATTTTTGCTCATACTGTTTAAATTGTTACATGCTCCCACTGGTGAGGTATCTGTTCCACAACTGAATATTTCAACCTAGTAAATACATTCAATTAATATTTCCCATGGGATTTTTTGAATTAATAAAGTGATTAATATTTGTATTAATTGTTCTGCCTATTGAATATTAATGACCTCCATACAATCATAACAAACACGCTTCAAGATGTTCTTCCTTCATCCTTATGTCAGATCAAGTTAGGAAGAGACTGTGAAAATGCCTTTTCTCTGTCAGATGCTGATTTAGTATGTTTCAGCTAGTTAGGTCTTTTTCTCTTAAATGACCTGAAATGAAAAATGCTATCAACACTTAATGTCTTGATCTTTTATTACATTTAATCTTATAGAAAAGGTGTAATAAAATAAACCTTTGTTTTCTACCTTTGTCTCACATGATACCAGATTCAAACTTCTTTGTTTATCTGAAATATTTTTTTCTTAGCTATTCAACTTAAATTGATGGGGGGGGGGGGGGAAGCAAGTACATCTAGATGATAACAGTGATTAATATAGTGATTAATACATCTCCCCCTGGAGGTATGTATTTCTCTGAAGTGCCTATGAAGGAAGTCTGAAATGATGTATTTGGATTTAAATGCTTGGCTATCAGACACTAGAATTTATGTGGGATTAGTCTGACTCTGTGTGAGATGAATATAAAGAAAATTATCATGAAAATGCTTAATTTATCATTGATAATCATATCTATATATCACAGTGTGTGTGTACATAACATACTGTATATTTATAAAATAGTGTATAAATATGTAAGTATATAGAAATGTTTATATTCTATATACATAGTTGCAGTTAGCAACTGAGAGCATTTCAGGAGTGCAGAGGACCTATTATGAGATGTTTTGAGGAGGAATCAAAGGAAGGAAAATTAATTTAGGTGACCTGAGGTAGAACAAGAGTGGGAAAATAGATGCATAAGGGGACACTTGTCTGGCCACGTCCTGTGTCTGGGCAGCACAGTCTGCCCTATTTTTTTTCAATTCCTTTCTAGCTCTTCCCTGTTGGACATGAGCATGCAAGTCAGCGTGTGATGGCAAGCAAAGTTCATGCTGGATTAGCTAGCAAGTAGGGAAAGTGGCTTGGTTGATAGACCTGTGTGTGTACCTCCCATATACAAGGGAGACTGACTACTTTTGCAGAGGGACCTCGACAGGCTGGACAGATGGGCAGAATCCAACGGCATGAGATTTAACACATCCAAGTGCCGGGTTCTGCACATTGGCCACAGCAACCCCATGCAGTGCTACAGGCTGGGGTCAGAGTGGTTGGAGAGCGGCCAGGCAGAGAGGGACCTGGGGGTGCTGGTTGATTGTAGGCTGAACATGAGCCTGCAGTGTGCCCAGGCAGCCAAGAAGGCCAATGGCATCCTAGCCTGCATCAGAAACAGTGTGGCCAGCAGGAGCAGGGAGGTCATTCTGCCCCTGGACACTGCACTGGTTAGGCCGCACCTTGAGTACTGTGTCCAGTTCTGGGCCCCTCAGTTTAGGAAGGATGTTGACTTGCTGGAGCGTGTCCAGAGAAGGGCAACAAAGTTGGTGAGGGGTTTGGAACACAAGCCCTATGAGGAGAGGCTGAGGGAGCTGGGGGTTGCTTAGCCTGGAGAAGAGGAGACTGAGGGGTGACCTTATTGCTCTCTACAACTACCTGAAGGGAGGTTGTAGCCAAGCGGAGGTTGGTCTCTTCTCCCAGGCAGCCAGTACCAGAACAAGAGGACACAGTCTCAGGCTGCGCCAGGGCAGGTTTAGGCTGGATCTTAGGAAGAAGTTCTATACCAAGAGAGTGATTGCCCACTGGAATCAGCTGCCTGTGGAAGTGGTGAAGTCACCTTCATTGGAGGTGTTCAAGAAGAGGCTTGATGGGGTGCTTGGTGCCACGGTTTAGTTTTTTAGTTGTTTAGGTGGGTTGTATTGTACTGTATTGTACTGTATTGTACTGTATTGTATTTAGGTGGGTTGGATTGGTTGATGGGTTGGACGTGATGATCTTGAAGGTCTCTTCCAACCCTGGTGTATTGTATTGTATTGTATTGTACTTGGGGAACCAATAGAGTCCTGACCAGGAGAGTGAAGAGGTCTGTACAGGCAGTGTGAATGGGACTATGACTTCAGGGATTCATACACCCAAATTCCAGCAACCAGGGAGACTGGAATCCAGAGGCAGCTACTGAGATGACTGTGTTTGAATCCAGCTGCTGATTCATGTGTGTAGAGTCAGCTTGTGTATGTGTGTACTACAGACCTCCTGATCAAGAGGAACCTACAGATGAAGCTTTCCTATTCCAGCTACAGAAGACATCATGGTCAGGTTCTCATTCCACTGGGGGATTTCAAATATTATGAAATTTGCTGGGAAAATAACAGTGAGCTGTAGGCAACCCAGGAGGCTCCTGGAATGCCTTGACAATAACTTCTTGAGAAAAGAAGTCAAGGAGCATAGTCAGGACCCCAAATTCCAGAAAAACAAAATTCCAGCTCTTCAAGGAGTTAGTCAATAGGACACCCTGAGAAATGGTCCTCAGGGATGAGGGAACAGAACAGAGCTGGAAGATCTCCAAGGACATGTTCCATAAAATGTAAGAGATCTTGATTTTCAGGTGTAAGAAATCTAGCAATGAAGGGAAAAGACCAGCATGTCTGAGCCAAGACTTGCTGGTCAAGCTAAAAGGCAAGAAGGAGTTGCACAGGCTGAGGAAGCAGGGACAGTTATCCTGAGAAGAGTAAAGAGATGCTGCCCAATTGTGTAGACATGAGGTCAGCAAAGCCAGGGCATGGTTGGAGCTGAATTTGGAAAGGATTGCAAAGAATAACAAGAAAGGCTTCTACAAGTATGTCAACTAAAAAAAAGGAAGGTTAAAGAGAACATGCTTCCCTGAAGAGCAAGAATAGTGAGCTAGTAACAACAGATGAGGAGAAGGCTGAGGTTCTCAAGAACATTTTTCCCCTCATTCTTCACTGACAACCTCTCCCCCAACACCTCCCAAGTTAAAAAACCACAAGGTGGGGAAAAGGGCAACAGTGTCCCTTCCACTGTACGTAAAAATCAGGTTTGTGACCACCTGAGGAGCCTGAATATACATAAATCTATGAGACCTGATGAGATGTATCCCAGAGTCCTGAGAGAACTGGCTGATGTAGTCACCAAACCACTCTCCCATGATATTTGAAAAGTCCTGGCAGTCAGGTGAAATCCCTAGTGACTGGAAGAATGAACATGTTATATTCATTTTTCAAAAGAGTAGAAAGGAGGACCCTGTGAACTACCAACCTGTCAGCATCACCTGGGACAGATTCTCCTAGAAAATCTGATAGGGCACAAGCAGCACAGGAAGGTGATCAAAGAAAGCCAGCATGGCTTTACTAGGGTCAAATCCTGCCTGCCTAACCTAGTGGCTTTCTATGATGATGTGACTATGTCAGTGGATAAGAGATGGATGTGATCTATCTGGACTTCTGCAAGGCCTTTGGGACAGGCCCCCTCAGCATCCCACTTGCCAAACTGTAGAGATATGCATCTGATGGGTGTGATGGGTGAGCTGTTCAGTGGATAAGAAATTGACTGGATGGTCCCATCCAGAAGATCGTGGTCAATGGCTCAAAGCCAAGATGGAGAGCAGTGACAAGTGGTGTCCCTCAGGTGTCCATACTGGGAACTGATATAGACAGTGGGATCAAATGCACCATCAGCAACTTTGTAGATGACACCAAGCTGAGTGGTGTTGTCAATATGCCAGAGGGATAGGATATCATCCAGAGGGACCTGGACAAGCTACAAGACCAAGTGCAGAGTTCTGCACCTGGGTCAGAACAATCTTCATTATCAATACAGGCTGGGGGATGAGGTGATAGAAAGCAGCCCTGCGAAAAAGGACTTGGGAGTTCTGGTGAAATAGATGCTGGACATGAGCCAATAATTTTCACTTGCAGCCCAGAAGGGCTGCATTATAAGAAGCTTGGCCAGCAGATCCTGAGAGGTGATTCTGACACTTTGCTCTGGTGAGACCTCCCCTGAAGTACTTTGCACAGCTCTGGAGCTCTCAACACAGGAAGAACATGGACTTGATCGAGCAGGTCCAGAGGAGAGCCATGAAGATGATTAGGGGGCTGGAACACCTCTCATACAAGGAGAGGTTGAGGGAGCTGGGGTTGTTCAGCCTGGAGAAGAGAAGGCTCTGGGGAGACCTAATAGCACCCTCATAGTACCTGAAGGTGGCCTACAAGGTAGCCAGAGAAGTACTGCTTATAAAGACTTGTAGTGATAGGATGATGGTAAATGGTTTGAAATTAGATAAGAGTAGGTTTAGATTGGATGCTAGGAACAAGTTCTTTTCCGTGAGGTTAGTGGAACACACAAGCAGGTTGCCCAGGTCCGTAGTTTGGGTCCCATCCCTGAAGTTATTCAAGGTTGGGCTTGGCAAGGCTCTGAGCAACCTGATCAGTTGAGGATGTCCCTGCTCAGCCAAGGGGGTTTGGACTAGATGACCTTTGGTGGTCCCTTCCAACTCAAACCATTCTATGATTCAAAAACATATGGTCTCCCTAGTGGGCCATCCTGCTCAGCCAAGGATGGGAGCAGGATGCTGCTGCTTTTGGTGACTGTGTTTGTATGAGGGCTGAATGTGTCTGTCTTATTTTTGTAGTCTATATGTATATACATGTGGTCAGTGTGTGTGTTCTGTATGCATATGTCTACTGGGAATATATATTCAGCCTCACTACAGGACATCTTGAAGTAGCGTATCTCTTGAGCTGATGAAAATACAGAAGTTTTGTTCAGCATACATTATAGCTTCCTAAAAACTCAAGAAAAATAATGTTTCAGCTACAAAGTAAAACTAACACACAATTATTGGTGGTAGCTGCTACTAATTGTACTTTAGGCTTAAACGTATTGGATGTATTTTTCACATTTTAGTGTAGTTGATATTATCACAGTACTTATGAATAATAAAACTAGGCATGGCTCCAATGTGACTGTGATTAATTCAGTTACCACTCTTAAGATAAGGGTTGAGATCTCAGAAAGTTTAATTTGATGTGTTTCTTTCAGAGTTAAATGAAAATACAGTGATACATCAGCCGGGGTTTAAGGCCTTTAAAGTTTACAGGAACTAAATAGAAAAATAAATATTTAATACAAGCTAAATGATTGGTGTGCAGAAAATGTATTATTGCCCTCTTACTCTTCCTTCTACTGAAAAAGCTTCCTCTATTCCTTCCTCAATCCACTTTCTCTGTTATCATTCTGTCTTTTCTCTGACATATCTCTCTTACCTGACATAAAACTATTTCTTCCTATATCTCATGCAGCTAAGGGGTAGGATGCAAACTCTATGGTTATTGCCAATGGAATCATTGATCTCAAATATCACTTTTCTAAAGAGGAGGAACACTTATGAAGGAAGCAATACAGTATTAGAGAGGAAATCAGCATTCAGGGGCACTCCTCACTGAAGTCGAATAACTAGTGTTCATATAAAAAGGCAGTGAAAGAAGAGCCGTATTTTCTAGTGTTTCTAAACAAAACTGGAGCAAAATAGCTGATTGGAGATTTACAAACTGTGGGATTTACAGCGAGTAAATATTTCACATTTTTATGGTTTACAGCTGTGTTTAAATAAATCTATCTAATTATATTGAAGGCTGCATTGTAATCACAGGCTAATCCCATTTGCCTGCCCAGAATGTGATAACAACAAGCTCTGTTGGGTTATGAAGATTTACAAATGGAGTGAGTTTTGTATTTATCCTAAGGTTCCTTTCTTTCTTTCTTTCTCTCTTTCTTTCCCCCCCCCTTTTCCCTAAATGTGATTTGCTTTCTGCTTCAAAAGAATCGTGTTTATGACCTTAAAACAAAATAAAGAAAGACACATAAGTCAATTCTTGACACTTCACCACAAAGAACAGACCATCTGGACACTTTGTATTTGTAACAGGTGCTTCTGGGACTTAGAGCCTAATTCTGGCCTGGATTTTGTTCTGTATGGGTGACTCCATCACTGTATGCAACTGCACATTGCATTAATTGAAGGGACTCAAAAAGGCCAAGTAGAGTAATTAGTCAGTTGGTCATGCAGAAAAGAGACTAGTGGCTTAGTGCCATTAAATGTTGAATGCACAGATGTACAGCATCATCAGCTTTTGCTCTCTGCGGTACTCTGCTAATCTCTGGCAGGTAAAGCAAAGATCTGTCTTAGTCCAGGCTTTCAGTCTCCTGGAAGCAACCACATAAATTTTATATCCACTTGAGAGAGAAAATCATGCATTTGAATGATCTAAAAAAGCAAGCCATATCAGCATAACATTGTCAAAATAGTAAAAGTGCCAGATGGGACAAAAATGCTAGTTAGGTTTTTAGTTGCCAGTCTCATTTTTTAGTTTTATCCAGCAGCAACTGCTGTGTGTAATAGACACTACGAAATGGGTGTGATTTTTGTTTCAGAAGCTTGCTTTTCTTGAACTGTGCTGTTTTTCTTTGCAGGTACTTGACTATTTTGTAGTCCTAGCTATTCTGAGGTAATGCTCAGAGGTTGATCAGAATTGTTATCTAGTGGCACTTGAGAAGTTAACAACATGTCAGCTGTGCTACTCATTTTCAATGAGCAGTACAGCTCAGTATGGGTGATGGGGACATTCAAAAAAGGCATAAGGGAAACTTGTTAGCATTTGGGGTTTTACCTGGCTCAAATATTCTTTCTGTATCTTTTGTGGATGTCATGTGTGCTGTCATGCTGTATATTCACTCACAGTGGTTTTCATGAAAATAGTCTGCATTGTTGTATCTCATTGCAATGTGAAATTTCTAGACTAAACCTTGACTTTGAAAACCATAATTTTTACTTTTTGTTCAGAACAGCCAAAGCTAAGTCTGGTAAACTGAATTTATAGCTTGCTTAGGCCATGATTTTCACAACTATATTAGGTCTTGCATACATTGTCCTCCTGAAATCAGCATCCACGTGTTACATTGCCATAATATAATCCCATTGTCTTTCTTCAAAGTGCTCATTACAAGAATTACTTTAAATAGTAAAATGTAGTGTCTGAAAGGTTATAAACTATGGCTTTAATATTTTTATTCAAGTTTTCTCCAAAAGAGAAACCATTAATTTTTACAAGTATCTGAAGGGTGGGTGTCCTGTGATAAGACAAGGGGCAAGAGTTACAAACTGGAACACAAATTCCACCTCAAATTGAAAAAAAAAAGACTGCCAAGACAGATTGTGGAATCTCCTTTTCTGGAGACTTTCAAGACCTGCCCTAGATAACCCTGTTTTGACAAGGGGGTTGGACTCAATGATCATCTTCAGAGGTCCCTTCCAACCCCTAACATTCTATGATTTTACAGTTCTGCTGCATTTGACGTCCTTTATAATCAGCAAAAAGCAGAGTAATCATACACATATCATACAAAAATATTCAAGGAAAATCTTTAAAAAGGGTTTAAAACCCCTTTTCTTCTAAAAAATACTTTCAGATAAATATTATTAACTTCTGATGTACCTAACACTTCTGACATTTCACTTCATTAATGGGAAAAAGAGTATTAGAATTTTTAGTGGAATCCATCATTATTAATGTAATTATAGCTTTGTTGTCTTACTCCAACTGTGGATTGGACTGATAAAATTCTCATTTCCAACATCAGATTATGCTTTCTATTCTTATGCAAGGTCTTGAGACCTATGCAAGCATGTAACACCCAGGACACCTTGAGGAGGAAATATTGTCTTATTCTTTTCCACTTGCTCAAACGGAGAGCTTTTTCCTACTACTTGTATTCCTAAATTATAAAAGGAAGTACTCTACATGTCAGAATAAACAGTGTTATTTCAAACTTTCCATTTTAACATGAAAACATCTACAATAGGTACTGATTTACCTGGACTCTTTTTGCTTAATCACAATGACATTTTTAAGGTAGCAGAAAAGAAAAATAACTGAACTAAAATATTCAGATAAGCATGGAAGAAATATGATTTAATTTGTTCCTGAGGATCTAAAGTGAAGAAAGGACTGGGAAAGATACCAGAACCCAAGATGCTGATCCTGTTTGATACCATAAGTTTCAATCTTACTCATCTGCTTTGCCTATTTAACTTGCATAAACAGGCAGGAGAATCAAATATCCTGGGGAAAAGATTTCAGAGGGTTAATCATCCTGCAAATTTTTCAGTGGGAGTTGTTCATATTCATCTCCTGGGATTACTGAGCATTTTACATGCCATATTTCAGTTTCCTGCCTAATTAACATAGAGAATGCAGCTCAGAGACAGCACAAAGAGATGGTGTGATGTGTGGAGTGATTTAAATGAAACTACCACATCTCATTGTAAGCTCTCCAGTCTTTTTTTAATATCCTGAGCACACAGTATATGGTTAAAAACTAACATCAATTGCTGTGAACAGATAACAGATATTGGAAACAGGTTGACATTTTAGTTGGAATATTGCCCCCCAATATTCATAAACAGTAGATGAGTTACTGCTGTAATCTAAGATGTGCATGTGTCTGAAGTAATTCATTCTCTTATCCAAAGAAATCAAAATAGTTGACATAGAATGCATTTGGATTTTGTTTGAGTTGGAAAACAAGAATGCTGCCTGTGGGCCAATGAAGACTGCAAGCAGACTACCATTGTGCTCTTTTATTACTTAATTCCCAATTTAAATGGACATATTTTAAAATTTACCTAAACATTTGTAATTCCAAATACTAATATTGGTCTATCTTTATAATCTAGAAACTATATATTGTTTCATCTATGGAATTAGGAAGAGTGTGGCCAGCAGAAGCAGGGAAGTCATTCTGCCCCTGTACACTGCATTTGTTAGGCCACACCTTGAGTCCTGTGTCCAGTTCTGGGCCCCTCATTTTAAGATGGACATCAAGACACTTGACATGTCCAGAGAAGGGCAACAAGGCTGGGGAGAGGCCTTGAGCACAAGTCCTGTGAGGAGAGGCTGACGGAGCTGGGGTTGTTTAGCCTGGAGAAGAGGAGGCTCAGGGGAGCACTCATTGCTCTCTACAACTACCTGAAAGGTGGTTGTAGCCAGGAAGGGGTTGGCCTCTTCTCTCTAGCAACCAGCACCAGAACAAGAGGACACAGTCTCAGGCTGCGCCAGGGGAAGTTTAGGTTCGAGGTGAGGAGAAAGTTCTTCACTGAGAGAGTCATTCGTCATTGGAATTGGCTGCCCAGGGAGGTGGTGCCTGGAGGTGTTCAAAGAGGGGGTTGGATGTGGCACTTGATGCCATGGTCTAGTCATGAGGTCTGTGGTGACAGGTTGGACTCTATGATCTTTGAGGTCTCTTCCAACCTCGGTGATACTGTGAATTTCTGTAACTTAGAAATAATTCCAAATACAGTTGCTCCAAATTTGTGCTGAGGTACCTAGGAGTAAAAGCTTAATTTCAAAGGTCTATGTAAGAAATATTTCATGGCAGCTATCAATACCAATGATAAGAACCATTCAGACAGAATTTTAAATTAACATAATGTGTGAAGAAACATTAAAAAAATATGGAGAAATATGAAAACTGTTGTGCTAGAGCATCCCAGTCCTCCAAATTTTTATGCTTACCTCCTGATGGTCACAGTGTTTATGATGACCCTTTCATTGCTGTGTCACTGATGCTATGTGTTTTGAAATTACATCATCAAGAACAGCCTCACCTGACTGCTCTGCCATAAGCTGCCAGATGGTAAACTGATTCAAGGATAACACAGCATTAAAAATTGCATGATATCCATAATCTATCATTATTTTCCCGCTGGATATGTCACAGATATAATATAGTTTCTCTGAACATCAGGGAGGTTATTGGGGATTTTTGTTACATGCATATATTCATATGTATATAGCTGTATATATGAATTATATGATCAAGCAACACCGTGGATAATTGTTTAGTGTTCCCAAGCAAACACCACACATATATCCAAAACAAGATTAATATTACAATATTGCCCAAAAAATAGAAAATAAGCTTCTAAAAATCCTATGTAGTTTGCAATTTTACTACAATCTAAACAATGGAAATTTCTCCCAACAGAGTGGAATACAGAATAAACAATAGTAAGAAGTGTTTAATTCCACTTTATCTCAGTTATATAATCAAGTCTTAGAACAGACATTCACCAGCTCTGCCTCTGAAAGGATTACAGATAGTTTTTGTCTTTTTATATGCACACGTACAAATTTAAGGCCGTCCCTGGTCTGGATCCAGATAGTAATAACAGCACTAGCATTAACAGCAAATTCAAGGGTAAGTAAGGTGAGAGTTCTAGAAAAATGCCTAATTGCATAGTAAAAAACCCATCCAACCAAAAGAAAACAAACAAAAAACAAACACCAAAACCAAAGCAAAGAAAATCACAATTAAAGTTATATAGAATAGACTAGACTAGAATTAACCAGGTTGGAAAAGACCTTCAAGATCATCAAGTCCAGCCTATCACCCAACACTGTCTAATAACTAAACCATGGCACCAGGCACCCCATCAAGTCTCCTCCTAAACACCTCCAGTGCTGGTGACTCCACCACCTCCCTGGGCAGCTCATTCCAATGGCAAATCACTCTTTCTGGGAAGAACTTCTTCCTAACCTCCAGCCTAAACCTCCCCTGGCATAGCTTGAGACTGTGTCCTCTTGTTCTGGTGCTGGTAGCCTGGGAGAAGAGACCAACCCCCACCTGGCTACAACCTCCCTTCAGGTAGTTGTAGAGGGCAAGAAGGTCTCCCCTGAGCCTCCTCTTCTCCAGGCTAAGCAATCCCAGCTCCCTCAGCCTCTCCTCATAGGGCTTGTGCTCCAAACCCCTCACCAGCTTTGTTGCCCTTCTCTGGACACGTTCCAGCAACTCAACAAGTTTGCTGATGACACCAAGCTGTGTGTGTGGTGCAGCAGACACACTGGAGGGAAGGGATGCCATCCAGAGGGATCTTGACAGGCTGGAGAGGTGGGCACAAGCCTACCTCATGAGCTT
Organism: Colaptes auratus; assembly: GCA_015227895.2. Classification (NCBI taxonomy): domain Eukaryota; kingdom Metazoa; phylum Chordata; class Aves; order Piciformes; family Picidae; genus Colaptes; species Colaptes auratus. The sequence continues at coordinate 97,937,620 of CM037631.1, read as the reverse complement.
CAACAAGACCAAGTGCAGGGTCCTGCATCTGGGTCGAGGCAATCCCAGGCACAAATACAGGTTGGGCAGGAACTGGCTGGGGAGCAGCCCAGAGGAGAGAGACTTGGGGGTGCTGGTGGACAAGAAGCTCAACATGAACTCTCAATGTGCACTTGCAGCCCAGAAAGCCAATCAGATCCTGGGCTGCATCAGGAGAAGTGTGACCAGCAGGTCATGGGAGGTGATTCTCCCCCTCTACTCAGCTCTGGTGAGACCCCACCTGGAGTACTGCATCCAGTTCTGGAGCCCCTATTACAAGAGGGATCTGGAGGTGCTGGAAAGTGTCCAGAGAAGGGCCATGAGGATGATCAGAGTGCTGGAGCACCTCTCCTATGAGGACAGACTGAAGGAGTTGGGGCTGTTCAGTCTGGAGAAGAGAAGGCTCTGAGGTGACCTCATTGTGGCCTTGCAGTATCTGAAGGGGGCCTACAAGAAGGCTGGGGAGGGACTTTTCAGGCTATCAGGGAGTGATAGGACTAGGGGGAATGGAATGAAGCTGGAGGTAGGGAGATTCAGGCTAGATGTGAGGAGGAAGTTCTTCACTGTAAGGGTGGTGAGGCCCTGGAATAGGTTGTCGAGGGAGGTGGTTGAGGCCCCATCCCTTGAGGTGTTTAAGCCCAGGCTGGATGAGGCTCTGTCCAGCCTGATCTAGTGTAGAGTGTTCCTGCCCATGGCTAGATGGATCCTTGTGGTCCCTTCCAACCCTAACTGAAACTATGAAACTATGAAACTATGAAACATCCTTCCTAAACTGAGGGGCCCAGAACTGCACACAGGACTCAAGGTGTGGCCTAACTGAGCGCTGAGTGCAGGGGCAGAATGACCTCCCTGCTCCTGCTGGCCACACTGTTCCTGATACAGGCAGGATGCCACTAGCCTTCTGGTCCTCCTGGGCACACTGCTGGCTCATGTTCAGCCTACTATCAACCAGTACTCCCAATATATTAACAATCAGGATCATTTCATGATTTTGTACTACTTTGCACGAGAAACAATGCCAAAGTTTGAAACTCTAAAAGGAATGTGCACATGCAAAAAAAGAAAAAAGATTGTAAAATATTGGTATTTCTTTACATTTTTTTTATTTCACATTTAGTGAGATTTATATACACATTATTAAAAAAAAATATTCATTATACCTTATTGTAAGCAGTTCTTATGTATGCTTAACTTCTCCATTCCATGACTACTGAATATGAAAGGTGCATTTGCCTATCTACACCATAGCACAGCCCTTGAGAGGTGCGACTAAGTGGTAAAATTTTGCCTCAAAGGATAAAGATTTTTTAAGGAAGATCAGGAATTTTTCCTGCTGCTCCCATTTGCCATCTCCTCTCACAGGACACAATTCTTGGAGGGAAAGTTGAGCCCTTAGAGAAGAGAATCAAAATCTTCTGGAAAAGAGCAGAGCTTTTCATAGAGAGAACAAAGCCTATTATCAGGAGAATAAAGTGTCCAAAGACAGAGCATGTCCTCTGGGAAGAGAATAAATTCCTTCAAGAAAAGCATAAGGACTCTTCAGAGAAAACAAAGCATATTGAGTAACAGCAAAGGTCCTTCAACAACAAAATAAAGCCAACAGAGAAGAGATTAAGGCTCTCAAAGGACAAGAAAGAGCATTTGCAGTGGAGGGGAAAAAACGCTTCAGAAAGGGCTTTTGGCTTCAGGAGAGGAAAACAAGGCCTTCAAGGAACAGCTTAAGGATTTTCAAAAGTGTAACAAAGCTGTTCAGGAAAATAAAGCTCTTTGTGAGGAAAAACGTGCCTTCGGTAAGGAGAATATTGCCCTTAGAAAACAGAGCCCTTCAAGGTGAGAAAAAGGCTCCACAAAGTCAGAAGAAAGCCCTAGCAGAAAAGCTCAGAGTCCTCCATCAATGAAAAAGGATACTTCAAGAGGAGTAATTGTCTGTGTTACTGAGACATTATGGCATTCATAAGTGAACATCAGTAGCACCTAATGACTAATGAATAAAACCAGGCATAAAGTTAATGTGCTAAGATTAGCTCAAAAACCTAGGAACCTCTGAATGGATGTTGGTGTCTTGGATCCCTGAAACCTAATAAATTGCTACTGACAATACATAATGCCTACCTACAAACTGAATAGCACAGAAAACAAATTTCTTATTACAGTATTTCAAAGTTTAGATGAACAATTATTTTTACAAAAAAAAATAGAGAATATTCATAGAAAATAGATTTTGATGTAACAAAACCTGAAGTCATATACAAATGAGACAGCATCAAAATTCCACTTCTCACATCTACACTTTTTTTAAAATAGTTGATGTGAAAAGCTTTGAGAATATGTAAATGAATCCTTTGCATCAGAGATTTTCCTTTGAAGACTTGAGTTTTAACCTGAGTTTTGAGAAAAAAAGATAATCTAAGTTTGTGCTACTGAACAAAGATCAGGAAATTAGCTTGAATGCTGAACCAGTGCTATTTTTCTCTATTACTGCTTTTTGAAGCTTCAACAGACAATTTCAAAGGCAATAGGTATGCACGTTTACCCCCAAAAGCAATGATCAGATGAGCCAGAATTTATCTTTAGTCTCATACTTTCCATCAATAAAGCCTTGTAGGCTTTGTACTCTTGGACACCTGCATATGCATTTGTATTACATTCCGGTACCCATAAAACAAAATTGTGCTATCATGTGATAAAAACATCACCTTTGTGCTGCAGATATTACTTCAAAAGCTTGTAACTAGAAAGCCACACAAGAATAAAACCAGAACATTGTCTCTACCTGGTGTGCACAGGAAACTCATTGTGTGTATGTGACCAGTCTGCTCTAGCTGCATCTAACCATAAGCAGACTGGTGCAAGTGAGCATTTGACACTTGACCTTGGGTGTAAGTCTCTGGAAATAAAGTCAGAAATGAAGCATTGCAAAAAGTTTACAGGGAAAGTACAGCACTAAGGTGATGCAGGAGATGAGGCTGTAGGGGAGATATCCTCAGTATCAGTAGGGCTCTACCCAAAAGCCACATCTACATACATTAGTGTGATTTAAACTCATGCCATTCAGCATCAATTCTCTCTTGGTTCCAACAGCAGAATAGCATAGTACCCACTATGGAAAGGAAAAAGTAATTGCTAGAATAGTCTGGAATAAATATCATCTGGTAAACAGGAACCTTTTCTTCTGGGTAAGACCTACATGCTGCAAAAGAGAACCTCCATCATTGTCAGATGTTAGGGAAAGCTGAAGTTATCACAGCAAAAATGTGTTTAGCTCTACATTTAGCTCATACAAAGGAGTCTTTTAAGAAAGTTTGTGTCAGCTTAAGGCAAATCTATGAAAATATGATTTTTTTTTTGTGTGGAAAAAATATTTCCAGCCTTTGAAAATACAACATTTTGAGTTGCTCTAGGGAATTTTCCCAACTTAGCAGATATCTAATTCAAACCTCCTCATGGCATTGATTCAGAATATTAAATATAATATAAAATGAAATTTTAAAAAAAAATCAACAGGAGGTCCAGAAGGCAGAACTAACTCTTAAAATATGGTTTTGATGCTTATTAAAATGCCCAAAATATTGCAAGTGAATAGAATGAAGGCTCTTGATGTATAAATCTAATATGAAAAGTCTTTGTACTAGGGAATTCACATATCTGGGTTGGCCATAGATGTACAGCTTCAAAAATTATGTGAGCCAGAGACCTACTTTTCTCTTTCTCCCCTACAGTTACAAACTTTATATATGCTTCATCTCAGTGTAGCCAGGAGTTTGTAGACACAGACATAAATTAAAGGTGTACTCTTAGAACTCAGGCAGAATTTTAGAAGGGTGGAAAGTAGAATGGTGTAGCTTTCCCTGAATTTCAACTTGCTGGTAACTTTACCTGAAGCATAATATTAACAAGATCTCTGAGTAAGAAAAGGTAAAGTAAAAACAAAAATGGAGAAAAAAGAAAGAAGAATATGTAAACTCCCATGCAGTTCAGGCTGTTTGAGAAAAAGAAAAAAATGATGCATTTAAAAACAAACAAAACAAAGCAAAGCAAAGCAAAACAAACACACAAAAACTTAAGTCTAAGTCTGCCCATAGGATGAAACATTTAGAACTCCTGTGAAGAGCAGAAAATTTAGGAAGTACAATTTTCTTCCACAATGAGAGGTAAGTTGGTGAGAAAACCACATAAAAAACCCAGACATCCATTCACCCTGCACATTTTATTCACTGTTTGTATATGGAAAAAGAAGACATAAAAGGATAACCCTGCATGATCAGACTCCTCAGAGTAGCAGACCAGAGCAGGAAATAACGACCAAATATTAGTGGTTACACAGATTCTAAGATGGACTAAAATTATCTGGAATGAAATATGACTATCAGACTAGTCTGGAGTATTTTTCAGGTGATAGATCATTCTAGATTGTACTAATTAAAGATTTCCATTAGGTCGTGCCTCTGTACCATTTGCTTGAAAGTCATTTTCATAGTAAACTGCAGTTTAATTGAATATTCATTACACATTGATTTTCCCTCAATATCTGATCCACAGAATATATGGCCTGTTGTACTTTTTTTTGTCACTACTGAGATGAGAAAATTCATGGTTGTATCTCTAAAAGTATCCAGTTCATGGAATCACGGATTCGTGGAATGGTTTGGGTTGGAGGGGACCTTAAAGGTCATCTAGTTTCAACTCCACTGCCATGGTCTCATGAGAGCAGAGAATAAGGGGAGAATCACCTCCCTTGTCCTGCTGGTCAGTCTTCTTTTTATGCAGTCCAGGATACTGTTGGCCTTATCGACTGCAAGCACACATTGCTGGCTCATGTTGAGTTTTACATCAACTGACACTTTTTCCTTGAGACTGCTCTGAAGCCATTCCTCACCCAGCCTGTATTTGTTCTTGGGATTTTCCCACCCCAGGTGTAGGACCTTTGTAGCAGTCAGGGCTGGGTGCCAAACCTACACAACCTTGCACTTGGCCCTGTTGAACTTCATGAGGTTAGATTGAGCCCATCTCTCATTCCTGTCCAAGTCCCTCTGCATAGCATCCCTTCCCTTCAGTGTGTCAACTGGTCCACACAGCTTGGTGTCATCCACAGACTTGCTGAAGGTGCACTCAATTCCACTGTCCATATCATTGACAAAGATGTAAAACAACACTCATCCCAGTTCCAGTCCCTGAGGGATGCCACTTGTCACTGTCCTCCATTTAGACATTGAGCCATTGACTGCAACTCTGAGTGTGGCCATCCAGCCAAATCCTTCCCCAGAGAGTGGTCCATCCCTCAACTCTATGTTTGTTCAATTTGGTGACCAGGATGTCATGCAGGACAGTGTTAAACGCTACACAATACCAAGCAGATGACATTAGTTTGCTCTTCCCTTATTCACTGATGCTGTAACTCCATCATAGAAAGCCAGCAAGTTCATCAGGCATGATTTGCCTGACATTCATTCCCCAATGAGCTGATCAAGAGAATAATCATGAGCCATCAGACAAACAGTGAATTATAATATTTGTATACAGCAGTTTAATGATATGTATCTTAGAGTTTTCAGTAAGCTAGTTCAAAGATATCAGACTGAGAATAACGTAAAACTAAACAGTAGCAAACAGAAGGAAACTTTACAAATTGTAGTGTGTCTAAAGATCTTTAATCTAAATTGTTCAAATATCCAAGTTTGAATCTCATAAATCACTTCAGTCACTCAGTTATATACCATACTAAACTACCAATTTACAATTATAGGAACAATCTCACCATCAGAAAGGAGTCTTTATGGATTTTGGCTAATTTTTTTAAAGTAATTATTAGGTAAAATGAAACAAAGAGATAATATCCAACCATTAAGAAAAAGTTATTAAAAGTCAGGGCACTCAAAAGCTTATAAGACATAATTGCATTTAGACATTTTTGGCTTCTCTCATCTGCTTTACAATTCAGTTTGCATCCAAGCTTTCACAGAGTTTATTCAGAGTCAGGAATTAGGTCTGCTATTAGCTAACCCAGGAGGAAAAAATGTTAATACATAGGACCTCTTTGTAGTGTGTTTAGGGTTTTAAGATGCAGTTAACTTAGGTTTATTTTATTAGTGAGTGTAAGATTCTTCCTAGAGTCTGTACAGAATCTACTGTCTACTTCTAGTGAAGGAATACTCAATTAACAAAAAAAAAATTCACACCAGAATTTAAATAGTTAATCTGCAGTAAAATGTTAAAAAGTGGAGATTATCCAGAGAACCTGAAATACTTTGTTCTATTCTGTTCTTCCTAGTATAACAAAGAACTGGCCATACTGGAGAAAGTTCAGCAAAGCTCCATGAAGATTTTGAAGGGACTTGATGCATTTCTCCTGTTAGGGAATAGAGAGTGAGCTGGGGCTGCTTATCCTAGAGAAAGGCATCCATCTTAGGAGAATCTTATCAATGTATACAAATACTTGAAGGAGGGGATGTAAAGAAGATGAGACTCTTTCCAGTGTTTCCAATGATACAATACAATACAATACAATACAATAAACCAGGTTGAAAGAGACCTTCAAGATCGTCGCGTCCAAGCCATCAACCAATCCAAGCCACCTAAACAACTAGACCATGGCACCAAGCACCCCATCAAGTCTCCTCCTGAACACCTCCAATGAAGGTGACTCCACCACCTCCACGGGCAGCCCATTCCAGTGGGCAATCACTCTCTCTGTATAGAACTTCTTCCTAACATCCAGTCTAAACCTCCCCTGGCACAGCTTGAGACTGTGTCCTCTTGTTCTGGTGCTGGATGCCTGGGAGAAGAGACCAACCTCCTCCCATTCACAACCTCCCCTCAGGTAGTTGTTGAGAGCAATAAGGTCAGTCAGAGATTCAAGTCAGAGATTTTCCATGGGTTAATGAAGGTTAGTAAGGTACTTTTTGGTGGGTATCAAATGCTAATTACCAAAATGAAAGGGAGATTGCAGTGTTGCTTAGGTTCAATCTTGCAATAAATATTTAATATTTTCATAACTGGCTATGTTTCCAGGCATAGGTCATGAAATCTAGGTAAAACATATTGTGGAGAGCAGATGATGATGCTGGAAGAAATGAATTACACTGAAAATTGATATAACAGAAACTGTGATGCAGTTTGAAGTGCATAAGATCGCTGTGAACTAGGGAGTTGTTTCCCAGAGACGTAAGAAAAGAAATTGTGATGACATCACTGATGATGTGCAGCAATTTTCATAGTGGAATTCTAGAAATTCAAGTGAAAAAAAAAAAAGGCATTTAAAAAGCAATGCAGAAAAAAACATTGCTAGTCTTCATTTAGTTGCATCCAGTTGTGATCATCTACGTTCAGGAAGCACAAGTTTGAACTGGAAGAAGTGAAGATGAATGGAGAATTTATTTTGCAACATGAGGGTAAAAGCCTATAGCTAACTTCATCTAGCAAAATAAGTTGAAAAACATGGTTGATCTGAGTTGAAAATACAAGGGGAGGAGAACTATTTAAGTACAGAATCTATGGATATACATTGCTCATAAACAAATTACTCCTGATTATTACAAAACCAAATTCTCACTGTGGAATTGCTAATACTACCCAGTGACCCTTCAGGCACAATTGTTAGAAGGAAGCAACTCCTTGCTTCACAGGTTCTGAGATATATTTCCTGTAAATGGCCTTATTCATTATATATATTGCACTTAATATTGAATACTTCGAGAATTCTTCTGGTTACCAAACATGAATAAAGGTGTGCTTCTCCTTACCTCTCCGTGCATAACTAGGCCTCTCTTACTGCATTTACATAACCACCTGATACACTGTCATGTACAAAGGGCCAATACTTCATTTGACATCATAATTTGTACTTCTAGGACCATATGTTTACATGATTTGTTTACCAGGGATGTTGTCTGTGTTAGTTGTATTGCTCCCAGAAATGGCTGATACATCCAAAAGAGCTAAGCTCTGGAGAAACTTGCATCTACACTGCTGGTGGTCTAGCTGTACGCTAGAAGTTATTTCAGTCATGTATTCCATTAGGAGGGAAATCACTTGAGTGCACCACTGCTGTGCTTCAGCACCAACTGTAGGACAACAGATAACAGGCGCAAGGCATATTCACTAAGATCATAGGACAGTACGGGGTTGCGAGGGACCTCTGGAGATCATTGAGTCCAACCCTCCTGCCAAAGCAAGATCATCTAGGGCAGGCCACACAGGAATACATCCAGGTGGGTTTTGAGAGTCTCTAGAGAAGACTCCACAACCTCTCTGGGCAGGCTGTTAAAGTGTTCCATCACCCTTACCGTAAAGAAGCTTTTCCTTAGGTTTAGGTGGAAATTCCTGTGTTCCAGTCTTTATGTATTGCCCCTTCTCCTATCACTGGGCACCACTGATCTGACTGTCCCCTTTGTCTTGTCACCCACTCTTTGTATATTTATAAATATTAATATGATCCCCTGTCAGTCTTCTCTTTTCCTGGCTAAACAGCTCCAAGTCTCTCAGCCGTTCCTCATAATCATCTTCATAGCCCTTTATTAGACTGTCTCTCTTGACACGGGGAGCCCAGAACTTGAGACAGTAATCCAAATGTGGTCTCACCTCCCTCAAATTGCTGCTGGTCACACCCTTGTGAACGCACCCCAGGATACTATTCACCTTCTTCACCACTTTCTCCATGGAGCTGCTTTCCAGCAGGTCAGCCCCTAACCTGTGCTGGTGCATGGTGTTATTCCACACCAGGTGCAAGACCCTGCACTTGTCTTTGTTAAACTTCATTAAATGCCCCTTTGCCTAGCTCTTCAACCTGTCCAGAACTCACTGAGTGGCAGCACAGCATTCCAGTGTGTCAGACACTCCCCCCAGTTTCACATCATCAGCAGGCTTGCTGAGGATACATTCTATTCCTTCATCCAGGCCATTGATGAAGATTTTGAATGATTGGACCCTGTACTGACCCCCAGGGAACACTACTAGCTACAGGCCTTCAGCTGGACTCTGTGCTGCTGATCACAGCCCTCTGAGCTCTATGGTTTAGCCTGAAAGCAGCCTACCACAGATGCACCTATTGAGACTGAAAATATCAGAGGCTGGTCATAGCTAGAAATTAATGAAGACAAAGTGCACCAATGTTATTAAGCATTACTGCAAGCATGTTTGTAGTAGGTAGGAGTGTGCCTTACTGATACTCAGTGTTCTGAAAAACTACTAGAGCTGGAAAAGTGCTTTGAAACCAGGACCAAAATAAGTGACAGGAAAAATAAACTAGACATCCTGCAACTGATAATTTTCAGCATAAATTTTAGCAGTTGCTATGGTTTAGCTGACTAGCTTCAAAGACTTTTAAGGCTCAGTATGTGATCTATTGAAGGCTTATACTTCTTTAAGCAAATGTGCAATTGCATTTCTGAAGAAGGAATTTTTCTCCTTAAATGAGACCCATGTGAGAAGATTCCTTTTTACTTTTACATTAATTGTGTGTAAGAAAATACTATAAAGATTACTGGGAAAAGGAAAGAAATTGTAACAGATTTTCAGGAGATAAGAACACAGCCAAAATAGCTGCAAAGTAGACCACAACTAATGAACAGTAAAAAACATACTGTGGCAAATAATGCAGTTTTGATGACAGGTACATAGATTTTTCCATTAACATTTGGGTTTAGCATTAGCAGCAGATTTTCACTATATTTGAAACAGGGAGAGGTTTTAAGCACATGGATTCAGATGGACAATATCTTCTGCATTGGTCTACATATTGAAAGCTTGTTGTCAATAAATCATGTAGTCTGGGGTTAGTGTTTGATAATGTATTCAGAGACATACACATGGTTTACAGTTTATTCAAAGTATGTTCTATAGACAATTCTAATCAAATATCTACTGATGTCTGGAGTTACTGAATATCATAGGGCATGCAGTCTATTACAGTACTGTGAAACTGTCTGCTATTCAGTATTAGTTATGGAGTGGAGGGTTTTATTTCTAGACTCAGAATTTTGCCATCTGTATTTTGTGTGAAGTCTGTGTTAGGGGAAGTGAAATCTAATAATCTTGTGTTTAAACAAAAATAAAACATAAGTAAAGTCTTTCCATTCAGGTGATAAAGCTCTCAGAAGTCAATAATACAATAATACAATAATACAATAAATCCAGGTTGGAAGAGACCTTCAAGATCATCGTGTCCAACCTATCAACCAATCCAACCCACCTAAACAACTAGATCATGGCACCAAGTAAGTCAATGTATTGAACACAGGTGTACATTTGTAATTACTGTGAAATTACATCATTAAAGAAAAACATCCACTTAAGTACTTGGCTGAATTCTGGCCGCCTTGGTCAGAAAGGGAATGTTGACGATATTTGATCTGCTGATTAAAAGTGCAAAAGTCTTTTCTGTATTGCATCAGATAACAACAATTCTCTACCATTGCTGTGCAGATGGACAAGACTACAAATTAATTCCTGTCTAGACAGAAGAAATAATGGTTTTTATCTAAATTGTCTTGGGCCACTGCTGGGACATTCAGTGAAAAGCTCTACTACTAATGAATAAAAAGACAATTTTTGTACAATTAATGAGACATAGATATTTTAAGCACTGCAGTTTGAGGACAGAAAGCTATTAGATTTAGAGGAAGAATGGGAGAAAATAATGAGATCAGAAGGGTGAGCTATTTTGGTACCTGAGAAAGGTTGTTATTCTAATTCAATATTTATCATGCAGTAGCTACTTTAAAATGAGGAATCTAAAGAAAACATGCTTGCATCTTGGATACCATCTGGAGAGTTCAGCTGAAGAGAATCATACATAAGGAAAGTAACAGCATTAGTAACTGAAAATATGTCTGTAAAACATTTTTTATTCAAAACAGGGGGGGAAATAATAATAAAATAAAATTTTTAAAAAGCAGATGGTAGAATTTGGAAGGAAAGATTAGACATTAACATATTAATGGCCACATCCTGCAGTGACTGAAATAAACAGAGCTTTGCCATTGATTTTAATGAGAGTTGAATAACATATGTCATCAAAAGTGGTGAGAGAAGGTTGTAAACATAAAACTCCACATTCTCCAGCTGATGCAGTCAAATACAAATTTGAATTTGAGGAGCTAAAAATAATGACTGGCCAAGTCCTTTAGTCAGGGAAATATCTCTTTGGGGGAAAGTTAGCAAAAGTAGCTTAATACTTTTGGATTTAAATTAGTTTTATGAAGGTAAGATGTGTCAGAGTCACCAACATAAACTAGGGCAAGATTTCACTTTGATCTTCCACAAATCTTAGTAGTTCAAATCATGGAGGAAGGTCTGGCTGCCCTGTGTTCAGTCTGGTTTTGAACAAGGTTGAATATCTGTCACTAACACACTATTGTTGCTCAACTGCAGAATTCCACTGGGTTTCATGATTACGTGTATCATGCTATAGTCCACATTTACAAAGTATCCTCTGGTAGGACATTATGGAGAGCTAGGTCCTTCTAAGGTCTCACAGGCTTTAGCTTGTGTTTAAGCACCTAAAAAGGTGTAATTTAACCCAAAGAGCATGAGGAAGAGTTTATCTAATACCCTTTCTTATAAAGCAAACACGTTATTGGAAATGAAGTTGCATTTTCATATTGAATTGGTGCATTTTATCTCTAAGCATCATTGCACTGTGTAAGCAAAGAGTGAGGGACAAAATGTTAGAGAAAAGATGATTGCATAACAAAACACTGCCATTATTTCAAAAGGAATATAGCTACATACATGTTATTTACTAGTTCTGGAATTTAATTAAAAACAAATAAAAAGGTGGAATTTAAAAGGAATTGGGAATTCTGTGCTAATTTACATCAGTGTTTAATTTCCTGAAATACAATAATTAAAGTAAACACTAATTACTAAAACTACTTTTCATTGTTAAAGTGCAAAATGCACTTATTTCTCCAGCAGCCTTATGTTTTTACAAGAGCTCTCTCTTGTGGCAATAACTGTTTCTGCATAGTAACCAATTCAAATATTTTGAGGGTCTTTTTGAAAAAGAACTTTATATTCCAGTTTAAGACAATAGGAAAAGCAACAACCTAACTCTGTCAAGACATGTAACAGGTAATGATAATATAATTGCAAATCATCTAAAAATCAGTATATTCACCAAGACATGAAGACAATTGAAAATAATTTCCTATATTTTAACCTCATAGGAAGGTTTAAAATTATAGCCAGCCTGGAAAAGATGGCAAGTACCAAATGTAATCAGAACACTATGCTGCAAAAGAAAAGCTAGGATAATCAAAATAAAGATGGCCTGCAGTCACATAGCACTGGAAAACTCTTTTAAAAAGATGAGGGAAAATTCCAAACATGCAATTTCTTTTTCTTTTATGTAGTGTTATGCCTCTGTTTATCCACTTCTCTCTATTATAAAAATGGACTTGTAGCAGGTGAGAGATGCTCAGAAAGAAGTTTGAGCCAAGCTGTCCAGTGGATTTTCTGACACTGCTTTTGGTAGCAGTCATCCTAAAGCAGATACTCATTAAAGTGAACTGTGCTGAAGACCTGGTTCACACCATCTTCCAACAACATTCATGCCTGAAACAAACCTTCTGCCTGCACTGGGGTGACAACTATCTCATTCCCATAAAAAAAGGCTTTCTGGGAATCCTCTACTGGCCTGGGTGTCTGGGCAATCTTCTTTTTATAGCTGAAACAGTGAGATTTTCAATATTAGAGTCTGCTCACCAGGAAAGAGTACAGTTTTGGGAAACGGAGTCATAAAGGATCTGTGATTGCTAGCAAGGATTAAATATCTCATCTTCAATACAGAACTTGGATATATGAATAATGAGAACTAAAGCTCTTTTATAGGGACGAGATAGAAGTCTTGAATCTAGTACTAATGGGATTTAGGCTCACCAATGTATGACAAGTAGATTAATTACTCTTTACTAACCTGCTGTCATCAAATGATGATGAAATCTCTTCAAACAGGCTACAGGTTTTTTGTTTGGCATGGCTTTTCTCCTTCACAGAGCTGTATGCTGATATGCAGTTGCAAAAAAAAAAGAAAAACAAAACAACCAAAAAATTAAAAATCCATCTCTCAGTCATCCTTAGCTCATGGATATCTTGTGAGGCTTCACTGACTCATTTATTATAGTTTTAGAAATACTTTAAGACCCTCCGATGGAAAATACTGCATGAAAACAGTTTATAGCCTTATAAAAGTTATCTGAAGAAATTAAACAATATCATAGTATAATAGTATCATAGTGTCAGTCAGGGTTGGAAGGGACCACAAGGATCCTTTGATTATTTTAGTGTGCTTATAATTTTTCATATAGCTAATACAGGTTTTCATTAAAAGGGCAATGACTGACACTAAAAAACTCTTCTCTGAGATTAGCCAAGGTCTTTTTAAAGTGCATCAATCTGTAGCTCAGATATCCCTAGAAGAATGTGATGAATGAAAACCTTCAATCTCAGAAGCTACAGTTGTGTCAATAGTAGCAAATTAAACAGAACTCAGAAACCTTCCTGAGCACAGGGTTAAATGAATGACCTGTATCTATTAGAGAATGCTTTTAGTCACAGAGGGTGGCTGCATGCAAACTGATGACTGACATTTAGACGCAGTAGCTGAAATACTCACTTCCTAAAACATAGCTATGAATTAGTTAAGAACTTGTTAGTTGGCCCAGGTCAAATTTATTCCAGAGAATGGTCTAAAAGCTTTTTTAAAAAAAAAACAAAACAGACAATTGCATTTCTGTCCTGAGAGCATTGCTTTGCTTGACTCTGTTCAAATTACTAACATAGATGCACAGAGTGATTGTACATGGAATAGAAATAAAGGCTGAGGTCAGTGAAAAGCTGAATGAATTTCTGGTGTGATTTAAATATTATAGCTAACTATTAAACATTGTAACTAACCATTCTATGACCCCCCTTTCTTTTTTCTCTAGTGAAGCCCAGTCACTTTAGAGCATTATTAATTTGCCCAAACACCAATGTTTATTTAAGAATCATAGAATCACTAAGGCTGGAAAAGGCCTTTAAGATCATTGAGTCCAACTGTAACCTGACTACCACGGCCACTGTCTTAGTTTGAAGAGCAGACAGAAATGATTTTACGCCCAAAGGGAGTAAAACAAAGATGCTCTTGTTGAATTGGAGAGAAATACAGAAATTGTATTCAGAAATATACAGGAAAATTACAGAATACATGAATCTTTAACTTCTAATACATATACAGGATACATGAAAACTCCACAAAAACCTTCCCCCAATTGGACTAAACCACAAACCCCAGCTGCTCCTTTTCTCCCCACCTAGGGTTTAACATGCAGCCCAGGGCTCTTTCATCCCCCCACCCCCGCTAGGCTGGACTCAGGCTGGCCAGGCCTGAAACTTCATTCCCTTAGTCACCGCCATTAGACCTAAACAGACCAAGACTGCACAATAAAAATTAGTTTGGCCTTCAAGGCCGCAGATAAAACTAAAACCATCCTCCCTCCACATCATATAAGGAAACTCACTGCATCCAGGAAGGAGAAAGGAAAGAAAAGGAAAGACGACAACTTTGCAGCCAAATTTCTAGAGATAGCAGGATTATGGGATTGAGTAGCAAAGTTACAATTTTGCAGTCCATCCCTTGAACCTTTCTGATCCTCCTGGAGAACTCAATTTTATATGTATATATGTATATATATATATTTTTGTTTTTTTACAGGTACCCCTCAAACGCTGACAACCACTAAACCATATCCTGAAGCTCCACATCTACACACTTCTTGAACACCTCCAGGGATGGCAAATCTGTCAGCTCCCTGAGCAGCCTGTTCTAATGTCTCACCACTGTCTCCTTCTCATCCTGTCACTAATTATCTGGGAGAAAAAAACTAAAGCCAGTCTAGCTGCAACCTCCTTTCAGGTAGCTGTAGAGAACAATAAGATGTCCCCTTAGTCTTTTCTTCTCAAGAAGGATGAGATGACTCATATTCAGTGATATCTATTATTTTTCTGTTATGATGAGAATAATTGGTAGACACCAGATCATATTAGTTCAGATACCTTGAATGTTAAAGTTTATTCTATATTCATGCTTCTCTCACCAGGATTACTTATTCCAAGAAATGCTGAAATTATCTGCATGACACACTAGAAGTATGTGGGTAACATCTCACAGTATTCAAGAAAGTAAGAAGCTGTGGTAGAAGCACAGGCAATAAGCAGTCTTGAAGAGTACTCAGACAGTGTCTCCAGCTTCCTCAGTGCATACAGAGACTGAATTCAATTGAAGTTTGCAGTCACAATCCCTGAAATTGCAGAATTGCAGTAAATATAGAAATTATATACCCATGGTACAATTTAAAGTAAATCAACTCCTACTTCCATTCAAAGCTATTTTATGAGATCAGTCACTCTATATTTTTCTCTCTACTTTCCAAACTAAATGTAAAAAAGAAATGTCAGTTCCATAGTTTTTGAATACTGATGATGCCACCAGTACCAGATAAATTTTTTGACACTGTTGTGCAAATGAAACAGCATTTCTTCATTCCATGTGCACCACTGAAGATTTCCCATGGTTTTACAAAGCCTATCTCATAAAATTATGCCTCCTACTACATATTCATGGGGCATGATTCAGTGAAATACTTCAGTATTTGAGCCTGCATGAGTCAAATGGTCTCCAAACCCCCTCCTATTACCTTTTATGGCACTATAGGCACTTCCATGGTTTTTCCTAATAAAGTGCTTTTAACCCCCAACAAATAAGATGGTCTATAAACATCCCTTATTATCTATTTTCTCTGTTCATTAGAAGGTGAAGAGTTCAAAAACAACTTGTGACAAAAACAGTGTGCTTTGTGACAAAAATACTATGTTCCACCAATTGGTGAAAGACATGAAAGAAACTCAAGGTCTCCAAGAAGGCAAAGAAAAAGAAAAACAAACAAACAAACAAAACCCACAACCCCATAAACAAACAAACAAATAAACAAAAGCACACACACACAAAAAAACCCCAAACAATAACATAGAGTGCTGCTCAGTCTTTGCTCTCTGAAAAGTGAACCTAAGGTTACAATCAAAAGATCTGTGATTACTGAGTTTATGAGCCATAACATACACAGCTTTGCTTTTAATTTCAATACTATTCAAATTGCCATTACAAAACCAGGACTACAAATGCTTCTTTCTCAGCAGTCTTGCAAGAAGTGTTTACTTCAAGAATATTAATAATTTGTTTTACTTTGTTTAAATATGACCTTGTGGCTCTACAACAGGTTTTCGGTCACTACCTGTTGTGGATGGAGTGATGCACTTCACTCATAAGATGAAAGTAGCAATATGTTTATTGATAGAAAATAGTGATTTAGCAAAGTTTGGTAATAAATGCAACTGTGGTTTAACAAGATTTGATAGTAATGTACATAAAACATTGGAAAAGCACAAACAGGTATTGCTGATAAACAGGTGGTGATCACAGCAGACAGAGGTTTCACGAAGATCCAGTAGTCTAAGTTACTACAGCACTGGGGTGGGGACTGTGCAGTTCCATTCTCCCACTTATCACCTGCAAAACTGCTGACAAGATGAAAAAATTAGCAAGTGTTGATGCAACTGATAAAAAACAATAACCTGACCACAGTCCCACCTCTCAACTCTGCACAGTAATAGCTAACAAGATATTACCCTGGGTTCAGGCATAAGGGAGGGATGAGAATTCAAGACCAAACAACAGAGACAGAAAAATGAGTTTGTCTTCTGTGCTCCAACCCATCTCAAAAAAAAGGATACCTTTGGTAAGACTTATGACTTATAGCCAAGTGCTTCACCAGGAAATCAAACTTGTGATTGCAAGCATAGAGCTTCCCATATACAGCTATAGATATAGTCTACAGTTTAGTGCATTAACATTATATCTTGATCTGTCTTCCCCAAATCACTTTGATCAGGATTCAGCCAGCTTAGAATTGCTAGTGTTGGAAGGGACCCCAAGGATCATGCAGTTCCAATCCCTGTGCCATAGGCAGGGACACCTCACACTACATCAGGTTGCCCAGATGCAGCCTGGCCTTAAAAGTCTCCAGGGATGGGGCTTCTACCACCTCCCTGGGCCACTTGTTCCAGGGTCTCACCACCCTCATGGTGAAGAATTTCTTCATAACATCCAATCTGAATCCATGCATTTCTATTTTTGTTCCATTGCCCCTAGTCCCATCATTACCTGACACCCTAAAAAGTCCCTCACCAGCTTCCCTGTAGGCCCCCTTCAGATACTGAAAGGCCACAATAAGGTCTCCTTGGAGCCTTCTCTTCTCCAGACTGAACAGCCCCAACTCCCTCAGTCTGTCCTCATAGGAGAGGTGCTCCAGCCCTCTAATCATCCTCGTGGCCCTTCTCTGGACATGTTCTAACACATCCAGATCCTTCCTGGAATAGGGGCTCCACAACTGGATGCAGTACTCCAGGTGGGATCTCACCAGAGCAGAGTGGAGGGGGAGAATCACCTTCCTCGACTTGCTGGCTAAGCTTCTGTTGATGCAGCCCAGGATCTAATTGGCTTTCTGGGCTGCAAGTGCACATTGGTGGCTCATGCTGAGCTTCTCATCCACCACCACCCCATGTCCTTTTATTCAGGGCTTCTCTCAAGCCAGTTGCTGCCCAGATGGTGCTTGGATTGCCCTGACCCAGGTGCAGGACCTTTCCTTTGGTCTTGTTGAACCTCATGATGTTGTCATAGGCCCATCCCTCCAGCCTGTCAAGGTCCCTCTGGATGGCATCCCTTCCCTCCAGCGTGTCTGCTGCATCACACAGCTTGGTGTCGTCAGCAACCTTGCTGAGGGTGCACTCGATGCCACTGTCCATGTCACCAAAGATGTCAAACAAGACTGGCCCCAGTATGTTCCCTGAGGGACTCCACTTGGGCATGGACAACCACTCTTTGGGTGCAGCCATCAACCATTTCTTTATCCATTGAATAGTTCATCTATCAAACCCATACTGCACCATCCTGGAGACCAGGATGTGGTGCAGCACAGTGTCAAAGGCTTTGCTCAGGTCCAGGTAAATGATGTCAGTTGCTCAACCTTCATCTATTAATGTTGTGACCTTGTCATAGAAGGCCACCAGGTTTGTCAGGCAGGATTTGCCCTTAGTGAATCTTTGTTGATTATACCAAATCACCTCTTTGTTATTCCTCTGCCTCAGCAGTGCCTCCAGGACAATCTGCTCCATGATCTTACTGGGCACAGAGGTGAGACTGACTGGCCTATAGTTCTCTGGGTCATGCCTCTTTCCCTTCTTGAAAATGAGAGTTATGTTTCCCCTTTTCCGGTCAGTGGGGACTTCCCTGGACTGCCATGACTTTTGGAATATAATAGAGAGCACTTTAACAACCTCACCTGTCAGTCCCCTCAGTATCGCTGTGTGTATGCCATTGGGTCCCATGGACTTGAACACTTTCAGGTTCTTCAGATGGTCATGGACCTGATCTTCATTCTCAATGAGCTTGACCAGATACAGCCATTTTGACCACCACAGGTAGTTAGCACTCGAGCAGTGTTAGAGGAAATGTAAGGATAGGAAGGCACACTGCCACACTATCTAATCAAAAGTTTAAATAACTTCATCCAACATGGTCTTGATTCCTTGGTATATTAGCAAAAATTACTTGCTTACACACCTTTCTTTTTTATTTAAAAATAAATTAGTTTTATAAAAGGGAAAAAAAGAAATCATTAAAACTGATTAACCATAACTGCCATCAGCTAATAACTCTAGCTTTTTGCCATTCATCTCCAAGTTTATTGTATAATTCTGCATATAAAATATATTAAAATATTTCCGGGTAATACAGAAAATATCTTCTTAAAAGAGAAGTTACCTACAGAACTATAGATACAGTGGCTTGGACAGCAGCACTCTGCACTGGGTTAGGAGCTGGCTGGAGGGCCGAGCCCAGAGAGTGGTGGTGAATGGTGCCACATCCAGCTGGCAGCCAGTCACTAGTGGTGTCCCCCAGAGATCAATGTTGGGCCTGATCCAATTCAATATCTTTACTGATGATCTGGATGAGGGGCTGAGTCCATCATCAGTAAATTTGCAGATGACACCAAGCTGGGGGCAGGTGTTGATCTGTTAGAGGGTAGGAGAGCTCTGCAGAGGGACCTTGACAGGCTGGACAGATGGGCAGAGTCCAATGGCATGAGATTTAACACATCCAAGTGCCGGGTTCTGCACATTGGCCACAACAACCCTATGCAGCGCTACAGGATGAGGTCAGAGTGGCTGGAGAGTGGCCAAGCAGAAAGGGACCTGTAGGTACTGGTTGACCACCAGATGAACATGAGCCAGCAGTGTGCTCGTGTCCAAGAAGGCCAATGGCATCCTGGCCTGCATCAGGAATAGTGTAGCCAGCAGGAGCAGGGAGGTCCTTCTGCCCCTGGACTCAGCATTGGTTAGGCCACACCTTGAGTCCTGTGTGCAGTTCTGGGCCCCTCAGTTTAGGAAGGATGTTGACTTGCTGGAATGTGTCCAGAGAAGGGCAACAAAGTTGGTGAGGGGGTTGGAGCACAAGCCTGATGTGAGGAGAGGATGAGGGAGCTGGGGTTGTTTAGCCTGGAGAAGAGGAGGCTCAGGGGAGACCTTCTTGCTCTCGACAACTACCTGAAAGGTAGTTGTAGCCAGGTGGGGCTTGGTCTCTTCTGCCAGGCAACCAGCACCAGAACAAGAGGACACAGTCTCAAGCTGTGCCAGGGGAGGTTTAGGCTGGATATTAGGAAGAAATTTTTCACAGAAAGAGTGATTGGGCATTGGAATGGTGTGAGAGACTAAATCTTGTCTCTCAGTGTGTCTCAACAAATATAAAATCACCTTTGCTGCTTGCGCAGACCATAGCTGATGTCTATTGGGCAGACACCACTGGATAATGACTCTCTGGAATGTGCATAGACAAGATCATTTCTACCCATCAGCTACCCTAGAAAGGGAGGATGGTGCAAAGGATAAAGATTGCTCACCAGACTCCAGCTGCCCTGGAAATAATGGGCAGAGGTCACTGCTGCCAATACTCTCTGGAATATGCATATTCACCACCTAGACACATACCTAAAAAAACTGTATGAAAGATCTGAACAACTACTGGCTC
Source organism: Colaptes auratus (assembly GCA_015227895.2). Taxonomy (NCBI): domain Eukaryota; kingdom Metazoa; phylum Chordata; class Aves; order Piciformes; family Picidae; genus Colaptes; species Colaptes auratus. The sequence goes on along the minus strand of CM037631.1, from coordinate 97,917,483 downwards.
AGAGGAAGGAAAAGACCTGGACAATGCCGCTCTGAAGAAAATACCAGGAGAGAAATGGACAGTGACATCACCATGTAGCCTGGAAGAAGCAGATCAGGGGGAACCCTCTCTTGGTGTCCTAAGTTCTGCCTGCTGCAACTCATGGAGCTGAAGAGGCTGCTCAGAGAAGGGTGCCTCCCCTCCTCCAGCAGCTGCTCAGAGAAGGGTCCCTTCCCTCCTCCAGCAGAGGGCAGCACAAGGATGACATCTCCTCCATGCCAAAGCAGCAGCACCTTTCCTCCACAGACCCAACATCTCCTCCACACCAAAGTGGCAGCACTCTTCCTCCACAGACCCAAACTCTCTTGGGGGGTGAGGGGTGTGGCAATATAATTATTTTCTTCTCTCTCTCCTTCTGATCCATCCACTTTATTCTGTTATTTAATAGCCTTGCTGTTGATATTTTGGCTTCATTTGTGCCTCTAATTTCATAACACAGGTACATTCAAAAGAACTAAGTCTCTTACCTTCTCTGGACCAAGACAAATGGGTTGCCCAGGGACATGGTGGAGTCACCATCACTGGAAATGTTTAAAAAGAGACAGAACAAGACAGTGCCATGGTTTAGCTGATTAGATGGTGTTGGGTTATAGGTTCAATGTGATGATCTTGAAGGTTTTTTCCAACCTGGTTAATTCTGTATTTCTGTATGAAGGAGGGGTATCCACTTCTCAAAATGTCCCTTTCTCAGTGATTCTTTCTGTAGAGAAGTGTGACTGAGATTTTCAAGCTAGCTTGAACTTGTTTTTATCTCTGCATTTAACACCATGAAACATAACTACAATGGAGAAGATGCAGTCTTTTCCTGTCTGTTCTTTATGAAATTTATCTTGTCATTCATAAGAAGTGTTTCTCACTTTCCAACCTGCCCCTCTTCCTGAAGGCTTCCTGTTCAGAGTTGATTGATAAGTAAATGCATTTTCCAGATATGATTTATTGCTATTTTTTCCCTCCCTCCTTTCCTTCCTTATTTCTGAAAGGAAGCAATGAGGGGGAAGAAATGGTCTGTAAATGAGGCACAAAATCAGAGATTTATTGAATGATGAGAGCAGACTCAAGGGGCCTCTAGGTAAAAATAGTCTAATTATCATAATATCATAGGACTAAACAGCTCCTGCTTCACCACCACCATTTTTACACCCATCCCAGAGCTGGGGGCAAGACCCTCACCAGCCAAGACACCACACAGAGGAGCTCAGCCCCAGTAAGGAGGACCAGCCAGCACCCATGGATGATACTGGAGAGGCCATCAACCCTCTTCCTACCTAACTTGGAAGGTGGGGGGGAACCAGACCCCCCAGCCTTTGTCACCACCACCATCACCAAGTGTGCACCATGGGAACTCACCAGCAATGAGAAGAGGATCTGTCAGCCCAGATGGGCTCAGCTTGAGGCTTCTGCCTTTCCTGGGCAGGGATTAAAAAGGGGAGCTGGTGGGGAGGGCCAAGTGGTTATACCTGGGGTGGGAAGAGACTCCAAAAGAGCCCAGGTGCTCTGGGATTTAAGGGGAAAAAAGGGGAAAATGGGGTGGGTGAGGGACTTTTAAGGTGTCAAGTAATGATAGGACTAGGAGGAATGGAAAAAAAAAAGGGTAGATTCAGATTGGATGTTATGAAGAAACTCTTCACCATGAGGGTGGAGAGCCACTGGAACAGGTTGCCCAAGGAGGTGGTAGAAGCCCCATCCCTGGAGATTTTTAAGGCCAGGCTGGATGTGACTCTGGGCAACCTGATCTAGTGTGAGGTGTCCCTGGTCATGGCAGGGGGGTTGGAATTAGATGATCCTTGAGGTCCCCTCCAACCCAAACAATTCTATGATTCTAAAATAATTTTTGCACCTTAGGCTGGATGTTAGGAAGAAATTCTTCCCAGAAAGAGTCATTGGCCATTGGAATGGACTGCCCAGGGAGGGGGTGGAGTCACCATCCCTGGAGGTGTTTAAAAGGAGACTGGATGAGGCACTTAGTGCCATGGTTTTGTTGATTAGATGGTGTTGGGTGATAGTTTGGACTTGATGATCTCAAAGTTCTTTTCCAACCTGGTTAATTTTGTGATTCTGTGATACATCTATTGGGGGGAGAAAAAAAAGAGAGAGAAAAAAAAAGAGAGAAAAAAAAAGAGAGAGAGAAAAAAAGAGAGAGAAAAAAAAGAGAGAAAAAAAAAAAAGGCGAAAAGAAAAGAAAAAAAAATAAAAAAAGGCAAGCTGTTCCAACATCAGTTGTTGTCATGGTCAAGATTTTTTTTCATGTTTAAACCTATTTCTTTTGAACAACTTTACTCCATTCTTCCCCCTCACTGCTCTCCAACAGGTCAGTCCCCAGCCTATACTGATTCATGGAGCTATTCTTTCCCAGGTGAAAGACTCTGCAATTGCCCTTGTTGAATTTCACTACATTTCTCCCTGCCCAACTTACTGAATGGCACCACAGCCTTTTAGTGTGTCAGCCACTCCACCCAGTGTGGTGTCATCAGCAAACCTGGTAACAGTGCACTCCGTGCCCTCATCCAGGTCACTAATGAATATATTGAATAGTACTAGTCCCAGTACTGAACCCTGAGGGACTGCACTAGATACAGGCCTTCAACTAGACTCTGTCCCATTGACCACAACCCTCTGAGTTCTTTCCTTCAAGCAGTTCATGTCCACCTAACTACCTGATCATCCAGACCACACTGCCTCAGCTTAGCTGCAAGGATGCTGTGGGAGACAGCATCAAATGTTGTACTGAAATCAAGATAAACCACAACAACTGCTCTGCCATCATCACCTAGTTATGTCCTCATAAATGACTATCAAGTTGGTCAAACACAACTTCCCCTTGGTAAAACTATGTTGATTGCTGGATGGACAATGAACTTCTAAAGGAAAAAAAAAAAAAACAAAAAAAAAGAGGGTGTACCATCTGTGGAAGAAAGGTGAGGTAACCCATAGAATGTTTAAGGATGTTGCTAGGTCATGTAGGAAGAAAATTAGGGAGGCAAAAGCCCATTTAGAGCTCAGACTGGCCTCTGTTGTGAAGGACAACAAAAAATCCTTCAATAAACATATTAATAGCAAGAGGAGGGGCAAGGACAACCTCCGCTCCTTGGTGGACACGGAGGGGAACGTAGTGACAAAAGATGAGGAAAAGGCAGAGGTACTTAACACCTTCTTTGCCTCAATTTTTAATAGCAGGACAGAATGTCTTCCAGACAGCTGGCCTGCAGAGCTGGCAGAAGGAGTCAGGGAGCAGCATAGCTCCCCTGTGTTCTAGGAGGAGGTAGTGAGAGATCTCCTCAGTCGCATGGATCCCCACAAGTCCATGGGACTGGATGGGATCCATCCTAGGATGCTGAGAGAGCTGGCAGATGAGCTGGCCAAGCCACTCTCCATCATTTTTCAGCAGTTCTGGCTCACTGGAGAGGTCCCAGAAGACTGGAATCTGGCCAACATGGTGCCCATCCACGAGAAGGGCCAGTTGGAAGAGCCAGGGAATTATAGGCCTGTCAGCCTGACCTCAGTGCCAGGCAAGATTATGGAACAGGTCATCTTGAGTGCAATCACACAGCACTTACAGGATGGCCAAGGGATCAAGCCCAGCCAGCATGGATTTAGGAAGGGCAGGTCCTGCCTGACCAACCTGATCTCCTGTGATCAGGTGACCTGCCTGGTAGATGTGGGGAGGCCTGTGGATGTAGTCTACCTGGACTTTAGCAAGGCTTTTGCCACTAGTGGTGTGCCCCAGGGATCAGTTCTGGGCCCCATGCTCTTTAACATCTTTATTGATTATCTGGATGAGGGCATTGAGTCCATCATCAGTACATTTGCAGATGACACCAAGCTGGGGCAGGAGTTGATCTGCTGGAGGGCAGAGAGGCTTTGCAGAGGAACCTCGACAGGCTGGACAGATGGGCAGAATCCAACGGCATGAGATTGAACACATCCAAGTGCTGGGTTCTGCACATTGGCCACAACAACCCCATGCAGTGCTACAGGCTGGGGTCAGAGTGGCTGGAGAGCGGCCAGGCAGAGAGGGACCTCGAGGCAGAGGCTGAGGGAGCTGGGATTGTTTAGCCTGGAGAGGAGGAGGCTCAAGGGAGACCTCATTGCTCTCTACAACTACCTGAAGGGTGGTTGTAGCCAGGAAGGGGTTGGTCTCTTCTCTCTAGCAACCAGCACCAGAACAAGGGGACACAGTCTCAAGCTGCACCAGGGGAAGTTTAGGCTGGAGGTGAGGAGAAAGTTCTTCACTGAAAGAGTTGTTTGCCATTGGAATGGGCTGCCTGGGGAGGTGGTGGAGTCGCTGTCCCTGGAGGTGTTCAAGAGGGGATTGGATGTGGCACTTGGTCTAGTCATGAGGTCTGTGGTGACAGGTTGGACTTGATGATCTTTGAGGTCTCTTCCAACCTTGGTGATACTGTGATACTGTGAAAGATAACGGACTTAAGCTAGTAATGTAAACAATTTATCTCTTTTCTCCTTTCCTGGGGCTAGGAGATACTAACTTACTTCTGCCTAACCTTGGCTGCATTGCTTTTGGTGTGACTGGTATTAACGTCTCTGCTTCTGTCTCTCGTCCCTTTTGTACAGGGGGGTAAGGGAGAGGCAGGGAGGGAGAATGTAGAAGCTTCTTGTGCTATTTATTAATTGCAATTATCTGTGAATATTGTAAATACTGCATTTTTGTACATATTCATTGCATTTCATTGCAGATTGTAAATACAGCTTTCATTTATTTCCAGCTGAGCCAGTCTGGCAAATTTAATGCTTAGGGGGAATTTCCAGCCTACCACAGCATTCCATCAGCACCTGTGGATTTATGGATGTCCAGATGACTTAACTGTTCCTTAACCAGGTCCTCATTAACCAAGAAAAACTCCTTTGTCGTGTCTTCCCCTGGGGCCTCTGGGGCCTCGGGGGTCTGGGGCTCCTGAGGACAGTCTCCAGCAGTATAGATGGAGGCATTTAGTAACTCCACCTTCTTTGTGTCTTCTGTCACCAATTACTGTTGTTTTGCCCTGGATAATTGTACTACCGATCTGCATTTGTTACTGTATTCTGTATTTAGATGTGTCGTACTCCTGAACCTGTTTTGCTGTGTCTATTGACATATCCTGAGGTTATGATTCATAGGGGAAGATATAAGTCCTTAGACTTTACATTAACTGATGCAACTGAGGACAGAGAGTGGTGCATTGTTTATTCATGTTCTACTTGCTGTCCACTAGGATCCCAAAGTCTCTTAATGAAGAGCTACACCCTAGTAATTGAACCCCAGCTTGTATTGATGTTTCAGATTATTTTGTCCTAAGTTCAGAACATTACGTTTTTATTTTTCAGAACTTGTGACTTTCTTGATAACTAATCTTGCATTCTGTTGAGGTCTCTCTGTAGGGTGGAACTTCTGGTGTATCTTCTTTTTATTTTCAGTTTAATGTTATGCACAGATTTGATGAGGATTCATGCACTTTTGCTTTCCAGATCATTCACAAAAAAGTGGAGATTCTGTATGAAACCCTAAGGAGCTTCACTTGTGATGAGCTATCAGTTCAATTATGAACCATTAACCACCTCTCTTTAAGCTTGATTTGAGCTTGTTTGTTCATCCAGGTCTCCACTCATATAATGTTGCATGTCTCCAGTCTTATTTTACCAGTTTTTCAAGATGGATTGTGTGGGATGCCCTGTCAAATAAACAATATTTATTCAGAGTTTTTTTGTTTTCCTTCTAAAAGGTATTTTTTGTTACTTGACTTGTCATTCCTTATTCAAATGGTTACTTGCAAACTGACCTCACCCATGAAAACTGAGGCAAGCAGGACACTGACTACCTGTGGTGGTTGGGCTCTGGCCTGGAGGCCAGATGCCCACCAAAGCCGCTCTATCACACCCCCTCTTAAGTGAACAAGGGGAAGAAGGGAAAAAATATATAACAGAAGCCAGGAATGGGATAGTGCAATTTTAATAACGCTAATAAGCAAACAGCAATAGACCACGTGGAAGCAAAAAGCAGAGAGAGAGATGTTAGTCTCTACTTCCCATCAGCAGGGTGATGGCTGGTCTCGGGAAGCAGGGCTCTCTAAGCTTGGTGGTTCCTTGGAAGGATAAATGCCATGGATGAATTCCCACACTTAGTATCATAGTATCAGTCAGGGTTGGAAGGGACCACAAGGATCATCGAGTTCCAACCCCCCTGCCATGATCAGGCTGGCCAGAGCCTCATCCAGCCTGGGCTTAGACACTTCAAGGGATGGGACCTCAACCACCTCCCTGGATAACCCATTCCAGGGCCTCACCACTCTCATGGTGAAGAACTTCCTCCTCACATCTAGCCTGAATCTCCCTACCTCCAGCTTCATTCCATTCCCCCTAGTCCTATCACTCCCTGATAGCCTGAAAAGTCCCACCCCAGCCTTCTTGTAGGCCCCCTTCAGATACTGGAAGGCCACAATGAGGTCACCTCAGAGCCTTCTCTTCTCCAGACTGAACAGCCCCAACTCCCTCAGTCTGTCCTCACAAGAGAGGTGCTCCAGCCCTCTGATCATCCTCGTGGCCCTTCTCTGGACACCTTCCAGCATGTCCATATCCTTCTTGTAATAGGGGCTCCAGAACTGGATGCAGTACTCCAGGTGGGGTCTCCCCAGAGCTGAGTAGAGGGGGAGAATCACCTCCCTTGACCTGCTGGTCACACTCCTCTTGATGCAGCCCAGGCTTCCAGTGCACATTGAGAGCTCATGTTGATCTGCTCGTCCACCAGCACCCCCAAGTCTCTCTCCTCCAGGCTGCTCTATCCAGCCAGTTCCTGCCCAGCCTGTATTTGTGCCTGGGATTGCCTCGACCCAGATGCAGGACCCTGCACTTCCTTCTTTCACTTCATTCTTATACCTGAGCTGATGTCATATGGTCTGGAATACCTCTTTGGCCAGTATGTGTCAGCTGGCTCAGCCATGTCCCCTATCAAAATATTTTGCCCACCTCTCAATGTACTCCTGGGGCAGGGAAATGTTGAAAGAACACAGCCTAGATGCTGGATTCAGCAGTAGCCAAAACACTACTGTGTTATCAACTACTACTGCAAAAACACAGCACTAGAAGGATGCTGTGAGGAGAATTAACTCCAGCTCAGTTCAACCCAATACACTACCTCAAACTTTACTGTCATTTGCAATTGTCTTGCCAGCTCTGTTCAGCAGAGGGCACACCTTCCCCGTTTATTTTCTGAGCACGATAAAAAAGGAAGAAAGAAATAAACTGTAGAGATAGTTGAGACCTCTGGCTTAGGTACTCACATGTGTTTTTCTCCCATCTATGTGCAAAATGAAGTTTACCAGTTTTCTATCTTGAAAGCTGCAGCTGTTTTCAATTCCATAGTTTAAAACTCATAAATTTCATTTTATTTTCAGCAGTAGTCATGCAATTATAGTCATAGACCAGTAAATGAACACATGTCAAATCAAAGAGTTATATTCCTAGATCACTACATTTCTTTTCTTTAATGTAATATGTATTGTTTATCAGAGATCTGCTTTAAGAGTTGTATAACTACATTAGCCTGTTTCATAAGACAAACAAAACAGAACAACAACAAAATTCACACAACAAAGACCTTTTTGAATACTGAACAGCATTTAAATGTAACCTGCCTGATTTAAGACCTACAAAAGACATCTTTAGCAACCAAAGATATTTTTTTTTCCTTTCAATACTTATTACTTTAAACCCAGAATGTCACCTTTCTAAATTAAACACATCAAACTTTAACACATGATACAATAATACAATAAATCCAGGTTGGAAGAGACCTTCAAGATCATTGTGTCCAACCCATCAACCAATCCAACCCACCTAAACAACTAGATCATGGCACCCAGTACCCCATCAAGTCTCCTCCTGAATACCTCCAATGATGGTGACTCCACCACCTCCCTGGGCAGCCCATTCCAATGAGCAATCACTCTCTCTGTATAGAACTTCCTCCTAACAGCCAGTCTAAACCTCCCCTGGCGCAGCCTGAGACTGTGTCCTCTTGTTCTGGTGTTGCCTGCCTGGGAAAATGCTTCAAACCAATCTCCTTTATTACTATGGAATTAAGTTATAGAATCCCTAACATTCTGCGATCCTATGAATCTGTATTCTGGCAAAAAGGGAAGATTTGTGAGTCTTGAATTGCTGTGAATAAAAATTCAGGAAACATTTAACTTTTTTATTATTATTTTTTATCTCAGGTTTTGAGCAGTAGATATTTTCAGGGCTAAATAACACATTGGTGCTTATTAATTTTTTGAAATCTTTGCAAAATCAAGCTGTCTTTGAAAAGGTATTACTTTTTGCTACAAAGGGGAAGAAAAATCATAACAAGTTAAGCTCTTACAATTGATTATATATTTTTCCACATTACATAGCTGAAAAAAAAAAAAAAGGTGTTCATGAACTCTTAAAGTTTTAATAACCAATATCTTAAAAGACAAAACATCAGAAGTCAAACCTGTCAGGAACTGTGTCCAGTCCTGGAACCCTCAGTTTAGGAAAGATGAGTTGCTGGAACGTGTCCAGAGAAGGGCAGCAAAGCTGGTGAGGGGTTTGGAGCACAAGCCCGATGTGAGGAGAGGCTGAGGGAGCTGGGGTTGTTTAGCCTGGAGAGGAGAAGGCTCAGGGGGGACCTTCTTGCTCTCGACAACTACCTGAAAGGTAGTTGTAGCCAGGTGGCGTTTGGTCTCTTCTGCCAGGCAACCAGCACCAGAAGAAGAGGACACAGTCTCAAGCTATGCCAGGGGAGGTTTAGGCTGGATATTAGGAAGAATTTTTTCACAGAAAGAGTGATTGGGCATTGGAATGGTGTGAGAGACTAAATCTTGTCTCTCAGTGTGTCTCAACAAATATAAAATCACCTTTGCTGCTTTGCCTGGAGAAGAGGAGGCTCAGAGGAGACCTTATTGCAGTCTACAAATACCTGAAGGGGGTTTATAGCCACGTGGGGCTTGGTCTCTTCTCCCAGGCAACCAGCACCAGAACCAGAGGACACAGTCTCAAGATGTACCAGGAGAGGTTTAGGCTGGAGGTTAGGAAGAAGTTCTTCATAGAAAGAGTGATTGGCCACTGGAATGGGCTGCCCAGGGAGGTGGTGGAGTCACCATCACTGGAGGTGTTTAGGAAGAGACTGGATGGGGTGCTTGGTGCCACGGTTTAGTTGATCAGCTAGTGTTGGATGACAGGTTGGACTCAATGATCTCAAAGGTCTTTTCCAACCTGGTCTATTCTATTCTATTCTATTCTATTCTATTCTATTCTATTCTATTCTATCCTATCCTATTCCAATAAAAAAGTAGATTCCCTAATTTTGTGTCACATCCTCCTCTCACATTGTCCTGCCAGTATTTTCCCACTTACAGTAAGTTTTCTTTTTATTGTTTTGTTTTGTTGGGGTTTTTTGACTGATTTTTTTGTTGGGTATTTTGTTTTGTTTGTTTGTTTGGGGTTTTTTGCTTTCTTAGCCATCATGCTCTTGATACCACATAAACTTTGAAACACCCAGCCATCTTATATAATTTGTCTGTTCATAGAGTGTTCTGTGGTGATATTGTAATCTGTCATCCTCTAATATGGAAAAATGAATAGTCTTTTAAATGTATAGGAAGCAAACACGGCTTCTATGCTGCTTTAATGGTGGAGATGGTACTAATTTTATGAGTGCCCAACAAAGTGTAAGAGCAATAAAAAAATAAAGAAAAGAAAGAAGTCTTGGAAGGAAGGAAGGGAAGTAAATGGAAACTTCAAAAGAAAACACATTTTAGAGTGATAACACAAAAGCAAATACAGAAGACACTCAAAAACATGCAAAGTTAAATGATAGTTGCAAGAGTTTACTTTGAGGTTATCATTTTGAAATTATGCACCTGGAGTGGAATACGATAGGATAGGATAGGATAGGATAGGATAGGATAGGATAGGATAGGATAGGATAGGATAGGATAGGATAGGATAGGATAGGATTTCAGTCATCAGGGACCTACAAGAGTAATCTAGACCAATTACCTGGCAGTTTAAGGGCTGACCAACAGTTAAGGCATGTTATTACAGGCATTGTCCAAATGTGTCCTAAATGTGGGCAGGCTTGAGGCATTAATCACCTCTCTAGGAAGTCTGTTCCAGTGGTTGACCATCCTCTTCATAAAAGTGCTTCCTAATGCCCAGTCTAAACCTTTCCTGGCAGAGTTTTGAAGGAGCAGGATACCAGCAAGTAGCAGTACTGTTTTCTCTGAGTGTTCTGCTAAACATCCACCAGATGTCAGCACATGCTTGCAGAACCATGTAAATTTGGACATTCCTAACACACCTGATTCTTCTGATATATGCAGAAGTGAAAGCTGCTTTTTGCTTAATCACATTGATGATATTGTCAGAAAGTGCAAAATAGTGCAAAAAAATTAAGTTTCCTAAATGACAGGGAAAAACAAAGAAACAAACAAAAAACCAACATGAAAAGAAGGAGATTTTTGATTCTGTATCGTTCTGTATCTAGCACTTATTTGGATATTAGCTGGTTACAACTGCTCTGTGAGTTTGCTTGTAAAACCAGAAAATACAGGTCAAGGAATTGTATTGTAGATACTGTACCTATTCAGATTCTTAAATATGAGAGATGAGATAAAAATGAGAGATCTATTCTTCTTCAGTCCTATTAAATAAGGCTAAAGAATAATTTTATTGATGCCTTCAAATATCTAACAAGTTGTTGCAGTGTAAAAGGAGCCAGACTGTTCTCAGACAATCACAGCTATAGGTTGTAGGGCAATGGATTCCAGTTGCAATAATGAAAGTTCTGAAGTGACACCTGGGAAAAAACCCAAACAAACCAACAGAAAAACAACAACAACAACAACAACAACACAATCCACAAATGAAAGTAATCAGATGACCCAAAGATTTGTGAAATCTGTCTTCAAAGATATTAAGAATTGACCTGAAGAGGATCATGAGCAACCTCATCAAACTTTGAAGTTAGATCCAACTTGAAAGTTGACCTAGCAGCGTTTGGACCGGATGACCTCCACACTCTCCAAAATAAAATATTCTCTGTTTTTATTTCAGTAACATTTTAGAAACAGGATACCTTAAGACATATAAAATGTCATTAGGCTCTAATCTGCTGGCAGGTTTGGTGGGGTTTTTTGTGGGTTTTGGTTTTGTTTGGTTGGGTTTTTTTTAAACATAGTTCATGAAAAACAACAAAGAAGCTTCCTGTCTATCACAGTCAGGTATTTACTTTCAGGCAATTGGCAGCTGCACTGAGATGCCCTCAGTGATTTTATCTATTTTTATGTACAAGATATCTTCACATACAAAAAACAGCATCATGTAAGCTTTTCTCAGTGACAGGTTGGCTTTTGAAGTGTCATGATTTAGTTCTGTTTCACTCAAAACCTGACAGCTTTATTTTATTTCCATGGCACAATATTAAATAGGTCAGATAAGTCCAGTAATTTTTAACTGCGGCTTCCAGCAGGAAGGTGTTTTGGGGCCCATTTAGGCTTGTTTGAAGAGTTAAGGGTATATACTGTTAAGGATATGAACATGAAAAAAAAATTAAAAGCTTAAAGTTGCTATCTGTCTTATACAAATAATTTCACTGACTGTAAAGAGAACAATGTAAAAAATGTAATACGATTTTAATGAGAATGACTCCATGGATACTTAGTAGTGATCAAACACATCTTGCTCAACAGCATTCCTATTGCATTTGGTTTGCCTTTTATTTGTTTTCCTGAATGTTTGCCTTATGCTATTCTTAAAAGAATAGTATTTTTCCTTTATCCATAAGATTAATTGATGCCTTATATAGATATGGAACACTTAACTGAACTCTAAGAGACAACTTAATTATTTTTGTTCAGAAAGGAAGGTCAACTGCTTTTTATATATAATTTCTAAAATGATAATGTAATTCATGTTATTCATAGAAGGGGCATATTTTTGTTTCTCATGGTGATCTCTGGAGGCACAAAACAATCTCCACAGGGGCCCTGTACAGTTGCAGTATTGCCCGTTAATGATTTTCTCCACAGAGGCCAAAAGCTGCTCAGCCTAGCAGTCAAAATGTTTAATACTGGCTGGAGCAGGTGTGTTGTACTCCATGGATGTATTGATTCAGAGTCTATCAGCTTTTGTTTTCAAGCCTTAGGTAAAAATTAGAGTTATTAGGATAGTGTCCTGACAAAACCAGAGCCTACTTCCCCACAGGGATGGGTCCCTGCTAGTGTGATATGAGATGACAACCATTTTATCTCATTTATTGTATTCTCCTGCTTGGGATTCCAGCTACAGCCAGACTGCTGATTTGTCAGTAGTCAAAAGAAGCAGGCTTTGGTGTTCATGTTTTCTGGGGTAAGAGTGTTTTGGTTAGTTATTTGGTTGTGGGTTTTTTGGGGGGGTTTGGTTGGTTAGTTGGTTGGCTTTGTTTTTTGTGGTTTTTTTAACTCATTGGCTGCAGGTTCTTTGATTGCTTTTGTTTTATTTTTTTTTCTTTTTAACTCCTCTACAGTTCTTAATGTTTTCAGCAATAGGCTAATTGAAATTCCAGCCATTTCATCATCTCTACTTAGCTGTATAAACAATTCATTGTCTACTTTCTTATTTTACACTGGAGATACCGGAGTCTTGTTTGAAATGTATCTACAAAATCTGCCTACCTTTTACTTCTATCCAGTTTGCCTTTACAGTTTCAAAAAACATTCTGCCACATAACGTGGCTGTGATTTCCTGTTTATTATTTTGTAAATATGACCACATCTACAATGCATTTATTTGCTATTTTAAAACAAACCAAACCAACCAACCAACCAAAAAACCAACCTCAATTTTGCTTTTGCAAAGACAGCTATCTAAACTGTGAAGGACAGTTGAAAACCCAGGATATAAACACAAATTCTGGACAACAGTTTAATTATGTTCTAATACATATTTGTCATTATTTTAACGTGAAGAAGAGCTCAGGAGTTCAGCCAGTGCTTCCAAACAGTGAGACATATATTTTTGCAATAATCATGCTTAGTTCTTCTGCTCTTTTTACTACAAGTTTCAGACACATTTTTCTAAAAGCTCTTTTATTCCTTCTAGTCAATGCTCTGCAGTGTAAAGAATCTTGTCTTGCTTTTTGATTGATGTCTCCCTGAGCTTTAAAGCCTTGTGTTCTCAGTGCAGCACTGAAAGAGATTTTACACACAGAGGACACTGAAATTCATTGGAAATAATAAATGTTTTCAATTTTTTCAAAGTCTATGCTATAAAATAGATTGAAGTTCCATTGCATTTAGTTCCTTTTTTTGGCAACTAAGGATCTAACCCAGAATCAGTGACTACCATTTTAAACTGCTTTCAGCTCCTTGACTGTGCAGTAATCGTCTATTGACAAAGATTTTTCCACAGTAAGTCTCTTTCTGTCCTAAGGACTCCCTTAACAATCTTTAAAGACTGAGTTGATATTATTTGCTTGTAATCAGTATGTTCTTTGACTAAGTGTGTTTAAACAAGACACTGCACTGAAGGTTGCAAAGGAAAAATATTCAATGTATTTATGAATGTCCAAAATATATAAAGATTTCCTCTTTCTCCACCACCACCCAAGCAGCTACTACCTAACATAAGCACATAATTCTGTCAAGATATCTCAAAGAAGTTACCCAATTAGATTCCACCCCCCCCCCACCCCTATTTTACAGATTGGAAAAACAAGTATATAACAATGACTTTTGGTGATAACTCATAATGTAGCTTGAGGTCAAAAGCAAGTCATTTACTGAAAAATGACAAAACACCTACACATGTATTTACCTTTTTCATTCAAATAAACCTTGCAGGCAACATAATTGATCAGAGTACATAGTAATATACATAGCATAACTATATATTGACAATACCAGCAGACAGGCTCAAACCTTGTATGATGTTCCAGTTTTAGCAATTTAATCATGTTTTTTACCCATTCTAGGAGATGGTTATTTGTATAACAGCAAAATTCTGTAAAACAATCCCAAATTTACTTTCACTTGCTCTTGCAGTTATATATTTTTAAAAAGAGCATATTTTCTTGGGTTAAACAAGGTGAAATACGGCTTTTCAGTCTTCCCTAGATTTGAAAGCACTTCCATTTCTCATTTCCTACTATATGTCCTCACACTTAGTTATGGGAGTTATTTCCTCATTTATTTATTTTTCTTTTTCTGTTTTATTGCTAATCAAACTCATTAGCTCCACATGAGAAATTGCAACAGCATTGAAGGATATGGAAGATTTAACAGCAAAAACACATAGCCCTTAAAGTTGTTGTGTTGGGGTTTTGTTGTGTTTTTTTTTTTTAAATTAACTAGGTGTGACAATGTGTTGGTTTGAGCCTTAACTAGGATTTAAGAACTCAGATGGGGGCAAGGCTGAGAATCCCTCCAAGGCACCCCCCTCTGCTTTCCCAATAGAGAGGAAAAGAAAGGGAAGGAACAAATCCACCAAGAAATAATTTTGAGTCAGCTTGCAAGTAGAGAGGTAAAAAATTTTCTTTAGACAATATGCATGTACATATGTAACAATAACAGGAAGGGTTCACAAGGGTAAGGAACAAGAATGAATGGGGAAAAAAACATGAAATACAAAACCAGTCCTTTGTAAAGGCAGGGATGTAGCAGGGACCACCATGTGGCAGAGAAGGAGGGAGCCAGCAGCAGTCCTCATCCAGGCAAAGACAGGGGCCAAGATAGCTAATGGCTGCAGTGTCCTCCTTTTTATAGATTTGCTGGACAGGGTGGGGGGGTGGAACAGACTAACACAATTTCCCAGGGGGAAAACACCCTCCAGGGAGGGCAAAGCTCTCACAAGCCCTCCTCCCCTGCTTTCAGGATGGGCATAACCCATCACAGACAAATACCTTTTAAATTTCTGCCTACACATTATGCACTTTTGGTCATTTTTCTCTCTTTGTCTTCCAAATCCTTATCAAAAGTGTAACCTTGAATAACATACCTAAATGAAGAATATTTATTATTATCCAATAAATGTTAATATTTCGCATTAAACATTGTCTTAAGTTTTAAAAGTGTGACCCATCAGGGACCATTTGATTATGGTCGGTCCCATCTCTGTCTTTCCTTCTCCCGAGTCTTTAAATTATTGTGTGTCTTTCCTGGCAAAGAATTTTTTCCAGAAAAAAATAAATAAATTGATGAATTCAGGACTTGACATTTTGGGTTCAGCTTAAAATATATAAATACAACACAATACAATACACCACCAGGTTGGAAGAAACCTTCAAGATCATCGCGTCCAACCCATCAACCAATCCAACCCACCTAAATACAATACAATACAATACAATACAACACAATACAATACAATACAACCCACCTAAACAACTAAACAACTAAACCGTGGCACCAAGCACCCCATCAAGCCTCTTCTTGAACACCTCCAATGAAGGTGACTCCACCACCTCCACGGGCAGACCATTCCAATGGGCAATCACTCTCTCTGTATAAAACTTCTTCCTAACATCCAGTCTAAACCTGCCCTGGCACAGCCTGAGACTGTGTCCTCTTGTTCTGGTACTGGCTGCCTGGGAGAAGAGACCAACCTCTGCCTGTCTACAACCTCCCTTCAGGTAGTTGTAGAGAGCAAGAAGGTCACCCCTGAGTCTCCTCCTCTCCAGGCTAAGCAACCCGAGCTCCCTCAGCCTCTCCTCATAGGGCTTGTCTTCCAAACCCCTCACCAACTTTGTTGCCCTTCTCTGGACATGCTCCAGCAAGACAACATCCTTCCTAAACTGAGGGGCCCAGAACTGGACACAGGACTCAAGGTGTGGCCTAACCAGTGCAGTGTACAGGGGCAGAATGACCTCCCTGCTCCTGCTGGCCACACTGTTTCTGATGCAGGCCAGGATGCCATTGACCTTCTTGGCTGCCTGGGCACACTGCAGAATTATGTTACAGAATTCTTACATAAACACTATGTGGACTTAACGCCTTCTTTGCCTCAATTTTCATTAGTAGGGTAAGGTTGTCTTCCAGATGACTGGCTTCCTGAGCTGCTAGATGGAGTCAGGGAGCAGTATAGTCTCCCTGTAATCCAGGAGGCAGCAGTTAGAGACATGCTGAGCCACTTGGATGGATCCATTCTAGAGTAATGAGATCTGGCAGATGAGCTGGCCAAGCCACTCTCCATCATTTTTCAACAATCCCAGCTCACTGTAGAGATCCCAGATGACTGGAAGCTGGCCAACTCTCCTGAAGGGAGAAAAAGCCTCAAAAATGTTCTGAATCAGACAATGGGGCAGGAGCCAGCAGGTCTGTTTTTTCAGGAAAATGCCCATGCTGCCCAGGCTTGTCTGAACATGCCCTGGAGTCCATGTGGGCCAGGTGTGTGTGCCTTTGGCCACATTTGGAGAAAAATCATTCTATAGGTTACAGTGTCAGGTTTGTATCTCTCAATCTTTGTTATCATTCGCCATCATTGTCTTGGGAAAGATATAAACACTAGCGCAAAGAACCAGCAATTTACCTTGCAATTGTCCAAGCTCTGGGAGAAGTCACAAGCCTTGTTTGGAATCCGAGCTGTATTTCAGTTTACCCAGACAAGACTGCAAGACCCCTTGCTGTATAGTGGGGTGCAAAGCCCAGGAGCAGAGCAGACATGTCTCACTGGGCTGAGAAATGAAACCCAGGAGGAGCCAAGAGTCCCTGGAGACAGTTTCTTCTTATTGGAAGAAGTGCTGTGAAGATTGCAGCTGAAGAACCTCTCCAAGCAGGCAAAGCTACAAAGCCGACAAGCCCTGCAAGCAACATCTTTTCTACAAAGCTATCAGCTACAAAGCCTTCGGAGATAAACCCTGTATGTGCTACAGCAGCAAGCTGCAGATGCCAACAGAAAGTGAAACTGTGTTCCTGCAGCTTTCACGTGGTGTTTAAATTGTTACATGTTCCTGCTGGTGAGGTATCTGTTCCACAACTGAGTATTTCAAACCAGTAAATAGGTTTTATTGATATTTTCCATGGGATTTTTAAAAATTAATAGTTATTAATATTTTTATTAATTGTTCCACCTATTGAATATTAATAACCTCTGTATGATCATAACACCAACGTGATGCCCATCCACAAGAAGGGCCAGAAGGAGGAGCCAGCCAATTACAGGCCTGTCAGCCTGACCTCAGTGCCAGGAAATATTATGGAACAGGTCATCTTGAGTGCAATCACACAGCACTTACAGGATGGCCAAGGGATCAGGCCTAGCCAGCATGCATTTAGGCGAGGCAGGTCCTGCCTGACCAACCTGATCTCCTCCGATGATCAGGTGACCTGCCTGGTAGATGCAGGGAATGCTGTGGATGTAGGCAACCTGGACTTCAGCAAAGCCTTTGACACCATCCCCCACAGCAAATTCTTGGCCAAGCTGTCAGCCCATGGCTTGGACAGGTGCACTCTGCACTGGGTTAGGAACTGGCTGGAGGGCCAAGCCCAGAGAGTGGTGGTGAATGGTGCCACATCCAGCTAGCAGCCAGTCACTAGTGGTATCCCCCAGGGATCAGTTTTGGGGCCCATCCTGTTCAATATCTTTATTGATGATCTAGATGAGGACATTGAGTCCACCATTAGTAAATTTGCAGATGACACCAAGCTGGGGGCAGGTGCTAGGAGCGCTCTGCATAGAGACCTTGACAGGCTGGACAGGTGGGCAAAGTCCAAGGGCACGAGATTTCACACATCTAAATGCTGGGTTCTACACATTGGTCACAACAACCCTATGCAGTGCTACAGGCTGGGGTCAGAGTGGCTGGAGAGTGGCCAGGCAGAAAGGGACCTGAGGGTACTATCTGGCAGTAGGCTGAACATGAGCCTGCAGCGTGCTCAGGTGGCCAAGAAGGGCAATGCCATCCTGGTCTGTATCAGGAATAGTGAGGCCAACAAGACTAGGGAAGTCATTCTGCCACTGTCACTCAGCACTGGTTAGGCCACACCTTTAGTACTGTGTCCAGGTCTGGGCCACTCAATTCAAGAAAGATGTTGAGCTGCTGGAATGTGTGCAGAGAAGTGCAGTAAAGCTGGTGAGAGGTCTGTAGCATAATCCCTATGAGTAGCGGCTGAGGGAGCTGGGGTTGTTTAGCCTGGAGAAGAGGAGTCTCAGGGGGGACCTTATTGCCATCTACAACTACCTGAAGGGAGGTTGTAGCCAGGTGGGGGTTGGTCTCATCTCCCATTCACCCTGCAACAGAACAAGAGGACACAGTCTCAATCTGTGTAGGTGGAAGTTTAGGCTGGATGTTAGGAAGAGGTTCTTCCCAGAAAGAGTGATTGGCCATTGGAATGGGCTGCCCAGGGAGGTGGTGGTGTCAGTGTCCTTGGAAGTGTTTAAGAGAAGACTGGATGAGGCACTTAGTGCCATGGTCTAGTTGATTAGTTAGAGTTGGATGATCAGTTGGACTTGATGATCTTGGCATACTATTCCAACCTGTTGATTCTGTGATTCTGTGATTTGCTGTTTCTCAGTGAAATAATTTTATACTTACTGTTCCATTTCACATTTTGTTTCAAGAGAGAAGAGGATTAAAAACAAAATAAAATTTGTGTGACATTTATATTTGTCATGGGTTGAGTTGAATCTGGTGCTGATACCATGCTGCGTCATACTACATTCGAAATGAAAGTGCTGGATGGAGGAAAGTAGTATGGGGCTTTGAAGTTCAGACTGCAATATGAGAAACTTCCTATTCCTGTTGCAGCTTATTGTTTTCTGGGCTTGAGATGTTTTTTCCAGCTGGGCTGTCTGTAGGCTGAGGAGGCACGCTGGAGGGTAGGTCACTGGCTTCTGCTGCTGCTTCTGCATTTTGCAGAGCTTTTCTGAAAATTGGCTAATGTAATTGTGGTTTGTATTACCTCATTTGTAGTACAAGTCTTTTTTTCTCAACACAAAGTTGTTTTGTTTTTTTTTAATATATGTGTGTTGCATCCCCAGATGCAGGACCCTGCATTTGTCCTTATTAAACTTCATGAGGTTGTAGGTTTGATTGTCAAACTGTATACTGAACAGTGACTGCTACTGAATACCTGGATGACAACATATTGCAAATTCTTGTCTGACGAGCCTTGCAAAAAGAATGGATTGATAAAAACGTTTGCAGCGAAGTCCAAACATAAATGAAAGAATGTGACTTCATAAGAATAGCTGGCATTTCATAAAAAAAAAAGTGATTGGCATCTTCATTGTGAACAAAACACTCTGCAAGAAGGATTTCTACTTATAAATGAGGAAGAACATGATTTAAGTAACAGAATCATGTAATTAAATGGAGAAAGGATGTATTATGTCACATAGTTCATCAGTCTAGTGATTCATAATTGCTTCTTGTCATGTTTCCAACAGAGTTTTGTCTGATTTAGTTTTAAATGTGAAAGAGAAATAACTCTCTTCATTTCTCATAGGAGACTACTTTGCTGTGAAAGCTTATGGCAAGAAAGATTTTATTCAATTGAGTCTATTACTTGTTTATAGAAATCACTGATAAGAGGATTTATTATTATCATCATCATCATTATTATCTTAATTTCCACTGTCTTCTTTCTCAATATGCTAAAATGATATTTCTCATTTAATTCAGATCTATGTTTAACTTTGAAATAAATCCCCTCTAAGTGATCTCGCCAACCTCACACACATTTCTTCCAAACCATCTGTATTTATCTACTAATGAAATGATTGGAACTTAGTATCTTAACATGTGTCTCAGCAGAGTTGCTCAGAGAAAGAATATTTGCATAAACTAGAACTGTGTTTGTGAGTTCAATAAGAACAAGTGAAGGGTCCTGCATCTGGGAGGAACAACAACAGGCACCAGTACAGATAAGGGGCTGCCCTGCTGGAAAGCATCTCCACAGAGAAAGACCTTGGAGTCCTAGTGGACAGCAAGTTCTCCATGGAACAGCAATGTGCCCTTGTGCCCAAGAGGGCCAATGGTGTCCTGGGGTGCACCAAGAAAATTGTGGCCAGCAGGTCTAGGGAAGTTCTTCTACTCTCTGCTCTGCCCTGGTGAGACCACACCTGGAATAGTGTGTCCAGTTTTGGGATCTCCAGTTCAAGATAGAGAACTGCTGGAGAGAATCCAACAGAGCCTCACAAGGATGATTTGAGGACTTGAGCATATCCCCTATGAAGAGCAACTGAGGTCCCTGGGGCTGTGTAGCCTTGAGAAGACTGAAAGGGGATCTCATCAAGGTGTATAAATATCTGAGGGGTAGGTGTCAAGTGGATGGGGCAAATCTCTTTTTGGTGGTGTTCACTAGTAAGACAAGAAACAACAGGTTCAATCTTGAACATAGAAGATGGAGAAACTTCTTTACAGGGAGGGTGACAGAGCACAGGAACAGGCTGCCCAGAGTGGTTGTGGGGTCTCCGTCTCTGGAGAATCTCAAAACCTAACTGGATGCATTAATGTGCAGACTACTGTGGTGGGTTGAAATTACCCCCTCAGCATTAACTTTGCCAGACCAACTCCATTAGAAGCAAATGGAAGCTGTGGTGGAGTCATCATCATTGGAGGTGTTTAGGAGGAGACTTGATAGGGTGCTTGGTTGCATGGTTTAGTTGATTAGGTGGTGTTGGATGATGGGTTGGATGCGATGATCTTGAAGGTTTCTTCCAACCTGGTTTATTCTATTCTATTCTATTCTATTCTATTCTATTCTATTCTATTCTATTCTATTCTATGTCATTTGGTCATGTCAGTAGTTGCTAATTGACTTGTCATAATTGATGATGTACCTTCCAACCTCTAATCTACTGTGATACTATGATACTGTAATTGACAGCAAAATATTAGAGGTCAGTCCATTTAATTGAGAATTACAAAATAAAACTTCATTTCTGTTTGTACTTTTACACATTTTACTAGACTGTAAAATAGATACTACCTAGCTATATAATTTGGTGATCTTTCTAGGTGCTACAAGTGAAACTTTCATAGCAGCAGTCTGGTTTTGTTCTCACAAAAGCTTCATAACAATCTTTTCATGAAAGATTCAGTCGAGTAAAACAGCAAAAATACTTGAAGTGAACTTTCAATAAATTGAAAATAATCAGTATTTTTTCATTACAAAGACTGAGTTCTATATCTTGGACCTTCTATTTCACAGATAACTTCTAAATTACGAAGCCAGGCAACTAAATTAGATCCTTCTGGATGGAAAGTAATGTTTTGTAAATATTTTCAGTGCATATTATACATTTAAGTCAGGAGATCTATGTTTCCTTTTAAAGATACTGAGTAGAGAGAGCAATTTTGCTTTCTGATTCATTTAGTCTGCTATAGAATCAGAGGATTTTTATTTGAGCTGCTTTGACAACGTAATTCAAGCAGGTTAATAAGTTTATATTGCCAGCATCTGAAATTAAGAGAGAAATCAGAAAAGAAATTGTTGGGTGTATCAATGTTAGTGTTCTAGTATTTCATAACTCTAGAATACATACCAGCAGTTGACATTTAGTATCACAGGCAGAAAGGGATCTGCCTGATTGTCCCCATGGGGAAAAAATGTCAACCTCTCTCATTTGAATGTATGCTCTCTGTTGCTAATCTCAGAAAGCTCTCTGTGGATAACAGGGGGATACCATTATGTCCACCCAAAGTAGTCCTTTCTCTAAGCTGAACAAGTCCTCTTTTCTCAGACTCTTCTCACAGGGCAAGTGCTCCAGTCCTGACCATCTTGTTCTTCCTCTGCTCCACTTTATCAGTCTTTCCTGTAATGTGAGGCCCAAAACTAGTTGGAATGTTCTAGATGTGGTCCAATAAGTGCTGAGTAGGAGGGATAATCCTCTCCTTTGACCTACTGACTGTGCTCCTATTAATACAGTCCTGGATGCTGCGGGCCATTTTTTACTGCAAGTCCACACTGCTATCTACTATAAAACATACTATCTTCCAAAAGTCAATAGAATAGAATAGAATAGAATAGAATAGAATAGAATAGAATAGAATAGAATAGAATAGAATAGAATAGAATAGACCAGGTTGGAAGAGACCTTTGAGATCATCGTGTCCAACCCATCATCCAAACCTATCTAATCAACTAAACCATGGCACCAAGAGACCCCATCAAGTCTCCTCCTAAACACTTCCAATGATGGCGGCTCCACCACCTCCCCAGGCAGACCATTCCAGTGGGCAATCACTCTCTCTGTATAGAACTTCTTCCTAACATCCAGCCTAAATCTCCTCTGGTGCAGCTTGAGACTATGTCCTCTTGTTCTGGTGCTGGTTGCCTGGGAGAAGAGACCAACCTCCTCCCATTCACAACCTCCCCTCAGGTAGTTGTCAAGAGCAAGAAGGTCTCCCCTGAGCCTCCTCACCAGCTCCCTCAGCCTCTCCTCATAGGGCTTGTGCTCCAAACCCCTCACCAGCTTTTCCTTTTCCACAAAGTATCTCCCCAGACAGTCTTTTCCCATCTCCCTATTTTCTACTGATGTTAGGGGGATCTCCTTTCCCAGGAGCAGGTCTTTGCTTTTGTCTTTGTTGAATTCATAAAGATCCCTCACTTTCTGTCCTGAAATGGATCCCTGCCCTCAAGCACATTGACCAGTTCTTTCAGAGTGATGTCACATGCAAATGTGCTGAAAGTACACTGTGTCATCTAGTCCAGAAAAAGCTGCTGAGCAGGACAGGTCCTGCTATGGGCATCTGCAGTACTCCTTTACATAATGGTCTCCAAGCCAGGTCTATCCATCCATACTTTAACATCCTAACTTTGATAGCAAAGTAATGTAGAACACTGTGTTGAAACACTTGCTTTGTAAATTACACCTGCTCCTCTCATCTACAAATCCAGTAATTTTGTCTTATAAGTCAACCAGGTCATTCAAACCTATCATTGGCCTATGTATACAAGTCGTTCCCAATAATTTTATTCTTCATGTATCACAAAGTGTGTTTGAAGAGGATTTGTTCTGAGATTTTTCCAGGCAACAAAAGTGAGACTGAAAAGAGAGAAGTAAGAACAAGCAGGAAAATGGAAATACCTTCTATACTGGTCATACTGCTCACTTCTGTGCAGAAGATAGATTTACCTAACCTGGCTTTAGATATCTTTTTCTGAGGTATCCTGTGTCTATATGTATCTAATAACCATTACAGCCAATACCTGGAAATAGAAAATCCAGATGATTATTTTCTCTGTGATATCTTAGAATGAGATTAACTGTCCTCCAGAGGTTTCTGTTACTGTCTAGTGAATATAAAAGGACATTATCTTGTCTGTGTAAGGCAGCTGGGGTGGGATTTAGCTCTTAGATTGTCCAATGTAACACTACGCCTGACACCCTGAGTTTAGTCAATGAAAATTTAAGATATCAACATGTCTTTCTTCATGTAGGGGTATATTGATATTTAAGATGCCCTGGGGTATCTGAGATATTCATGACCACCTGTAATGTGGGACTTATTACAGAGTTATTACTGCGTTTGTTCCTTTCTCCTGTGGCAGTTGAAGGCCAAGATACCCCAAGCCATCTCAAATAACACCAAATAACTGTGGAAACTGAAATAAGCCACTGAATGGCTAAAGGATCTAGAGAGTCATTAGCTTAAACTAAAAGTAGTTTATAAGTAAGTGTGATTCGTCATGGGTTTGAAAAGCAATTATCAATTAAAATACAAGAAAGAATAACTGAGCAGAAGATTCAGTTAGAAATGTGCAAGGGTTGTTATAACAAGTTTTAAAAATACATCGAAGTAGTGGTGTACACAAACAAAAGCACTTCAAACAGGATCTGTTAAAATCTCTAACAGCTCTTCATATATGCTAAAAACATATATATATTTTAAAGCAGAAGGTACAGCATCATAAAAGGGTGAAACCTGAGGAAATGAACCACTTGAGCACTTTTATTTTACAAAGTGATGACATATTAAGAACACTACAATTTTCTGGATACCTGGATTTCCAAGCCATATCTATTCAATAAATAATATATTCCAAGGTCTTTTCTCTAGGCTTGATAGCAAATACAATACAATACAATACAATACAATACAATACAATACATACAATACAACCCACCTAAACAACTAAACCGTGGCACCAAGCACCCCATCAAGCCTCTTCTTGAACACCTCCAGTGAAGGTGACTTCACCACCTCCACGGGCAGCCCATTCCAATGGGCAATCACTCTCTCGGTATAGAACTTCCTCCTAACATCCAGTCTAAACCTGCCCTGGCGCAGCCTGAGACTGTGTCCTCTTGTTCTGGTACTGGCTGCCTGGGAGAAGAGACCAACCTCCGCCTGGCTACAACCTCCCTTCAGGTAGTTGTAGAGAGCCATAAGGTCACGCCTGAGTCTCCTCCTCTCCAGGCCAAACAACCCCAGCTCCCTCAGCCTCTCCTGATAGGGCTTGTCTTCCAAACCCCTCACCAACTTTGTTGCCTTTCTCTGGACACGCTCCAGCAAGACAACATCTTTCCTAAACTGAGGGGCCCAGAACTGGACACAGTACTCAAGGTGCGGCCTAACCAGTGCAGTGTACAGGGGCAGAATGACCTCCCTGCTCCTGCTGGCCACACTGTTCCTGATGCAGGCCAGGATACCATTGGCCCACTTGGCAGCCTGGGCACACGCCAGGCTCATGTTCAGCCTACCATCAACCTCTACCCCCAGGTCCCTCTCTGCCTGGCTGCTCTCCAGCCACTCTGACCCCAGCCTGTAGCACTGCATGGGGTTGTTGTGGCCAATGTGCAGAACCCGGCACTTGGATGTGTTCAATCTCATGCCATTGGATTCTGCCCATCTGTCCAGCCTGTCAAGGTCCCTCTGCAAAGCCCCTCTGCCCTCCAGCAGATCAACTCCGGCCCCAAGCTTGGTGTCGTCCGCAAATTTACTGATGATGGACTCAATGCCCTCATCCAGATCATCAATAAAGATGTTGAAGAGCATGGGGCCCAGCACTGATCCTTGGGGCACACCACTAGTGACAAGCCGCCAGCTGGATGTGGCACCATTCACCACCACTCTCTGGGCTCGGCCCTCCAGCCAGTTCCTAACCCAACGCCGTGTGCTCCCATCCAAGCCATGGGCTGCCAGCTTGGCCAGAATGCACATGGTGGCTCAAATTTATATGTTTAAACTCTTCCTCATATCTCTTACATTAACCTCTTGCTACCACACCTCCATAGTCTCCTAAATTTAGTTGAATCACCTGTGAGAATGTTAGCTGAAAGATGAAAAGTCATGCAGTGGTAGAGGTAAGAGCATGGATTATTTCAGGTCTGCTCTAAGGCCCATTCCCTGAAATCCTTCACTTAGTATAAGTATACTTTCTCAGTACTCTGAGATTCCAGTGTATTTTATCTATTAAGTGCACTGATTTAGAGAAAAGAATATTAGTAGAAGAGAACCTAGAAAAATATTTACCATTCATAGGAAATTTCTGAAATGTCAATCTGATTCAGAGTGAAAATTAATGTCTGTATCATTACAATCTTCCACATAGGAGAAAAGCTGCTGTCTGTGCTGCCTTTGCAAACATCACAGACACTCATGATGAGAAGCTTTTTCTAGCTTAAAGTTCAGCATTGGAGTTTAAAAGCACACTTCAGTATTAATTCTAGCAGAAGGACTATTAAACCTTTATACCCTACAAAGCACTAAATTTTAGGTCAATTACTAGAACTGCTACATGAATTTTGGAGGGAATTCAAACTGTTTGAAGCTGTAGATTTCATATCTTTTCTCATTTTAAAACAAATTGATACCCAGTGAAGGATGGTGAGCTAAAAGGGTACTGAACCATATCAGATATAGAAAAATTTATATGTACTGATGGAGAGTTTGATATTGCAGCACACTGTGGCAGAAACAATGCAACAGAATACTTTTAGAATATCAGGTACAAGACAGAGGTAACAGTTTAGGTGCAACTCTAAACCTCAGCAAGACAACACAAGCAGTAATCACCAGTAAGCACACTTTAAATGCTCAAATGGTGTGTGTATTTTGTACTAGCAAGAAATTGTTCAGATTTTGAAGTATCTCTTTTTTTCCCCCTTTTGTCCTTGTTTTCAGACCTCTCTATACACTGCAGTCAGGACTGCTGGCCACATTGTCCTTCAAGAATATCAGATTACTGTTTGGTCTTTTTCCTCTGAAAAGATGTGAGGAAGGTGAAGGCTAGATCATAACAGGAATGTACTTTACATCAAACTGGAAAAGTTTCAAGCACTCCTCCAGGTTTCTTAATTGCAGCAGGCCTAATATTCTCACATGTCCTCCCAGAACATTTCTTTGCATTCAGTATGCGTCTTTGGTAAGTGAAAACACAAATGTTTTTATCTGAAAAGGCCTGACATGAAACATGTCTCAGGCCCAAAAAAAAGATGCTGTGAGGTCAAATGAAGACCCATACTGTGTATCAGTTTACATTTGGTTACTAGAGAACAGGAAGGGAACTTAAGACTTTGAGTCAGCTGGAGTTGCATTCAGGTGATTCATTCTAGTGTAGACCCAAGAAATGTTGCTCAAAATCCAACAAAAAAATACTGAAATAATTTTATCTGGTTTTGTTTGATTTTTGATAACATTTTTATACATAATGTAAATTGTGAAGTAGTTAATATCTATCTGTAACATGCAAAATTAATTGCTGAATGTAGTGGAAATAGTAAAAGAGATATGGTCTGTATACTCCTTAGATATTGGGCATAGAGGATGTGAGCGTGTTAGATGAAGTCCTTGCCAAAAGCCTTGAAGAAAATAAGGTATGACAGGGTGAAGTAGAAAACTGTTCTCAAATTTATTAAAAGAGTGGAGGTAAATTTTGCAGGAGTAGATGGGAAGCTCCACAGTGGAAGAAATTCATCAATGAAGTCCCATGAGGACACCTAGCTAAGTCCTAGGTGCATCCTAGATAAATATGGATACATTTGGCAAAATATGTGAATTTTGTCATCTGTGACTTGCAAAAAGACCAACAATGACAAAATTCCGATATGTTGGCAAATAGTAAAGAGCTATTGAAGGATCTTATACAGTAGATTCATCAGAAAATTAAATGGAGACAAAATTTTGTGAAGATAATTTGAAAGCAATTCACATTGAGAAATGCAATCCTGATTTCCTAAACATGAAGTGAGGAGTTCTGAATGGGTCTTTGCCACTGAAAAAATTACCTTTTAAAGGTAAAAAACCCCACATTGTTTTATGGATATGTTATCCCTGTGCTCAAGGTTGACAAAATAAAAATAAAGGAAATAAAATACTTAAAAAATAAAACCAGTCATTATATTTGCATACTGGGATTTGGATCCAGAAAACAGGTTCTGGAAGATATGAAAAAAGTATAAAGGCTAGCAATGGTCCTGCACTTGGGTCACAACAACCCACCTCAAGCAACACTACCGGCTTGGAGAAGTGTGGCTGGAAAGCTGTCTAGCAGAAAGGGACCTGGTGGGTTCTAATTGACAAGCAGCTGTACATGAGCAAGCAGTGTATCCAGGTGGCCAAGAAAGCCAATAGCATCCTGGCTTGTATTACAAATGCTCTGTCCAGGATTAAGGAGGTGATTGTCTCCTTGTACTCAGCTCTGGTGAGACTGTGACTCAAGTACTGTGTTCAGTTTTGGGGACCTCGATACAAGAGAGTTGTTGAGGTGCTGGAGTGAGTGCAGAAGAGGGCAATGAAGCTGGTGAAGGGCTTGGAGAATAAATCTTATGAAGAGAAACTGAAGGAGTTGGGGCTGTTTAGTTTGAACAGGAGGAGACTGAGGGGAGAACACATTGCTCTCCACAACTACCTGAAGGGACATTGTGGAGAGGTTGCTGCTGGTCTCTTCTCAAAGTAATAATCACAGATTCAATCACAGAATCAACCAGGTTGGAAGAACCCTCCATGATCATCAAGTCCAACTGATCACCCAATCCTAACTAATCAACTAGACCATGGCACGGAGTGCCTCATCCAGTCCTCTGTTAAACACCTCCAGGGACATTGAGCCCACCATGTGCCTGGGCAGCCCATTCCAATGGCCAATCACTCTTTCTGGGAAGATCGTCTTTCTAAGATGAAGCCTAAACTTCTGCCTACATAGCTTGAGACTGTGTCCTCTTGTTCTGGTGCTGGTTGCTAGGGAGAAGAGACCAACCATCACCTGAATACAACCACCCTACAGGTAGTTGTAGACAGCAATAAGGTCTCCCCTGAGCCTCCTCTTGTGCAGGCTAAACAACCCCAGCTCACTCAGCCTCTCCTCATGGGGTTTTTTCTCCAGACCTCTCACCAGCTTTACTGCCCTTCTCTGGACATGTTCCAGCAACTCAACATCTTTCCTAATCTGAGGTGCCCAGGACTCAAGGTGTGGCCTAACCACTGCTGAGTACAGGGGCAGAAGGACTTCCCTGCTCCTGCTGGCCACACTATTCCTGATGCAGGCCAGGATGCCATTGGCCTTCTTGGCCACCTGGGCACTCTGCTGGCTCATGTTCAGCTGGCTGTCAACCAGTACCCTCAGGTCCCTTTCTGCCTGGCTGCTCTCCAGCCACTCTGACTCCAGCCTGTAGCACTGCATGGGGTTGTTGTGGCCAATGTGTAGAACCTGGCACTTAGATGTGTTAAATCTCATTCCATTGGACTCTGCCCATCTGTCCAGCCTGTCAAAGTCTCTCTACAGAGCCCTCCTACCCTCTAACAGATCAACACCTGCTCTCAGCTTGGTGCCATAAATGACAGAACAAGAGGGAGCAGCCTCAAGATGTGTCTGGGTAGGTTTAGACTGGACAGTAGGAGATTTTTTTTCATGGAAAGAGTGGTCAGGCATTGGAATGTGCTGCCCAGGTAGATGGTCACCAACCCTGGATGTTTTTAAAGGTTGTTTGGATGTGCTGCTTGGGGATACAGTTTAGGCATGATCTTTGTAGAGTAGGGTTATCGGCTGGACTTGGTGAGGGTCTTTTCCAACCTGAATGTTTCTATATGATTCTGTGAAAAGCGTTAAACAGAATAGAACAATTAACCCTGAGTGGAGACAATGAATGTGGAGACCACAAAAGCTTAAACAGCAGTTTTCCTTTTATTTTTAGTTTAAAACCCCTTGCTTTTTATTCTCTCCAAAATATATTACTGTTATGTGACACAGTAACAGTATCCTTGTCCCTTTGTTTTTAATTGAGAAAAAAAATTCCTTACTATGAATATTCTATTTCCTGGTATTTATTTTTGAGGTACAGTACAACATAGTCACACTAAACTTTTTTGGTGTGTTTGTGAAGTTGGTTTCTCTAGGAAAAAAATAATTGGTATACTACTGCACTCTCTAGTATAGTGATGTATGTATATACTACATAAAACTGATAAAAATTGGTTTGATATAATTTCTGTGTTAAGCATAAATGTCTCTGTCATCTTGAAAGAAGATTTCTGTTTCTCTTACATAAAGAACCCAAGGTTTGCTTTGTCAGTTCACTGACTGTTCAGTTGTAAAAAAATGTTTTGCTAATAACCTGCTTAAAGGAAACAAAACAAAACGAAATCCATTTATTCTTGCTTCATATAAGATATATTTCAAATTAAAATCTTAACTAACTATGCCACAGATTTTGCATTGGGTTCTTTTTTGGTGGTCATGGGGGGATGTCAAGTTCTTGTTTTGTTTTGTTTAAAAAATAAATAGAACACTAAGCATTGAAATATAACTTAAAGTGTCATAGTCTGTAAGAACTGTAAAGAATTGACCTTGAGATTCAGCCTCGGTGTATAAAAAGCCAACCACTGTATTTTGGGGGATGGAGGGAGCGTGTGGGACTTGTAGGAAATTCAGATATAGTACGCTTATTCACCAGTGGCATTAAGTACCAAAGAAATCAGAAAGTAAAGCTTCCAATCACAGTGTAAAAGATCCAAAATGTGGCAGATATTTTTGTGTGCTCCTGCTCTTGAAAGACTATCCCCCAAACTCTGACTCACTTCAAACAGAACCAAAAGTTCTATAAATACATGTTTCATATGACATTTTAAAGTTGACGTGAAAAGGAAATGGCCCAGGGGAGGTGTAAACTGGATTGGGGGGGAGGGGGGGAAATCCATAAGGGTTGTCAAACATTGGAACAGACTGCACAGGAAATTGGTTGAGTCACCGCGCCTGGAAGGTTTAGACTGGATGTTAGGAGGAAGTTCTATACAGAGAGAGTGATTGCCCATTGGAATGGTCTGCCCAGGGAGGTGGTGGAGTCACCATCATTGGAAGTATTCAGAAGGAGACTTGATGGGGTACTTGGTGCCATGATCTAGTTGTTTACGTGGGTTGGATTGGTTGATACGTTGGACACAATGATCTTGAAGGTCTCTTCCAACCTGGATTTATTGTATTGTATTGTATTGTATTGTATTGTATTGTATTGTATTTAAAAGACATGTAGATGTGGTGCTTAGATACATGGTTTAGTGGTGGTCTTGGCAGTGCTAAGTTTGGTTGGACTTTATGATCTTAAAAGTTTTTTCCAACCTAAATGATTCTATGTTTCTACAAAGACTTTTGTCTTGAGGGATACTCTAATCTGGTGAATTTGTGTGCACATCTGAGTTTCCATGCTTGTAATATCTACATCTTAGCATTATTGCAGGTTGAGACTTAAGAACTACCTCCTTATGCACAACAGAATTTGTATGGGGAAAAAGACTAAAAGTGAAGGCTGGAAAGAGATACATTTACTAATTCATTACTAAAGTGAAATCCTTTATCTGGACAACTGAAAGACTGCCACCTCTAAGTAGTTTATGAAATACATCCATTCTCAAGCCTGTTTAAAAACCAAAATTTTCTATAGGAAAGGGGATATTTAATTTTTTTTTCTTCTAATTGTTTACTTTATAACCACTTGGACTGTTCTTTTGAAGATAATTTTACTGCTTAGGGATTTTGTTTTGCTGAAGAATTACCTTGTGTAAACACTTTGAACTAGCTCTGTGTCAGCAGTCTTGCTGTAGCTAGCTCAGCTGCACAGCTAAGAAAATCAAGCAACACAGAATGACTAAATTAATTCTGGAGTACAAAAATATTTTCTTACATACAATTTCAAGTATGGTTTATCTCACACACACTTCATTTCATATTGCAATCAAGTGAGAGAGAAATATCATCTGAGACAGACAATTTAACTAAGACTCCACCTGTGCCTAGCTCTGGAGTCCTCAGCACAAGAAGAACACAAATGTGTTGAAGCAAGTCCAGAGGAGGTCCACAAAAATTAACAGAGGGCTGGAACATCTCTTCTGTGAGGAAAGGCTGAGAGGGTTGATGTTGTTCAGCCTGGAAAAGAGAAGGCTCCTATCGTGGCCTTTCAGACCTTAAAGGAGGCCTACAAGAAAAATCAGGACATTCTTTTCATCAGGGCTCATTGCATCAGGATTAGGGGTAATGATTTTAAGCTAAAAGAATGTAGATTTAGGATAGATATAAGGAAGAAAGTTTTTACAATGAAGGTGGTGAAACACTGGGACAGGTGTAGGTGCCCTGTCTCTCTAACTGTTCAAGGCAGGTTGGATGGGGGCTCTGAGCAACCTGGTCTATTTTGAAAATGTCCCTGCTTGTTGCAGGGGTGGGTGGAGTAGAAGACCTTTAAAGCTCATTTCCAACCAAAAACACTCCAGAATTTTGTGGAATGCACCACTGACAGAGATATTTTAGTGCATATGCATAAGATTTATAAGGGGCACAAGAGAGTTGTTTTCTGATCTCACATTATAAAGAGCTTAAGCTTCTCCTATTAAAATGTCCCATCAAATTTGTCCTCATGCTGAAAACCTAAAAAGAAACCTTCAGCATTTTTTTGCTGCTGAAAATACATTTTGAGGTTGAGTCATTATCCTACACTTGCAAAAAAGCTTGGCTTGAGTTCACAAAGCTTTTCTCTTATGTCTTTTACACAGTGCTCATTATAAAAAAAATACAGGAAAAGGTAGAAAAAAAAAGTAGTTTTTCTCTTTGAAATATCTTGTCAATTGGAAGAGGGTGTAGGACTTGAAGAAAAAAAAAAAAAGACCAAAAAAAAAGGACTTTTTTTTCCACATTGATAACTAATTTACTTGGAACATTTTGCTTTTCATTCCTTTAAAACAACGTTAACAAAAATGTGAAAAGCAGTACAATGTAAAAAGTAGTAAAAAGCAGACCTCAGGACTATCTAAATAATAACAACATTAAAAAAATTTCTGATGGAATTGATTCTTTTTAATATTTGACTTGGTCAACTAAGAAACCATAAATGGAAACTGTTCTGCTGATTTATGATAGGTCCGTTATTGTTACAATTATTTTTGACAACTTAATATTTTTTTCACTGCCTTTTGAGACTACAATCTTCAAAATCTCACTGAAGTAAGGAGCCTTCCTAGGCCTTGGTATCAGAAGAAGAAATGTTACTCTGATGATTGGCTATACACTGAAAAGCAAACCAAAAATGCCTATAGCTCACAATTTGTGGATTGTTCTATTAAACAAAACTACAAGCAACAGCAACAAAACCATACCTGCATATTGAGTTGTAATTCCATTTGATTTTTGTTTCCATTTGATTTTTGTTTCCAAGTTCTGATTTGAGGATGTAATTAGCATTCTTTCAACCTACCAAAAAAACCAAACCACACTGTGAGATGATGAATTAAATTTGCCTACATAATCCCTTCATTTACATCATCCATATTTCTTTCTACTGTATTTTTTTTTCCACTTTCACTTCCTACTTCTTCATGACTATAGATGTCTGGAAGCAAAATTGTAAAGTGTAACAAGACTTACACTTTCTCAAAAATAACAGAAATTGTTCAAGTAGTTGCAGACAAAAAGAAAGACTAATATAATCTAGCACTGATGTACTGCTAAGAAACCCAAGAAAAGTCTGTGAAGCCAATTGGATTGTTTAACAATAAGATTTGATGTACTGTTTTACCATTCTTTACAATTTGTCTATTCTTCACACAACTTCAAATTCTGATGGCTTTACAGATTGTTCAACAGTATCTGTAAAATAAAGTTGTATCTAAATTAATTGTTCACAAAGAGCTGCTATTCAGTAGCTTGTTGAATAATTTATAAGAAATGCATGAATTGCTCAAGTAAAGCAGAACAGTTCAGAAGACAGTCCATGTCTTCATAACTAAAGGCATGGTAGATAAATCCCTGGTCCTCCAGACAAATAATGTAGAATTTCATGTGTCTATATTCATCAGTTAAGGTTCATCAGAGTGGGCTGGCCACTTTAACTACAAAGAACCTTCCAGAGTTTTTCTGCACCCTCAGCAACAATCCTTATTTCCTCAGTAATTTTTCAGCTATAAGTACCTGAAGAAATATGGGAATTGTTTCACAGTTCACTAGAATAGTCTCACTGAAGATTTTCCTTCATATTTCAAGAGTTGGACTAGATGACCTTTAAAGGTTCCTTCCAAGCCCTTCCAAAAGTCATAGAAACATAGAATGCCTTCAGTTGGAAGGCACCTTAAAAATCACCTAGTTCCACCCCCTGCCATGGACAAGAATCCTTTCCGCTAGACCATGTTGTTCAAAATGTCATTCAGCCTGGTTTTAAAGACTTCTCTGGGTAACCCATTACAGTGTTCCATCACCCACGCAGTGAAGAACTTCTTCTTAATGTCTAATGTCTTAATGTTGCTCTCTACAACTACCTGAAGGGAGGTTGTAGACAGGCAGAGGTTGGTCTCTTCTCCCAGGCAGGCAGCACCAGAACAAGAGGACACAGTCTCAAGCTGCACCAGGGGAGGTTTAGACTGGATGTTAGGAGGAAGTTCTATACAGAGAGAGTGATTGCCCATTGGAATGGGCTGCCCAGGGAGGTGGTGGAGTCACCATCATTGGAGGTATTCAGGAGGAGACTTGATGGGGTGCTTGGTGCCATGATCTAGTTGTTTGGGTGGGTTGGATTGGTTGATGGGTTGGACGCAATGATCTTGAAGGTCTCTTCCAACCTGGTTTTATTGTATTGTATTATTGTATTGTAATCTAATTCTACCCTCTAATCATCTTTGTGGTCCTCCTTTGGACCCTCTCCACAAGATCCATGTCCTTGTGTTGGGGACTCCAGAGGTGGATGCAGTACTCCAGGAGGAGTACTTCTGTGGGATCTCACAAGGGCAGAGTGGAGGGGCAGAATCACCTCCCTTCACCTGCTGGCCACACACCTTTTGATGCAGCCCAGGACATCATTGGCTTTTGGGACTGGAACGCATATTGAAAACTCATATCAAGTGCCTCATCAGCCAGCACCTTCAAGTCCTTTTCTTCATGGCTGCTTTCAACCTACTTATCACCCATCCTGTATTTATGCTTGGTATTGCCCCAACCCAGGTGCAGAACCTTGCAGTTGGCCTTGTTGAACTTCATGAGGTTGGCATGGGCCCACCTCTCCAGCTTGTCAAGGTTTAATTGGATGGCATCCCTTCCCTCCAGTGTTTTGACTGCATCACACAGCTTGGTGCCATTGGCAAACTTGCTGAGGGTGCACTCAATCCCACTGTCCATGTCATTGCCAAAGATGTTAAACAGCACTGGTCCCATTACCCACAACTTCTAAGGGACTCCAGTTGTCACACGTCTCCATTTGGACACTGAGACAGCCATTGATCACAACTCTTTGAAAGCAGCCATCTAGCCAATTCCTTATCCACCAAGTGGTACATCCATCAAATCTATGTCCCCTCAATTTAGATACCAGGATGCTGTGCAGGACAGTGTCAAATGATTTTCGTGAGTCCAGGAAGATGATGTCAGTTGCTCTTCCCTTATCCATTAATGCTGTGATCTCACCATAAAAAGCCACCAAATTTGTCAGGCAGGATGGTTGCCACCAATCATCTCCTTGGTTTCTGTGAGCTGTAGCAGAGTCTTCAAGAGGATCTGCTGCATTATCTTGTCAAGCACTGAGGCAAGACCGACTGGCCTGTAGTTTCCCTGGTTTTTCTTATCTACTTTCTTGAAAATGGAAGTTATGGCTCCCCTTTTCCAGTTGGTGTGAACTTCACCAGACTGTCATGACACTTCAAATACGATGGAAAATGGCTTTGCAACTTCATCTGCTATTTCCCATGGATGGAATTTGTCAGGCCCCATGGACTTGCACTCCTTCAGGTTCATCAGATGTTCCTGGACCTGGTCTTCTCTTACCCATGGACTTGTGCACCTTTATTCTATCCAACCCTTAGCTTTCCTATCCATATTCCTGACTACTTGGACAAATTCTTTGTATTCCTCTGTTGTGGGCTGAATTGCATCTGCTGATGTGTATTCAGTACCATGCTGATGCCATGCCAGTTTCACAATGAAAGTGCTGCCTGGAGCAAAGTGTCATGGGGCTTGAAGTTCAGACTGTAACATGAGAGGCTTCCTATTCCAGTTGCTGCTTCTGGTTCCTTGTTTTGGGGTATTGGTCTTTTCCACTGGGCTGGCTGCTGCATGGGGGTAATAGTTTTATTGCTGACTTCTGCTGTTGCTTCTGCTTTTGCTGCATTTTTCTGCAAATAGGATAAGGTAATTGTGGATCATATCATCTCATTAAATTCCTTATCTCAACCCAGATTTTTTTCCATGTTACTTTCCCTCCTGTCTGTGAGTTTCAAATTGTCCTCAGAATAATTGGCAGCTTTCATAATTTGTATCTGAAAATATTTAAGGTTTTGAGATTAATACATGTATTAGAGAAAGCAAAACTGCTATTAGAATTTCAGCATTGTGCTAGCAAAACTCAGTAAAAACCTACTACATTATACTGTGAAAATACGTTTTGGGTTTTAAACATGCTTTAAAAATTCACTTTATGTGAATTTAAAAAACCTCTTACATTGCAAGTTAAACATTGTCCATTGTTTCCATTATTTCTTCTGACAATACCATATTAAAATTTTACATAACAATAGGGTTTTTTTCACTTCCATTTGCTTAAGTAAACAGCCACAAAGTATTTAAACAAGATTCATCGTTATCAACTTCATCTAGCAAAGTCAAATTATTATTCAGCACAGCAGGAGGTGTAGAGCAGAAAAATATCTGAAGGCTCCCCCTAAAAATGTGACAAACATTCAGCACGCCTTACAGTCACTTAATCAATTGCAGTGCTAGCAACATTACCAAATGTATTTTGAAAACAGAGAAATAGGTACCTCAGAAAGACATGGCAGAAAGCATAGTTTGAACATAGTTTGATTTTCGCTTCAGATGAAAAACCATACCTCAAACTGACAAATGTGAAAAGCATAATGCCTTTTTTCCTTTTCTTTCTATTTTAGAGAAGTAGCACAGCATAAAAGAAGCGCCCAGCACAGCCCTCAGAATGATTGGAAGGTATACATCAATATTTGCTTATCTAGGTCTTTTGTGTACATTTTTGACATGACCAGAACTGATGACTACCGGGAGTTATAATGTATGCTAACTCACATGAAATTTAGGTTGTGGTAGTTAAGTTTATACAAACTATACTAGAAAGGGAAGTGTCAAATACATGATGAAGCTGATTCATTTAACCTTTAAGGTGCAATTCTGACATCTTTCTGGGTTTTCATATTATATTGTTAGCCTTTGGTTTGAAGCATATGTTTACATGCAATGTGTCAAATGTGGTTGGTTTTTTTCCTCAGCACCATGGTGGAAAAAAAAAAGGAGTTGAAACTTAATATACATTGGAGCTCCTAACAGTGTTGTTTGGCATCTACAGCTTCTTGAGATTCTCACATCAGCAGGGAGCCTCTCAGACGTGCATCATGATGAAAGAGTCAGGTTGAAGAAATATGGCTGATGTATATCTAGCAGAATTGGCAGAAGTACAGCTTACTAAAACTTGGTGACAGAAGATGAATTTCCTCCCTCTCTGCCTTCCTACTTTCCTGCTTCTGTCTGCTCATGTGTGTCCTTCTGTCCATACATCTTTCCTTATATCTTTCTTGCTCCTTCCATCTGTTTTTCTTTCTATCTTTCTTGTCTTTCTGTCTTTCTCCATCTGCCTGTCTGTATTATTTTCTTTCCTTCTTCCTTTTCTTTCCTTCTTCCTTTTCTTCTGCTTTCTTCCCTCCCTTCTGTCTTCACAGTGCTATTACCTGAGAAGTAAAGCATGTCTTTAACATACTGTGACAAATTTCTTAATGTAAGTAACAGAATCACAGAATATTAGGGTTTGGAAAGCCCCTCCAAAGATTATCTACTCCAACCTCCCTGACAAAGCAGGTTCATATAGGTCATGTCCATTTGTATCTTAACGACTGCTCTTCATGCATTTCTCAGAAGTTGTGAGTAATCTTGTAGAGAGAAAAGAGCCTGCAATAGGTTGAACTTCTTACTGATTTTAGAGAATAATTTTGGTATGAAACATGCCTTGCAAATCATGTTCTTAGGATTTGTTTTGTCTGTGGTTAGTTCATTACAGAAGAGACACCAGAAGCAAACATGGATGCAGTATAGATACTGGGTTGATATGAACCTCAAAGAAAATTACAAACGAGTAACTTGATTGTGAATCTATGTCTAAAGTCATTCTACCCTAGTTTCCTGTCATCAAAGTATGGTGTTATCAGCTGGGGCATACTACTAACTGATGTAGTAGTTCTCCTTTACATGAAACTGGGAACATGGGAAAAGATAAATAAAAAATGAAGATGTGCAGTCAGGACACTACCATGTAGTGAAAACACTCAAGCCTAGACACTAGGAAACCCTATGTTTGTGGGGTTTTTTTGTTTGGTTTGTTCTTTTTTGGTTGTTGTGTTTGTTTGTGTTTTTTTTTTAGTTTTTCAACTTTTCAGGTGAGGTTAGTGCATAAAACAGATTTACAAAAACTACATCAAATCTTCTTCTTCCTTCCTAGAAATTAATCTTTGCTACTGAAAAATCAAGCTGCTGTGTGAAGTAAGTGTTAAAGATTTCAGCAGCTTGTAGGGGACCCAGAAGGAAAGGCAAACATAACTCCAATATTGTTGGTTAAGCTGCACAGGTTTCTGAATTATTTCATTG
Source organism: Colaptes auratus (assembly GCA_015227895.2). Classification (NCBI taxonomy): domain Eukaryota; kingdom Metazoa; phylum Chordata; class Aves; order Piciformes; family Picidae; genus Colaptes; species Colaptes auratus. The sequence goes on along the minus strand of CM037631.1, from coordinate 97,879,447 downwards.
TTTTTTTAATATATCCCTCAGGTGAAAAAAGGCTCAAGCAGCTAAGCAGGAAAGATAGTGTAATGTATTCACCCTGGATCATTAAAACTTCGGAAACAGTGTATTTTTTTCACCCACTCTTGGGCAGGGATTACAAACTGTACTATCAGTTCTGCAGATGCCAAGCACTGAAGCTACTGTTCTATTCATACCTTGAAGCTTTCCATCCCTAAGGACACCTTCTTTACGGAAACTATTGATTTCTGCCATCTGATGTACAGTCGCTCACAAAGTATTTTAGTTTCTGTTTGCCTGCATGACTTTTATAGAGGAAAGCATTGATTTTTGCTTTTTTTTGGTAATAGGTTTCTAAAATAGTTCTTTAAAAACTTACCTTTCTTCCTCTTTAGTGTCAGTAGAAAGAAGAAAAATGAAAAATATAGAAAGGAACTTTTTCTCATTGAATCTCCAACGCATGTGGGATGCACATATGCAGACTTTATCGGACTGTTGCACACAGTAGCTATAGTCCTCTGAGTCTGTTTTCTGAGGAAAATGTTCCTTACAAAAGAAATTAAAGTCATTAATTTGCAAGTATTCTGTGATCATGTAGATTTCATAATGGCATACTTTCATACTTTCATGCTAAGGCACGCTCTCTATGAATTTCTATACAAGTGAACTTTCACATCAAGATGCTTGTTGGATAAAGCTCAAAACTGAACATTAATTCTGTTTTAAGTCAGGAATTTCTCTGATTTATTATTTTTTCTTCTTTTCATCAGAATATCTCTTTAGAGTCAGTGACAACACATTCATACTACTGGCTTTATATTCTCTTGGAATGGTCCTGTATAAATTTATTTCCATTAAACATCCTCATCTATAACCTCATCTGTATGTCAAAAAAAATTTGACAGAATCCTGACCTATCAGCAGCTTAGAGCAAGATCATGTGACCTATACTTAAATGTCAGAAAAGAACTTTGCATTAATTTAATATTTGTGTGTTGCATGTTATATTCTCCTTCTAGTAATCTCTTATGGTTAACATTTCCTCTACCTTAGGGAGAAGAGGTCTGTTCTACCTTGGCATTACAAAGGGAATGGCAATGGAGTGGAAACTAGAAAGTTCCCCTGTTCCAGAGCGAAAAAAAAAAAAAAAGGGTACAGAAAAGATTCTCAGAATCAACCATGTTGTAAGAACCCTCCAAGATCATCAAGTCCAACTGATCACCCAGCCCTAACTAATCAACTAGACCATGGCACTGAGTGCCTTATCCAGTCCTCTCTTAAACACCTCTGGGATGTCAACCCCACCAGCTCACTGGGCAGCCTATTTCAATGGCCAATCTCTCTTTCTGGGAAGAACTTCTTTTTCAGATCAAGCCTAAACTTCCACCTACACTGCTTGAGACTGTGTCCTCTTGTTCTCTTGCAGGTTGCCTAGGAGAAGAGACCAACCATCACCTGGATACAATCACCCTTCAGGTAGTTGTAGACAGCAATAAGGTCTCCCCTGAGTCTCCTCTACTCCAGGTTAAATGATAATCCCAGCTCCCTCCACCATTCCTCATAGGGCTTGTGCTCCAGACCTCTCACCGGCTTTGTTGCCCTTCTCCAGACACATTCTAGCAACTCAAAATCTTTCTTAAACTGTGGTGCTGAGAACTGGACACAGTACTCAAGGTGTGGCCAACCAGCGCTGAGTACAGTAGGAAGAATTCCCTCCTCCTGCTGGCCACACTATTCCAAGGTCCCTTTCTGCCTGGCCGCTCTCCAGCCACTGTGACCCCAGCCTGTAAAGCTGCATGGGGTTGTTGTGGCCAATGTGTAGGATCTGGAACTAAGATTTGTTAAATCTCATGCCATTGGGCTCTTCATCCCCTTGTCCAGATCATCAATAAAGATATTGAACAGGATCGGGCCCAGCACTAATCTCTGGGGGACACCACTAGTGACTGGCTGCCAGCTGCATGTGGCACCATTCACCACCACTCTCTGGGGCTCAACCCTCCAGCCAGTTCCTAACCCAGCACATAGTGAACCTGTCCAAGTCATGGGCTGCCAGCTTGGCCAGGAGTTTGTTGTGGGGGATGGTGTCAAAGGCTTTGCTGAAGTCCAGGTAGACTACATCTGCAGCCTTGTAGGTTAAGTAGTTTGTGCTGAAGTTATTGCAGTACTCCTTCCTGTTATACTAGAAAACTGGGAGGACCTGTTTTTCTGCCTCTCTAAACTGCTCATTTTTAATAATGGAATCTTATGTGCCTTGGGTACAATAAGGCATTGAATAAAATGCTGTGAAGAAGTACAACTTTCAAGTCATGGAAGAACTAGGAAATATAGTGAATGGGAGAATGTGAGGATACAGATACATCTACAAAACCATACAAGGCAATCCTCTCGCCATGTTCACCCTAATATATGTCAAATATATTTGGCTTGGAGAATGTAACAAGAAAAGGATGACATTAAGATGCGAATATACTAATTTTCTGTTTTTCTTCCTCATAATGACAAATCACAGTATTACTAGAAAATCTCCTTTCAGCATGCTAAAGATCCACCTTCACAAAAAAAGACTTGTGGTGGTTTGAGCCTTAACTGGGATTTAAGAGCTCAGATGGGGGGCAAGGCTGAGAATCCCTCCCCCACTACCCCCTTCCTCTTTCCCGATCGACAGGAAAAAAAGAAAGGGAAGGAGCAGATCTACAAAGAAATAATTTGGAGTTGGTTTGGAAGTAGAGAGGTAAAAATTTTCTTTAACAATATAAATACATATATATAACAGCAACAGGAAGGATTCACAAGGGTAAGGAACAAGGATGGATGGGGAAAATATGTATACAGAACAAGTCCTTTAGAGTCCTTTGTAGAGGTGTGGATGTAGCAGGGAGGAGGACCAGGCCTGACCCCGTGGCAGAGAAGCAGGAAGCCAGCCACAGTCTTCTTGTCCAGGCAAGAAGCCAAAGAGAGCAAATGGCTGCAGTGTCTTCCTTTTTTGTAGGCTTGCTGGACTGGGAGGGTGTGTGGAACAGACTAACTCAGTTACCCAGGGGGAAAATGCCCTCCAGGGAGAGCAAGGCTCTCACAAGCCCTCCCCCACTGCTTTCAAGATGGGTGCAACCCATCATAAGTCTTCTGGTAAGGAATTCTTCTATCTGCACATGGATTTTGCAGTCAGAAAAAAAAAAGGAAAAAGGATTAAATTGTACAAACTTCCAACAAACCATCACGAACAGAGAGTAAAATAGTAAGTGTGCAGAGTGTAATGTGAACAGAACTTCAGGTTAAAGTCCACAGGCATATACAAGAAGCAAGGAGGAATCAGAGATGATATAAGTCATGTTTAAATAAAATAAAACAAAGGACAAACTGAGAAAAAGAGATCTCTGCTTTCTATCCAGTTCTGTCTTTTTTTTAGTTGATATTCAATGAGACAGAAATTGATGAGCAGTTGTGAGATATTTTAGTATCAAAAGCACTAGTGGATTTATCAAGTAGAAAGTACAACAATGTGATATAACTGGCTCATTTTTATAACTAAATACAATTCAATTTGCAGGAGAAAGCAAAAATTTTGAAAATTCAATCATTAAGTTTGTTGTACTATGGTCCTTTCATCATTTCAAGTATTTCCTTTTTCCAGTCAGCAGTAAATATTCTCAGAAGGAAAAGTAAGCAAATATTTAAGTATTTTGTATGATTATTCCCTGATCACATAATAACTTGGATAATCATGCCCTAGAATTTATGCTCGAACTCTGCTTACATACAAAATTCACTGCAAGTAAGATGCTTTTCTATTTTACCCATCCATTTGTTTATCTACATGACAGGTGAACAGTATCTAAGGCTTTAATCTAAACTAGACCATCAGGTAAACTCTTTTTTATCATATAACAACATGTTGATTTTCATAGACTTACAACAGTCTTTCTACAGTTCAGTGAATATTTAGAGCCAAATGACCTCCATATTTCTCATCAGTAAGGAGATCAACTATCCAACAGCAAAGAACCAACACCATTTAAAAGGTACCTGACAGAAGCTGCAGTTGTGCCCTTTTGAAACACAATATAAAAGAGAATTATTGTTTCCTCTTTTCTTGTTTTTTTTTTTTTCATTGAATTTACAAATATTCTTTCAGAGAAGCTTGAATTTATTTTTTAAAAAATTATACCTGTATGTGAAAAAAGTAAATGAGCTAAAATAGAGTTTATGGATTCTTACCTTTTTTTTAGTGGTGGTGAATGGTGCCACCTCCAGCTGGAGGCCAGTCACCAGTGGTGTCCCCCAGGGATCAGTGCTGGGCCCCATCCTCTTCAATGTCTTCATTGATGATCTGGATGAAGAGATTGAGACAGTCATCAGCAAATTGGCAGATGACACCAAGTTAGGAGCAGATGTTGGTCAGTTAGAGGGTTAAAGGGCCCTGCAGAGGGACCTCAACCAACTGGACAGATGGGCAGAGTCCAATGGGATGGCATTCAACAAGTCCACGTGCCGGGTGCTGCACTTTGGCCATCACAACCCCATGCAGAGCTACAGGCTGGGATCGGAGTGGCTGGAGAGCTCCCAAGCAGAGAGGGATCTGGGGGTGCTGATTGACAGCTGCCTGAACATGAGCCAGCAGTGTGCCCAGGTGGCCAAGAAGGCCAATGGCATCCTGGCCTGCATTAGGAATAGTGGGAGGTCATTGTGCCCCTGTACTCTGCTTTGGTTAGGCCACACTGTGTCCAGTTCTGGGCCCCTCAGTTTAAGGACATTGAGACACTTGAACGTGTCCAGAGAAGGACAACAAGGCTGGTGAGAGGCCTTGAGCACATGCCCTATGAGCAGAGGCTGAGGGGGCTGGGATTGTTTAGCCTGGACAAGAGGAGGCTCAGGGGTGACCTCATTGCTCTCTACAACTACCTGAATGGTGGTTGTAGCCAGGAAGGGGTTGGCCTCCTCTCTCTAGCAACCAGCACCAGAACAAGGGGACACAGTCTCAAGCTGCGCCAGGGGAAGTTTAGGCTTGAGGTGAGGAGAAAGTTCTTCACCGAGAGAGTCATTCGCCATTGGAATGGGCTGCCTGGGGAGGTGGTGGAATCACCATCCCTGGAGGTGTTCAAGAGGGGACTGGACGTGGCACTTGGTGCTATGGTCTAGTCATGGGGTCAGTGGTGTCAGGTTGGACTCGATGGTCTTCTAGGTCTCTTCCAACCTTAGTGATACTGTGATTTACTGTGATTTTTTTAAAAACAAATTCTGCATGCCAGGGTTTTTTAAAATCATATTGCTTGTGAAATGACATATTAAGATATTTGGGTAAAGTCTATCCTCATCATAGTCTTACATACAAATAATTTTTTCCAACCTGTACTCTGTTTAGTAGGAACTTCATCAAAAATTGGTTGTAATCAATGAACAAAGTTCCAGTAATTTCAACATGTCATTAGAAAAAACACATCCCCCACCCCCAGCAACTGCCCACCCCATATTACCTGTAATATTGCAGATATCAGCAAGAAAATTAGTAAAAGAGGTATCCTATTTAATTTTAAAGTATTATACTATTTAATTTTAAAGTACAATTTTATTTTATTCCCACTCTTTGATTTACATATGGAACCTACACCAGCTAGCACAAAAAATACAGAGGATTAATACCTGATGAGATTTCTGTGACATAGTCTGGATTTTACATGGTCCTTTATACACTTATCTATCTTGTGAAAACTAGAAAAAAAATTAAATCAGAGCTCTATCTCTAAGCATTTCTGTTAAGTTCTTCATAAATGTTCCTTGATCTTATTGACACTAAAGAGTTTCAGGAGTGCTACTTACCTCATGGTTCTCCACTCAGGATTGCCTTCGGGTGAGTATAATGTAAACTTCAACCTCCAGTTGCTTCCTCATGTCTAGATTTTCAATTTCTGGTGAGTAGGTTTGTTGTATAGATACAGATTAGTCCCAAACTAAATTGTATAACTATAGGTGACCTATACTAACTTTTCTACCATTTCTGGCTTCTGAGTCTTTGACCTTCCAGCAAACTTGTCCCTCTCTTTTCTGCCTGCAATCTGCTTATTACTATGCAACTCCCTGCTTGGTTTTATCATATTCTTCAGCTGTGTTCATTTTATGCATCTGTAAGTGGGGTTATGAGAGAGATATGTAACTCTGAAGACCTCTAGAGGGTGATTTAATCCACCTAAATTACTACTTCAGCTGTCAGCAAGTTAAACATGACCAGAACTGTTTTCTGACACTGAGACCAACAGGCCATATCTGTACTATTAAGTTGTCTTCACTTCAGAAACAGTTTGGCAGCATTTGAATTGAGTATGGAAGGTAGTCCTGACCCACAGCAACTCTTCCCAGGAATTGTCAGGGAGAGTATTAGTTGTTCCAGACTAAAACCATGTCAGGGTTTCTTCCATTTTTGCACAAAATGTAGGTGACTGCATTACATTTTGCCCAAATGTTCCCCTGCTCTTCCAGTGTACTAAAAAAGAGGTTTATATTTTATTGTTTCTTTGCTTGTGTGGTAGATACCAATGAGCAGAGTCCAGTTACTTGGATGGATGGCATGTGTGACAATATATAAAAGCTTGTTCAGTAGCGTGAACATGAAGGACAAAATAGGAGAAAGGGTACTTTTCATCAAATAAAAGGTTTATAATCTATTTGAGATTAGTCCTTTAAAAGAAGAATCCATAACTAATTTCCATTAGTTATCTTTTTACATTATGTCCCCTACAGTAGAAGTATTATATTGTCATGTTCTGTGAGCACTAGCTGAAACAAGTTCATGATTGCCATACATCTCTGAGCACAGGGCTGTTCTTAATGCACGGTGACAAATGTCAACCTCTGATAGCCCATATCTTCAGCTGCTGCAGAAACAGATAACTGAAGGGGTTATACACACTATCTGCTTTGTGCTGCTTTTAATATGTAACTGAGATGTGATTGAGATTTGGAAATTAGCTTTTAATTTCCTATGTAGGTGATATAGTGAAGGAATTACCAGCAAAAGAGTCAGAACACTACAACTGGGTGATCAAAATCAGATGCTCTGACCCTTATAATGTTTAATGTGACAGCAAAAGTCACTGACTTCTAAACTCATTCTGAAAGGGAAAATAGTTTCTACCAAACTTTTAACACATCAATCATGTTATCAAGTTTTTGCTTGCAAAAATTGATACTGACCACTGCATAAATGAGTAAGAGATAAGTTAATGATGAGAAATAGCATTCATTCAGACTGAAAATAGTGATGATGTCTACTGAATGGGTATATCCAAGGGAGAGACAGAAAATATATTTGAGGTAGCATAATGCAGGTGATTTCTCATTTAGTAATGCTGGCCAAAGACATACAGCTTTTCTACCTGTGGTTTTGATGGAGAAGGAGGACACTGGGAGGAACTACCTCAGGAAGAAACATGATGTCTAAGAAAAATCATGCACGATTAGACTATAAATAAACTATTTTGTTGTATTGAAATTTTGGGGATTTCTCAGTGCTTATACTCTCCTGGAACAGGATTGTAGGGGAAGAAAATGGCAGCACTTCACCTCTCTTTAGGTTTGCGATGGGTTAAGCCCATCCTGAAAGCAGGGCGGAGAGGGCTTGTGAGAGCTTTGCCCTCCCTGGAGTGGGTTTTCCCCCTTGGAAACTGAGTTAGTTGTTTCACTCCCCTCCCTGTCCAGCAAGCCTATAAAAAGGAAGACACTGCAGCCATTTGTGCTCTTCTGCTCCTGCCTTGCCTGGACAGGAGGACTGCTGCTGGCTTCCTGCTCCTCTGCCACATGGTCAGGCCTGGTCCTCCTACTCCATGCTACATCCACACCTCTTCAAAGGACTGGTTTTCTATACATATTTTACCCATCAATCCTTGTTCCTTACCCTTGTGAACCCTTCCTGTTTTATATATATATATATATATATATATATATATATAGTTTAAAGAAAATTTTTACCTCTCTACTTCCAAACCCACTCCAAATTATTTCTCGGTAGATTTTCTCCTTCCCTTTCTGTTTTCTCTTGATCGGGAGAGTGAAGGGGAGTGGGGGAGAGGAGGGATTCTCAGCCTTGCCCCCAACTGAGCTCTTAAATCCCCGTTAAGGCTCAAACCACCACAAGGTTAGTCACTTATATGTTTTAGGAAGATGCTCAATTTATTCTGGCAAGGACTAAAAGATCACATCCCTCTCCAGCATTGACAGCCACCTTGGGAGGAGTTATCTTGCAGCACATGTTTTCACTGGTTGAGTGACTTGAATATGCATTTCATAATCAGTTCTGTAACTAAGAAATAAATTGATTAAGAGTTTGTGGAATTCCACAGGAGTTTTTCGAGACTTTCTAAAGAGCAGAACATCTTAGGATCAGGGAAAGAGAGTTCTAAGAGAGATTAAAAAACATTCTCAATCATCTGGGATTTATGAAGAAGTGGCTTTTGTTTGGGTTTTTGTTTTGGGTTTGGGGTTTTTTTTGTTCGTGGTGGTTGGTTTAGTTTTTTGTCACATATCAAGAAATGTCTTTATGAAGCACAACTACTAAAGATGTTATTTTCTTTACTAGAGATGCATTTTTTACAGATACCGAACACACAGTCAACAAGAGAATACATAAACCACAGTTTGACTGTTCTAAGATTCCCCAAATTAGTCCTTACAAAAAGTACTGAAAGTTGCTTATAAGAATATCACTTCAAATCATGTGTGTCCATGGTCCAATGACCACATAGAAAATAGTTCCCAATATGTTCAATGAACATTTAAAAAAGCTAAGCAGTATATATTTCTTGATACTATCTCGTTGGCATTTTTGCAGCATAGAACAACATCTCTAGGGCAGTTCACACAGCCTGTAACTGGCAAACAACCCTGTTACAGTAGAAATGAGGGTCAAAAATGGGTGTGAATCAAGAACCCAAAACTGTCCAGAGAGTGTTTGCCCAAAGACCAGTTTTCACATGTGAAAAAGGAATATGACCAACTCACTAGATTGAACAGCAACGAGGTAATTACCAACAGACTTTTAAGAGAAAGAAAGAGACAAGTTAAAAAGAAATAAAAGGTCAAAGAACTTGTAAAGGAAGCAGCAGCAGTCAAATCTATCTTGATACCTCTCATTGTCCCACTCCTTGTCCATGCAGAACAGAGCAGCCATTGGGCAGCATGAGCAGCTTCACTTTGGTGAGTGGAGTGGCACTGCAGGGTGCATACATTAAGGGTGACAGTGCAGGAGCCACACCTTTGCTGCATAAGCATGAGCCTGTGAGGTGCTTTCTAAGCAGCATATGCATTAGCAAGGTGTTGGGAATGGCAGAGGTGCACTTAAAGACATAACATACTCAGCTCCCACAGGAAGGTTGTGCACAGAGGCCAACCCAGTTTCTTATAGCGATTGAAATTATGTTGCCAAAAGAAAGAGTATAACAGAAGTGCTTCCATTGAAGCTTGTGGAATTTCTTGAGGTTCACGTAGGCTGACTCCTCAAGTCTGTTAAAGTCCTTCTAGAGGGCATCCCTTCCATCTAGAGAATCAACTTCACCACTCAGCTTGGTGTCATCTGCAGACTTTCTGATGGTGCATTTAGTCTTCAGCAATGAAGATAATAAACAGTACTGGTCTCAATACGGATCCTTGAGGAACAGCACTCATTAGTCGTTCCCACTTGAACATTGAACCATTAACACTCTGAACATGGCCACTTAGCTGGTTTCTTGTCCATCTATGACACGATCCATCAAAAGCATATCTCTCCAATTTAGTGGCAAGAATGCTTTGGGTGACTGTATCACAAAACTTATAGCTGTCCAGATGGATTATGCCTGTATTTCTTCCCTTGTCCACTGATGCAGTCACTCCTTAGTAGAAGGCAGTGCCTTACTAGATTAGTCAGGCACATTTTGCCCTTTGTGAAGTCATGCTGGCTGTCTCTAATCACCTGTCTTCCATATGGCTTAACACGTCTTCCAGGAGAATGTATTGCATGATCTACTGGACATGGAGGTGAGATTGGTTGTGGTTCCTGGGGTTCTCTGTTTTACCTTTTAAAAACTGGGTGGGGTGCTTTCCTTTTTCTAGTTCCTGGGAACTTTGCCTGATTGATGTGACTTTTCTTCTGACATGGACAGTGGCTTAACAACTGCATTAGCCAATTCCCTCAAGACCCTTGGACTCATCTTGTCAGATCTCATGGACTTGTGTATGTTTGAATTTCTCAGATCATCTCAAACCTGGTCTTCACTTATAATGGGACTGACTTCATTCCCTCAATCTGTGCCTAGAACTTCAGTCCAACTGATTACCAAATCCTAACTAATCAACTAGACCATGGCACTAAGTGCTTCATCCAGTCTTTTCTTAAACACCTCCAGGTATGTCAACTCCACCACCTCCCTGGGCAGCCTATTCCAATGGCCAATCTCTCTTTCTGTGAAGAACCTCTTTCTAAGATCAAGCCTAAACTTCCATCTACACAGCTTGAGACCATTTCCTCTTGTTCTGTTGCAGGTTGCCTGGGAGAAGAGACCATCACCTGGATACAGCCACTCTTCAGGTAGTTGTAGACAGCAATAAGGTCTCCCCTGAGTCTCCTCTTCTCCAGGCTGAACAACCCCAGCTCCCTCAACCTCTCCTCATAGGCCTTGTGCTCCAAACCCCTCACCAGCATTGTTGCCCTTCTCTCCACACATTCCAGCAACTCAACATCTTTCCTAAACTGAGGGGCCCAGAACTGGACACATTACTCAAGGCCTAACCAGTGCTGAGTCCATGGGCAGAATGACTTCCCTGCTTCTTCTGGACACATGATTCCTGATACAGGCCAGCATGCCATTGGCCTTCTTGTCTCATGTTCAGCCTAGTATTGACCAGTGCCCCCAGATCCCTTTCTGCCTGGCCACTCTCCAGCCACTCTGATCTCAGCCTGTAGCACTAAATCTAAAGTCTGCTGCTAAAATAGACTGTTAGAAGGAAGCAAATAATTAAACTAGCAAGCAAAATAAATCTTATACAAAGGATTCTTGATATAAGCTAGCTAATACTAGTGATGGGTGAAAAAAAAAAGTATGTTTACAGTCTTGGTATAAATTGTCTAATAACTAAATAAATTCCTGATTCAGTTGCTAAGATATCTGACACTAAATTTTATTGACAATATCTTTTATTTTTCCAATGTAGTCATTATCAATATCTACTGTTGTTGTTGTTTTAAAAGTATTATGTTTGTTATAGGATTCTATTTTCTGGATATTAAACAACCTATTTTACAATGAATAATACAAATTTGCACATATGCATTTGTCACTGAGCCATATGCATGTGCCATTTTTACCTCAAAATTATTACTTCAGTGTCCTGATTGGAGTTATAACAACCAATTCCATTCATTGATTTTACTTTTCCACTCATTCTCTTCTAAGTAACTGCACTTTCTGAAATTAAACAGCATGTTTTTGCAAACAGTGTCTGCTTTTGGAAGTGGTAATACTCAATGCTGTTAGTGAAGTACCAAAAACTGGTATGCAGCCCAAAAATCACTGCTAAATCCTGTGTACTGCGTTGGGGGTACAGAACAAAAGGTTGTACCTTCAGGGACAAGTGGACAGTTCTGGAGACCCGAAACTGACAAACAAAATATTCCATTCCATATACATCATATTCAGCATGGAGCTGGGTCAAGCTCTTTTTCTGGTCTTCAATGTCTGGTTTTCAAGGACTCTGTCCATTCTGCTTTTCATCTCAATCTATGAGTTCCTGAATCCAGGTCCTGAATCTGGTTCCTATCTGCCACTGAATCCAGTCTGGGACTTTCCCAGCATCAGTTATGATGGTGACTAATTGTCATCAGCAGGGTTGGCTTTGATATTGGTTATGTAAATATTTGCACATATTCTGTTTTATTATTATTAATTTAAATACTTTTAGTTTTGTTTTCCAGTTTGTAATTATTTTTCCTTATTCTTTTCCCCTTTGGGAAGGGATACGGCTTAATAGAGAGCATCTTTCAGGCCCTTAGTGGGCAGTCCAGTCCTAAGCCTTGACATAGACTAAAAAAAAATAATAACTCCAGGTACCACCAGCAGTGACAGCTCTTTTGTATTCAAGAATAGAATAGAATAGAATAGAATAGAATAGAATAGAATAGATCATCACATCCAACCCATCATACAACACCATATAATCAACTAAACCATGCAACCAAGCACCCCATCAAGTCTCCTCCTAAACACCTCCAATGATGGTGACTCCACCACCTCCCTGGACAGCCCATTCCAATGGGCAATCACTCTTTCTATGAAGAACTTCTTCCTAACATCCAGCCCAAATCTCCCCTGGCACAGTTTGAGACTGTGTCCTCTTGTTCTGGTGCTGGTTGCCTGGCAGAAGAGACCAGCACCTGCCTGGCTACAACCTCCCTTCAGGTAGTTGTAGAGAGCAAGAAGGTCTCCCCCGAGCCTCCTCTTCTCCAGGCTAAGCAACTCCAGCTCCCTCAGCCTCTCCTCATAGGGCTTGTGTTTCAAACCCCTCACCAACTTTGTTGCCCTTCTCTGGACACGTTCCAGGAAGTCAACATCTTTCCTAAACCGAGGGGCCCAGAACTGGACACAGTACTCAAGGTGTGAAGAAGGAATAGTGTAATGTTAAAATACTCTACTCTTAAGTACATTTTAGCACAGATGGGTTTTGTCTGTTATGATATTCTGTTATCTTCATTTGAGAGACTTCTTGAAATATTGAGACTACTGAATTAAAATTAGCTGAGCCCATTCTGCATGTGACATCTCTGCAGAAATTGAAATAACTAATTATTTGTTTGAATTAATCATGCTTGACAGGAACAACTGATAGTAATACATTTCATTTCCAAATCCATCTAGTAAATGAGGCTAATATTACCTTCCTTAGTAACAAAGCAAAACAGTTATTTGGCCTTGAGTTTATCACTAGTGATCCTAGACTATAATAACTTCTACACTGAAGTATAATTGTAGAATAATTATATTTGAAGGATAATTGTAGAGAATCTTGACACATGATTCTGTTAAAACACTGAAAATATAAAAAGCTGTGTAGCAACTGAACACAGTTTTCAGAGAAAACTTTGCTTTACCAGATTTTATTTCTACATACTTTTCTTCTGTATTTGATTACTGGAAATGAAAAATGAGCACCCAATAGAAGTGGTAACATTATATTTGCTGCATTGTGTATTAATCCAGTAAAAGCATTTTGTCACAATACCTCATTTACACTGCTACAGTTGAGGATATATGTGTCTGTACTTACTCAAAAAATCATTTTTATCTTCAGTTTAAGGCTCTTTTACTGTATTAAAATGCTTTCCAAATACTGCCATGTTATCTAAATGCCATATTTGTCTTTGTGGATTGCAGTAGCTGTTGCTATCTAGCTTGTCATCACTTCTGATTAATTTGCCTGATTATGAAGATGTAAAGAGCAGCCTTTTTTAAAAATCATTAAGGTCTGACTGAATCTAATGGGTTGCAGGACCTGAGGGAGTTATCTTTCCTGTTGCACTACTACATACATAGCTGATAGCAGCACCTTTACTGACAGTACATCATATCAAAGCACCGCTAACACAAATATGAACAACAGAAATGGTCTGGTTCTGCTCTTACTTGCTTCTAGGTCAAAGCCTGTTAGCAGATTTCATCACCTCACAAGAAACATACACAACATGGATACCACCAGTGTCTGTCTGGGACACTCTGGGACACTCTGCTCTGTCCATCCAGTACCTATCTCTCAAACGCCTAGTCACTGATCATGCAATTATGGCCTCTGACAACTGAGACACATCAGCTTCAGGACATTTAGTCCCACTCTGTACAGCCATGACAGCAAACATTATACTGCTGGTGAGGCAAGGAGACCCTTGCTCATTTATCAGCATTAGAGGTGAACCAGGTTCAGGAAGAAATATTTGATCTCAGAAAAGTTCCTCAGATGGCTCCCAGTTATAATTCTCTGATATATAAATCATCTCAGCCCATAAATATAGCTAGTTTCAGGTGCTGGAGGCATCTCACTGTAGATACAAGTATTCCACTGGAAATATGCTTGGCTGCCCTGTTGGCAATTGAGACTTGGTTATTATATATTCTTCTGCCAGCATTGCTCCAGGTGATGAACTTTGCGCATATTCTTTGAACCAGCCGGTGTCATGACCTGGTCCTCCCCTTACTAACCCTGGTCAGCATGGGGTGGGGGTAGCTATGCCAAGGTTCAAATAATTCCCTTGAAGTAAACAAGGTGAAACTATGCCAAATGGCTAATGAACTGGGTTTATTAGATTGAACTGGAGCAGAGGAAAAATGGGAAGGAAAAGCCATGGGGAAAATATGTATCAAAGAGAAAGGACATCACAATTTCCCTGGCTTGAAAATGGTAGCACCATTGCAGCAGCAGTTCCAAGTTACGTCGTGGTGGAGGGGAGCAGCGCCATGCCACATAGCTTTTCTCTAGGATGCAGGCAGCAAGGGGAGAAGCTGAGCAGTGCAGGATGAGGGATCAGCAGGGATGCAGGGCCACACCATGTGGCTGCCGCCGCTTACCACTGCAGAGGCACAAGGCCAAGCAGATCGGTGGGGACACTGTGGCTTCTTCCAGCCCCTTTCCTCCCTCCTACTGCCCTGGAAGTCTCCCATTTTCTTCCCCCTCCTGGCTCTATGCGGGACAGTTCAGCACCCCCAGGACTGCAGAGTGCCATGTGCACACGCACCCTTCAGTATCACTGTTTTGAGACAAACCCAACACGTGGGTTCTCACAGCCAGCTACAGTTTTGTTTACATGGGAAGGTACTAGAAATTCTAGGACTTCTATGAATCCTTGGCTGTGGCAATATGTAATTTTATCAGAATTCATTCTTTCAAAATCTTTTCTCACTTACAGGGCATGTTTTTACTGAACAGCTATGCAATCATGCTACTTCTAACAATATTATCTTCACCTGCCACATTCTTTTTCCTCCTTTTTCATGTCACTTACTACCTGCTACAATCAGTTGTCTGACGGGCAGAATGGATAGTAGAAGAGGTTAAATGCAGAATGTGCACTTCAGCTCCTGCTCTGTCTGCCTGCACTGTAGATATGATGGGTAAACCTTTTTGTAAGGCTGACTGCACAAATAATCCAAGTCTGCTTATTGCATATTTCAGATCATGTGACTTTGGCATTTTGTGACTTGCTTTTGAGTAGGCTTATAAAAAAAGAGGAAGCTTTTTGCTCTTGTGGTTTTTTTCTTACCTGGTCTATATTTCAGGCAACATAACAGATCCCAAGCATCAGGGAGAGCACTTCTGAAGACACACAGTTTATAAAAGTATGGTTTGCTTTCCTTTGGTAGCAGCTGTGGTATATTAAAACAGGATACTAAGAAAAGCGACAGCTGAATCTTATCTGTAGCTTAGGGGACTGGTATTTTCAGTGGACCTGCATCACAAAATACTGTATTCCAAAATCTCACTTCAGCAGGTTGGAATGGATTTGATGCTTCCCAGAGATCACTCTTCCCATCATAAATAGTAGAAGTCATATTAGTAGATCATATTACTTTAGATACAGTGAGGTCCCTTAGGAGTAAAATATGATCAAATGTGTTTTTCTTGCTTTTATAGTTCCTTTCTCTGGCAAATAAGGAGTAAATGTGAACTAAGCATTTGGTTTGCCTGAGGCAAGCTTATGAACACAGCTCCTATCTTTTTGGAGTTTATATTCTCTTCTGTTCTGATTTGATAACTCCTCAAGATAAGCCTAGGTTCTCTTCTTCTGGTGTAACTGTCAGCTTCTGTAGTGATCTCCTCTGAAATGATTCTTTTCAACAAAATGTTACAGTGTGATTGCACAAAACTGCATGTTGTAGGAGAAAAAATAAAAGTGTTCTACAAAGAAAAACAGTTCAGGCAAAGAAATATTTTGCATTTCATTCTTAACACTTAGACTCCAATAATCCTGTTTAAGTAATGGGAAAAAATCATAATCTTCCATATTAATTATCATGTCATTGTACAGTCTAAATTTTTTCTCTTTGATAAAGAATGAAAGATTGTCAGTTTATTTTTGTTTGTATAGAGCCTAAGTTTCTTTTCATGGAACTTTCCATGAAATATTTTAAATGTATAGCAAATCCTCATCTTTGTATGGAATGCAAGGTATCTTTGAAAGGGCTTAACTTGGCTATATATTCAGCTTGATTTCCAATGCAGGTTGATCTAGGAGTGGGGTTTTAATTAACTGATGCTGCTGAAGACTTGGAACACAGATCATAAGAGGCTTGGGTTTTTGCTTTTTTTGGGGGGGATTTTTTTCCAGGTGAGGAGTCATGGAAGGATGTTCAGTTTCACAAAAGAACAAAGAAAGGGAAAACTGTTTGAAGAAAAAAAAAAGGAATCTCTGGAGGCATATCCTGAGTGAGGCTTTTCTTAGCATTATTAAAATACTTGCTTTATAGATATATGTACATATCTATAGCAGTACAGGTACTTAAAATGTAATCTCTGCCATTACAGAATTATGTCTCAATATAGAAATATTTAATTTCTTACATAACCAAATACTAGATGACATAATTCATAATATAAATTATAGATACTGAAGATAGTTTTTTGTCAAGTTCATATCTATCTCAAAAGCAACATGAATCCACTTAGTTTCATAGTTTCATAGTTTCAGTTAGGGTTGGAAGGGACCACAAGGATCATCTAGTTCCAACCCCCCTGCCATGGGCAGGGACACTCTACACTAGATCAGGCTGGCCAGAGCCTCATCCAGCCTGGTCTTAAACACCTCCAGGGACGGGGCCTCAACCACCTCCCTCGACAACCCATTCCAGGGCCTCACCACCCTCACAGTGAAGAACTTCCTCCTCACATCTAGCCTGAATCTCCCCACCTCCAGCTTCAGTCCATTCCCCCTAGTCCTATCACTACCTGATAGCCTGAAAAGTCCCTCCCCAGCCTTCTTGTAGGCCCCCTTCAGATACTGGAAGGCCACAATGAGGTCACCTCGGAGCCTTCTCTTCTCCAGACTGAACAGCCCCAACTCCTTCAGTCTGTCCTCATAGGAGAGGTGCTCCAGCCCTCTGATCATCCTCGTGGCCCTTCTCTGGACACCTTCCAGCACCTCCAGATCCCTCTTGGAATAGGGGCTCCAGAACTGGATGCAGTACTCCAGGTGGGGATCTCACCAGAGCTGAGTAGAGGGGGAGAATCCCCTCCCTTGACCTGCTGGCCACACTTCTCCTGATGCAGCCCAGGATCTGATTGTCTTTCCGGGCTGCAAGTGCACATTGAGAGCTCATGTTGAGCTTCTCGTCCACCAGCACCCCCAAGTCTCTCTCCTCTGGGCTGCTCCCCAGCCAGTCACTGCCCAGCCTGGATTTTTGCCTGGGATTGCCTCAACCCAGATGCAGGACCCTGCACTTGGTCTTGTTGAAGCTCATGAGGTTGGCTTGTGCCCACCTCTCCCGCCTGTCAAGGTCCCTCTGGATGGCACCCCTTCCCTCCTGTGTGTCTGCTGCACCACACAGCTTGGTGTCATCAGCAAACTTGCTGAGGGTGCACTCAATGCCACTGTCCATGTCACCCACAAAGATGTTGAACAAGACAGGTCCCAGGACTGATCCCTGAGGGACTCCGCTTGTCACTTGCAGGGATTCAGCAGTTTTCAGTTCACTAATATTACACCAAGTACATGTGTTTTATCCCAAAGAAATCTTTGGCATTTTGTATTTTTTCTCAGAAGATTTTCTCACCACCACATTATTTAACTGCAATTGTTTTATGCTGGGACAAATAGCATTCAATGTTTTAATTTCTTTGTGAATTAAACTATATTTTCAGATCGTATACCATCTAACACTGAATTTACATGACATTGCTTGCATATTAATAGTGAGAATTAGAAATGACAGTTTACAAGTGTTGCAAGGAGGAGTGCAAAATCATGCACTTGAGGATCAGCCCTTGGCATCAGAGTATGTTGAATGACACCCAAATGGAAAGTTGCTCAGCAGAAAAAGCTCAGGGAGTCCTGATGAGCAAACTGAACATGAGCTAGTGATGTGCCTTTGCTGCAAAGAAAACTAATAGTATTCTGGGTGGCATTAGAAAACCCATTGCCAGCACATCAAGAGAGGTGCTCTTTCTCCTCTACTCAGTGCTGGTGAGGCTACACTTGGAATGGTGTGCACAGTTCTGCACTCCTCAGTACTAGAGAGAAATGGACATGCTGCAGAAAGCCCAACTGAAGGTGATGAAGATGATAAAGGAACTGGAGCATCTCTCCTATGATGAAAGGCCAAGTGATCTGAAATGGTTTGACCTTGAAAAGAGAGAGCTCAGGAAGAATTACATCCTGATGGGAGGGTGGAAAGAGGAGGGAACCAGGCCTGTTTCAGTGAGGGGACCAATGGCAGTGGGCATAAACTGAAACACAGGCAATACTATCCGAACATCTGGAAACACCACTTTTACGCTGAGTGTGACTAAGCCCTTGTACAGGTTGTTGAGGGATGCTATGGAGTCTCCTTCCTTGGAAATATTCAAAATCTGTCTGAATATGGTCCTGGGCAACTGTGTCTAGGTGGCCCTGCTTGAGTGGAAGGCTGCACCACAGGACCTCTAGAGGTCCCTTCCAACCTCAACTCTTCTGTGATTTTGTGAGTTCCATGACATCTTTCCTCTATTTCTGATCTTCCTTTTTAAAATAGAAGTATTATCTTTGATTAAAGAGTAAAGATATTGTGAAGCTGACATCATTCAAGTTCCTTTCAGAAAAGCAAAACTATTCATATATATTAATATATATGAAGCTGAGGGTGTGGAAAGATAACATGGGTGTGATTTCTTTTTCAGTCTCTAGCAAGGTCTGGCCCTCTGTTAAGTGTCTGCCTGGCTTTTTTGCTTCTGTCAGGGTGGTTGTACCTGTCATAATATCTCTTGTTAAGGTTGTTCATCCACTACTTTTACAGATAAATTTTGATGATGTGAAGAAAAAGACTTGTAGCTATGGCAGTGAAACCCACTGAGCTTTCATGGGCTTCACTATCTTAATGATTTAGAATTCTATCAATTCATATAAAGTAATGAGATGGAAAAAAAATCCAGAAAGACCAAATGTACTGAAATTATGCCAAATTCTTCACTTCTG
This sequence comes from Colaptes auratus, assembly GCA_015227895.2. Classification (NCBI taxonomy): domain Eukaryota; kingdom Metazoa; phylum Chordata; class Aves; order Piciformes; family Picidae; genus Colaptes; species Colaptes auratus. The sequence goes on along the minus strand of CM037631.1, from coordinate 97,860,279 downwards.
AATAACCTCATTTTACAAATCCTTAGGAAAAAAAAATAGTAGCAATTCACACCTTGCAGAATTTAAGCCTGCCTGTGGTAGACTTGTCTTTCCTAATAAAATTCACAGGCCCTTTAGCAGTTATGGATAAATCTCTGATAGTCCACAATCCAAAGTGTGTAAGCCACTGAACAGAGGTATGAAACAAGACAGCATATCCTTTTACACTACACAATAATATGGGCTAGTACAGCAAATCTGTTTTATCCCTGGCCTTTCCTTGCTGCATGCATCACTGGCTTTCCCTGAAAGACTGTTGATTTGCAGACAGACAGTGAAGGAGCTTTTCAGTTTGCTAGCATTTCTAAAAATATAATAAAATTCTTAGATGGATTGAAATATTATTTCCCAGTTATTTGATAAAATTTGAAATAGCTGAGAAAATAAAACCTTATTTTAATATGTGATAGCCTACTTATGCCAATTTCCAATTTACTGCAGATTCACATAAAGATGCATAGAGAAGATGAGAACTATTCTGAGATATGCACGTGGTAAATAATTGAGGAAAACCAAAGAACAACACAAAAAAACCCCACAAACAAACAAAAATTGCCTACCCAAGCAAAGTAAATAACACAAGAGATAATAAACAACAAATAAATAAATAAGGCTAATAATAATAATAAGGACAGACTGAAGGCTAATAATAATAATAAGGACAGACTGAAGGAGTTGGGGCTGTTCAGTCTGGAGAAGAGAAGGCTCCGAGGTGACCTCATTGTGGCCTTCCAGTATCTGAAGGGGGCCTACAAGAAGGCTGGGGAGGGACTTTTCAGGCTATCAGGGAGTGATAGGACTAGGGGAATGGGATGAAGCTGGAGGTGGGGAGATTCAGGCTGGACATGAGGAGGAAGTTCTTCACCATGAGGGTGGTGAAGCCCTGGAATGGGTTGTCGAGGGAGGTGGTTGAGGCCCCGTCCCTTGAGGTGTTTAAGACCAGGCTGGATGAGGCTCTGTCCAGCCTGATCTAGGGTAGAGTGTCCCTGCCCATGGCAGGGGGGTTGGAACTAGATGATCCTTGTGGTCCCTTCCAACCCTAACTGAAACTATGAAACTATGAAACTATGAAATATTAAAGCCAGAAATAAGAACACTCTCCATTTTCAAAGTGGTTACAAAATAACATAAGGAATTAAACTTGTTGCAGATTGTATATAAGCACTTAGAAGCACGTTAAATGCACATAATTTACTTTCTAGTCAAGTGCTTAACTGCAAATAAATGCCAATTTAATGTTAAATTGAAAGACTGTGAAACATTAATTCACTCCTTTAGTATCCTTGTGTTTTTTCATTAAAATGAAGTCTTTGCTTACTTAATTGACTGTATTTCTTCAGATTCCAGCACATTCAGAGGAGAGAGAGTTGCTGCATTGACTTACAAAATAACTATTTATTATTTATTTTGTCATATTGATTAATGTTTAACATAATTTAGTAGAAAGTTTCCCACAGAAATTGCTTTAAAAGCTAGACGGCAAATTCTGTCCCAAGTTTTTATGTGGCCTTCATCACTGTGTGACAGTAAAACTTTCTATAGGTATATTAATGGTAAAAAGAAGACTAGGGAAGGTGTGGGCCCCCTCAGAAAGGAAATAGGTGAATTGTTGACAAGTGACACGGTGAAGGCTGAGGTTCTCAATGACTTCTTTACCTCAGTCTTCACTGGCAAGGACTCCAGCCTCATTCCCGTAATAATGGAAGATAACAGCAGGAACTGGAAGAAAGAACTGCCCATTGTGAGTGAAGATCAGGTTCATGACCATCTGAAGAACGTGAAAATGTCCAAGTCCATGGGACCCAATGGGATACACCCACAGGTGCTGAGGGAACTGGCAGGTGAAGTTGCTAAACCACTCTATTATATTCCAAAAGTCATGGCAGTCTGGGGAAGTTCCCATGGACTGGAAAAGGAAAGTACAACTCCCATTTTCAAAAAGGGGAAGAAGATGACCCAGGGAACTATAGGCCAGTCAGTCTGAGGCAGAAGAATAACAAAGAGTACAATTAGCACAGCTTCACCAAAGGCAATCCTACCTGATAAACCTGGTGGCCTTCTATGACAAGGTCACAGCATTAATAGATGAAGGCCGAGCAACTGATGTCATTTACCTGGACCTGGGCAAAGCCTTCGACCCTGTCCCACACTACATCCTGTTCTCCAAGCTGGTGCAGAATGGATTTGATGGATGAACCATTTAGTAGACAAAAAGATGGCTTGACAGCTGTACCCAAAGAGTGGCTGTCAATGTGTCCATGTCCAAGTGGAGGCAAGTGACAGGTGGAGTCCCTCAGGGATCAGTCCTGGGACCAGTCTTGTTTAACATCTTTGTTGGTGACATGGACAGTGGCATTGAATGCACTCTCAGCAAGTTTTCTGATGACACCAAGCTGTCTGGGTCAGGGCAATCCCAAGCATTCATATAGGCTGGGCAGCGACTGGCTTGAGAGCAGCCCTGAAGAGAAGGACCTGGGGGTGCTGGTGGATGAGAAGCTCAACATGAGCCACCAGTGTACACCTGCAGCTCAAAAAGCCAATCACGTCCTGGGCTGCATCAAGAGAAGCATACTCAACAGGTTGAGGGAGGTAATTTTCCAGTTCTGGAGCCCCTATTACAGGGCCACAAGGATGATCAGAGGGCTGGAGCACCTCTCCTGTGAGGACAAACTGAGAGATTTGGGATATTCAGTCTGGACAAGAGAAGGCTCTGAGAAGACCTTATTCTGGCCCTTCAGTATCTGAAGGGGGCCTACAAGAAATCTGGTGAGGGACTTCTTAAGGTGTCAGGTAATGACAGGACTAGGGGGAATGGAACAAAAACAGATGTGGGTAGATTCAGACTGGATGTTAGGAAGAAAGAAATAATAAAAATCTTGCATATATATAAACTTATATTTCATGCATATATCTTACCTTTTATGTATATATCTTATGTTTCATGTATATACCTTATATTTCAGTTAATGCTCCTTGTAGTTTTTCCTGCTGCTGGGCACCACTGAGAACAGCTTGGCTCTGTCTTCTTTAGTCTCTCCATCAGATATTCACAAACACTAATAAAACTGCCTTAAGCCTTCTCCAGGAAAAACAGTTCAACTCTCTCAGCCTCTTCATGTGACAAATGTTCCAGTTCTTCACAATTTTAGTGTCCCTTCACTGCATCTGTATGCCTTCATCCCCCTTGCACTAGGGAGCCTTGACCTGGGCCCAGCACTCCAGATGTGCATCACAAGGGCAGAAGTATCATCTCTCTCGTCCTGCTGGGAGTGCTTTCCCATATGCAGCCCAGGAAGTTTTTGGTCTTACACATTGCAGGAGCATTGCTGATGACTTGTCTTTATATCACCTTCAGAAAATACCTAACTTCTTTGCAATTTAGCTACTCCGTTTGTAGCACAGACAAAACGTGAGTGTACTATCCTCAACCTCACTTATCTTTGCTTCAAACAAGGTTCAGTATCTTGCTGATTTCTCATTTCCTTCCATCATCCTTGATGTAAAAATAAGGTGTTTTAATATAAATAATCCATAGCATATTGAACAATGAAGCAATTTTTCAGTGCTCGAGCAAAGTTTGAACATGGTAGAAGCTGTCTTGAATTTTAGCAATACTTAAGAAAAATAATTTGTTGTAGAATTCCTAGAAAACTGTGAGTATTGTCCACATACATAATGGCATAATTAGATCCTAAGAGCTAATTGTTACCTGAGTGATGTATCATAGTATCATAGTATCAGTCAGGGTTGGAAGGGACCACAGGATCATCTAGTTCCAACCCCCCTGCCATGGGCAGGGACACCCTACTCAAGATCAGGCTGGCCAGAGGCTCATCCAGCCTGGTCCAAAACACCACCAAGGACGGGGCCTCAACCACCTCCCTGGTCAACCCATTCCAGGGCTTCTGGTGACTGTACATATCTACTTCTACCATCTAGGTGAATTTTCAAATTAAAACAAAACAAAACAAGACAAAGTGAAAAAATGCCAACCAACCCAAAAAACCCCACAAACAAATCAATAGAATAGAATAGAATAGAATAGAATAGAATAGAATAGAATAGAATAGAATAGAATAGAATAGAATAAGCCAGGTTGGAAGAGACCTTTGAGATCATCGAGTCCAACCTATCATCCAACACTATCTAATCAACTAAACCATGTCAACAGCATCCCATCAATAGCAATCATTGGCATGAATACTGCTTTATTTTAAATAAATTGCTTATTTTTACTATAGCATCAGTCTGTAAATAAGGGAGGGGGAGAGGGGGAGTGGCACTACCATAATATTGCTTCTTTATAAAGAGAACTTCATTACTTTTGTTGCATTTGTCAATGTGGAGATAAAGTTCCCCTTCTAATTTTTTTTTCCCTGTCATTGAGGACTTTAGTATTTGTGAAGATCTGATTTATATTACAGAAACTTTGAAGTTATACAGCTGAAAGGATTTTTTTTTCTTCTTTTAGTGTATGACTCTCAAAGTATCTTCTTCAAACAGACCTGAGGCATGGGTGTGCGTGTATTCCTCTGTGATCCAAGATTTCTTTGCTATTTGCTATCTTTGCAAGCTTTGATGAACCATCTCTTGGGAAATGCTCAGACTAATCAAACTGCACTCTGGAATGCTGACTTCTTATGTTTGTTTAATAGGAGATTAAAAAAACTTTACTGATGACAGAAAAGTGATGATTTCAGAAATGAAATTAATTAAGAACTTTGTAGCCATATTAACCTTGTCAAAATTTTAAAGATTCTTTAAAAAGATTTTTTGTAATACATTTAATGCTATAAGGAAGAGGAAAACCAACAATCATACACAAATCCAGCAAAATATCTTTTACTTAATAAATACCAGATGAAAAATTACAGGAACATGAAATGAGACAATTGTATACAAACATTTATCTGCAGTTCTCTTCCTTAAATAAACATCGATGGGTCAGTTTCATCATGACTCAAAGACAAGTGATCATAGAATGATGGAATCATAGAACAGTTTGTCTTGAAAGGGACCTTTAAAGTAATAATACAATAATAATACAATACACCAGGTTGGAAGAGACCTTCAAGATCATCGCGTCCAACCTATCAACCAATCCAACCCACCTAAATACAATACAATACAATACAATACAATACAATACAATACAATACAACACAATACAATACAATACAACCCACCTAAACAACTAAACCGTGGCACCAAGCACCCCATCAAGCCTCTTCTTGAACACCTCCAATGAAGGTGACTCAACCACCTCCACGGGCAGCCCATTCCAATGGGCAATCACTCTCTCTGTATAGAACTTCTTCCTAAGATCCAGTCTAAACCTGCCCTGGTGCAGCTTGAGACTGTGTCCTCTTGTTCTGGTACTGGCTGCCTGGGAGAAGAGACCAACCTCTGCCTGGCTACAATCTCCCTTCAGGTAGTTGTAGAGAGCAATAAGGTCACCCCTGAGTCTCCTCTTCTCCAGGCTAAGCAACCCCAGCTCCCTCAGCCTCTCCTGATAGGGCTTGTCTTCCAAACCCCTCACCAACTTTGTTGCCCTTCTCTGGACACGCTCCAGCAAGACAACATCCTTCCTAAACTGAGGGGCCCAGAACTGGACACAGTATATCTAGTTCAACCCCCTCTGTCTTGGGCCTCATCCAATCCGAACACTTTCAGGGCTGGGGCATCCATAACTTCTCTGGCCAGTCCGTTCCCATGTCTCATCATTCTTATAGGACAGAACTTCTTCCTTATGTTCAATCTAAATCCATTCTAGATGGACTACAAAGATCATATAGTCCAACTGCCTGACCAGTTCCAGGATGACCAAATTAAACCCCATGTTATTAAGGACATTGTCCAAATGCCTCTTAAATATTCACATGCTTGGGGCATTAACCACCTCGCTAGGACATATTTGCCACTTTTTGACCACCCTTGGAAAAGAAATGCTTCCTAATGTCCAGTCTAAACATCCCCTGGCACAGCTTTGAACTGTTCCCACACATTCTGTCACTGGAGACCAGGGAGAAGAAATCAGCACCTTCCTCTCTGCTTCCCCTCTTCAGGAATCTGTAGAGAGCAACGAAGTCACCCCTTACTCTTCTCCAAACTAGACAAATTCAAAGTCCTTAACTGTTCATCACAATACATTCCTTTCAGTCTTTATACCAGATGTGTTACCCTCCTTTGGAGGTACTCAAGGTGAGGTGCCTTCAGTGCTGAATACTTCAGGATAACCACCTCTTCTGACCAGCTGGTTATGCGTTTGATGAATCTCAAGGTACAGTTTGCCCTCTTAGCTGCCAGGGCTCCATGCTGCAACATATCAAGCCTGCTATTGACCAGCAGCTCCAGATCCCTTTCTGCAGGGCTGCTCCCCATTTATATTCATGCCTGGCATTGTTCCATCCTTAGTGCAGGATCTGGCATTTGAACTTGTAAAATTTTGTCCTATTAATCACATCTGTATCCTCCAATCTGTCTAGGTTCTTCTACAAGTCCTCTTGACCCTCAAGATGTTTAACAGCACCTCCCAGTTTGGCAACATCAGCAAAAGTGTGTTGTGAGTTTAAGAAACTGGGATGTCTTAAGCCATGTGGTTGAAAGTCCTCCAAGAACCAGAGAGGTGGAGGAGTGGGCCAGAAAGTGTAAGATTTTGTTATTTAATTGTCAGTATGACTGCATCTCCTCTTTATAAAGGAACAGCACAAGCTGTTTGGCCCTCTGTTCTCCTCTCCCTGCTCCCTTCCTGATGCAGACTGCTATCTCTGGTGATGCAGGGGAGCGGGTCCTGGTGCTGCTGGCATGCTGATTTTTAACTGTGTCATTTGGGCCTGGGTAGGGAGGTATAGGGAGGTATGGGTTGGGGGGAATGTGAGGCCTGGCCTAGTGTGGGTTTTTGAGAGCTGGGTATTTTGCATGTTTTTCTAGTGTTATATTTATTTGTGAATAGTACTTCCATTTAAATTTTGAATTCTTTCCAATCCTGTGTGGAGCATTTTCTTTACTCCTTTGGGAAGGGGTGAAGAGCATCTGTCTCACTATAAACCCAAGACAATTTGCTAACACTGCATTGAACTCCTACATTCATATTTCATGTGTCATCCTGTGAAAAACATGGAAAACATTATAAGGATGTTTTAGTAAATTGGAGAAATTGTGTCTATACAATATTGCTATCCATGTAAGAAAATTACTATTTTTATAGGCTTATGTGCAGAAATCTTAACATCTGTACTAGTGTGTCTAAATTTATTTGAGTTTCAGTGGTCTGAGATCTCAGGTCATGCTTACAATGTTAAATAAAAGCAGGAAAGTGATGAAATATTTTCTGTGTCTCAGTGAATATTCTAAGCTATGCACAGTATAGGTAGGACTTTCACTAAACTTTAGCCATCTAAATATAAATCAAGACAAAACTAATTATGTAGGCTTTTTTTATCAACGAAGGAAGGAGATAGCTGCTCTCAGAGGATGATGCAGCTACCCTCCCACAATTCAGCTCCATACTGTAGCAAAAAAATACCTGCGTTTAAAATGCCTGAGCAAAAAATACCTTAAGCTCTGCCTCAGTAGCATATTCTCATCATAAGTTCATAGCAAACCTCATAGGCCAGTTCTGGAGTATCGGCACTTTGCGAAAACAAAGTGTAAGGTTTATCTGAGTGGCAACAACTTCTAAGGACATTGAGACACTTGAACGTGTCCAGAGAAGGGCAACAAGGCTGGGGAGAGGCCTTGAGCACAAGCCCTATGAGGAGAGGCTGAGGGAGCAGGGATTGTTTAGCCTGCAGAAGAGGAGGCTCAGGGGTGACCTCATTGCTCTCTACAACTACCTGAAAGGTGGTTGTGGCCAGGAAGGGGTTGGTCACTTCTCTCTAGCAACCAGCACCAGAACAAGAGGACACAGTCTCAAGCTGTGCCAGGGGAAGTTTAGGCTCGAGGTGAGGAGAAAGTTCTTCACCCAAGAGAGTCATTCGTCATTGGAACGGGCTGCCCAGGGAGGTGGTGGAGTCACCGTCCCTGGAGGTGTTCAAGAGGGGATTGGATGTGGCACTTGGTGCCATGGTCTAGTCATGGGGTCTGTGGTGACAGGTTGGACTCGATGATCTTTGAGGTCTCTTCCAACCTTGGTGATACTGTGGTATTGTGATCTTGCCATGCTGTTTTTACCGGATCACTGTCCAAAAAGAGGAATCAAAAATTCTCTAACTACAACTTATATTTTTTTTAAATTTTCCTTTTAAATAAAATTTGAAACCTCATATTTAACTGTTACATTCTCTAGTCTGTGTGATTAACATATATCTAAATCACTATGCCAGTATTAGAATGAAAACTTTCATTACAGTTGAGGCAAAAATATATGTATCTCATTCCATTGTCAGTGGAGGGGCTGATACTAAACTCAAATGAGATCAGACCCATATGACTTTATTATAGATTCACTGTGGCAAAGCCCCAGAGACCTGTCAATAGATACTGATTTGTTTCCTCAGCAACTGAATGTGATGAAAAATAAAGAGACCTGTGAAGGGACCAGATGTATTGACACTGTGTGTGTTATCAAACACCAGAAATGGAAATTAAGCCATGAATTACATATTAGTCAATTTTACTCTCCCGATGAATCAAGGAAAGTGGAGATCTTTTCATTAACAGTCCATCATACTGTCCATGTCCCCTGACAGGTCAGAATTGTCTACTTTAATTGCAATTGTGTTGTTCCCTGGCAGAAGCTAAGATTTTCTATCCAAACTTTATTAATCTAAGATCTCAATATTAGAGGGAGGGGAAATAATAAATCATAATCCATATCTGACACAAACCTGAGGCGTCAGTGTAAGGCCTACAAGAGTCCTAACAGACGTCTAAGTGCCCACAGAGTGTACATGTTTATTAGAACTGAAATGCTCAGTACATATTATTGCTTTATGTTGATGATTAACACCAGTAGGCATCTAGAGACCACACAGACATTTCTCTCTTCCCCTCTAACTCTGCATGGTGTAGCAGAAGAGGAAAGCAAGAATAAAACCAATAAAATTTAAGGGACAAAGTATGTGATTGATAAGTGGAAGATGAAAGAAGAAAACAAACTAAAAACATTCAAAAGCTATCATTCACCACATCCCATGAGTATGCTGATGCCCAGCCAGTTCCTGATGTAAAGATAGCTAATCCTCCTACAATCCCCTCTTTGAACTTTTATTGCTGAGTATGTCATTATACAGTATGGAGTATCTCTTTGGTTAGTTTGGAGTATCTGCCTAGATGTTGCCCTGCCAGCCTATTCATTGCCCCATTTTATTCATTGAGGGGACAGAATGAGAAACAGAGGAGGGCTTGATGTTTTGCAAGCACTTCAGCAAAAGCTATTAAAAGCTAAAACACAGCACCATAGAAGCTGCTGTGAAGGAAATTAACTCTATTACAGCCTGGCTCAGCAGACCTTGCTGCCAGTTCATAATGTATCCTGGTTTGTTTTCACTCTCTTTCTCTGCAAATGGTGAGGAACAAGATAAGTGGATAATGATAAATAAAAAAATCCTAGATCCGTATTTCTGCAGGCTGTAAAAAGAAGAAAAGGTTAAGGGGTAGCACTGAGAAAATACAGAAATGAGTAGTTTTAACATCAGATAATTGATCCCACTCAGATTTTTGTAAATTTCCAAGAGTTGTTTTCTGAAATTGACAGGATCCATTTAGTGCATCATTTAGTAAAATGATTTCTTTGTGTGGTGTTTTAGAATGGCTGATAAGCTTTATCCAAGGATTTATTACCTAGAACTGCTGATATAACTCAGTGCTTTTCACTAGGAAATTGTGAAAGGTTAAGGTCAGTCTAGCCACTACATGAATGACAGATGCTCTCTATTAACCCCTCTCGCTTCCCAAAGGGGAAGAGAAAGGGAACAAGGGAGAGGGACTGATGGATTGGAAAAGAAAACTGAAACAGCTTTAATAAAAATATTAACAATACAATGAAATATATACAACTATATATACAAAAACCCAATATCTAACCCAATCCCCCTGATGGCAATTGCATCACCATCACCACTGATCCTGTAAGTGGGCACTAGGGAAGACACAGACTGGACTCAACAGCAGAATGGAACCAGATTCAGGGGCTGGATTTTGGAACTGGATTCAGGATGAAAGGTAGAATGGACAGAATCTTCCTCAGACATCAGCTACTGAAGAAGCAAGCTTGATCCTCAGGATCCCTCAGCTTTATACTGAACATGATATATACAGAGTATCTTGGTGGTCAGTTGAGTGTCACCTGTCCTGTCTGCTCCTCCTTACAGCTGTGACCTCTTATTTACTGCAGTCCCAAAGTAGTACACAAGATTTACCAGAGACTTTGGTCTCCACAGGAACAAGAGCAAGAGCCAGTTCTTGATAGTACTTATAAGCATCAATTACCACTACTAGAAGCAGACACTGTCTGCAAGGATATCCCATTAACCTCAGAAAGTGCAGTTACTTGGAAGAGATTGAGCTGAAAAATAAAATCTTTGAACATAACTTGTTGCTCCCCCTTGGAAACCCTTCTATTCCTAAAAGCAGAAATAATTGAAGTGGCAATTTAAATGTAAAGCTGCATATACACAGTTTGCAGAGGGCAAAAATCATGTAATAAGCTGATCAGTGAACGCTATAAGAAGTTTTGCTGGTGAATTTATTACTTTTAAGAGTTTGTTTCTAGCAATTTTATCAGTGTGTTGTTGCTTGGTTAATTGGGGTTTTTTGGTTGGGGTTTTTTGGTTGGTTGTTTTGTCGTGGGTTTTGGTGGGGTTTGTTTTTTGGTTGGTTGGGTATTTTTTGTTGTTTTTGTTGGGTTTTTGGTGTTTGGGTTGTGGTTGGTTGGTTGCTTTTTTCCTTTTTATTTTCTCCTAGCATTCTGCTGAAGCTGCAGCAAAGTTTATGAAATGCTGCAGCATTTTATGATATTTTCTGCAAACTGAAGTCAGTTGCAGACAGAGATACATCTTTCAAGATCTACATTCTGATTCCAATTCATATTCCCTGTAGGTACCAATATATGAAGATATATAAACTGTGCTTTTTTATTGAGATGAAATATGTATGAGGGGCTTCCATTACATTCAAGAAGTTGTGATCTGGTTGTTTAGCACTACTCCTATATGCAACTTTTTTGAGAGACTAGCGCTGAATGAGAAGGTCAGAGAGACCTAGTCAGTGTCCATAAGGAACCTGATGTGCTTCCATAGCCATTTTAGCATCTTTGGGCAAAAGTGCTTCCTGGGATAGTGAAAGAAAAAATGGGGAGCATAGAACAGAGTACGCGCATCATGCAGACTGAGACACTGTCCTCAGAAAGAGGACAGACAAGTGGGCTTTGGAAAAAACAGAAGACAGTTTCAAGCAATTCAAGAGGGACAGTGCAGTTTGTTTCCATTGAGAAAGTAACTGAGAGACTAACCCTAACCCCAACCCCAAAGCTAGTCTGGAAACAGATATTTGTCTTTCCACGAAACAGTGAAAAGATAACGGTTTCTAGATGTTCTGCTCTGGTTTTTTTTTTTCCCTCCTGCTCTTGGTTCGTCTTTTTGTTTGTTTGTTCTTGTTTGTCACTTTTAGTTTAAAAGCCTTTATGATGATTTTTGAGCACCTGTCTGAGAGAAAAATCCAGACTGATCTGTGTCAAAGCTCCAGCTAAATAAGGGTTTAATTGAAGTCACTCAAGGTAGTGCTGCTGCTCTAGCAGACATGAATCTGACCACCTGGAAAGGTTCAGAAGATGCTAATTATGCCCAGAAATTGCTTACCTGTAGATTGGTCAACCATTTAAATGGACCATGTAATGGATTCTTGCAACTCAGACATGCAGCAGGAAAAAAACTCTGAAATTTCAATTATCCAAGACTCCAGACAGAAGTGGTCACCCAAGGTAAAAGTTAGGAATCTATGGTCATCCAAAGTGACAAAATTCTGCTGAGCAGTACAAAAGTCTGGATTACATTTTGTGATACTACAGTATATTTTCCTTGGAAGATGGATACTTGTTTGTACAGAGCATTCCATATATCATTTTACTGCTAAAAAAACCCCCAAACAAACCACCAACCAAAACCAAGCAAACAAACAAACAAATAAAATCAAACCAACCAAACAAAAAAGGCACCCAGATTAAAAATTCTTGAGGAAGTATTGTCAGACATAGTATTAAAATCCTCTACAGGAGTATTAATTCATCCCACAATTCATAGGTTCTTGTCAAAGTGAAATGGTAATGTTTAATCCTTCTTTTGTCTCCTCAGTCAGTGTCACTACTGGGGAAATGCATGTCCAGCAATGTCAAAGTCACCACAGTAGTCTATGCAGGGAACATTTATCTTTTCTTTTCAGATGTTCAGTGAACTGCAGCAGTATTAAATCCACATTTATATGTAGGACTATGCCCAGGATGATCAGGAACTCAGAGGGACTGTATTCAATTTTTACTCTTTATTAAAGGAGAATGTGCTTCTCTACAGGGATAAAGGGTCTGGAGGACAAAGGTAATAAAATGTAAAATTAAGAAAATTTATGTGGCAGCAAATGAAGGGGGATGAGGACAGAGCTGCAGGGAACTCTTCCACTGCATTTGCACTGATTTCACCGTTTTTCATTTTGAAAACATGGTCTATTTTTGAAATATTCTATGGAGTGCAGTTCTTTCTGAACACTTGCTCAACATAATACACAGAGAAAGGAGAGAAGAATCCACAAAATAAACATCATAACTGAAGATCAGGTATTCACACTGAGAAGTGTATTACTCTAGAAGTTGCCTTCTTAATTCAGTATCTGAGTCTCACAGAGTTATAGTATTCCTATCTGACATTGCCACATTATTCATTTTTTTGGGTGTATGCTACTCCTGAATTCATTTATCTTCAGATATTATGTGATACAGATACAATAACTTGAAGGCATTTAAAGAAGAAAAACAACAATAATAACCCCCCACAAATTACTCTGGAATTTGCACTGTTGGCAAGTTAATCAAACAACTGTAAGTTCTGTGTATGTGAGCCCAGAAGATCGAATGTGGCATTACAAAAACATTGCTGCTTTTTAAGCACCTGCTGAACAAGATATTTTAGATTTATAGGGTTTCCAAAAGAGATCAGATTAAAATAGAACTCTAAATATGTGCCTTTCATAGTAGATGTTAGCCTGACATTTTACTTACTAGACAAAAGGCCAGGAAGAGGGGGAAAAAAAAATCTTAGGAGGAAGCCTGTTACCACAGAATTTAAATTATTTTCTCAGATAGGCAGGAGCTGGCATTTGTGGACAGCCTCACTCAGAATGCTAGAATGTTTTCCAGTGTTCAGTTGTTTCTGGGAATAACGACAAGAAAACTGAAGATTCCCCTTAAAAAATGTTATGAGACAAACATTGACTGTAACATGGCAGAATTTGTGTAAGAAATTTGTGTATGAAATAGACACAATGAATCCATCTTTAAATACTTAAAGCTTTACTGTGGTAGATACTAGAGACTTGCCTATTAGGAGTTATAACAAAGCAACCCCGACAGCTTTACAGTCATACTCATCATGTGGTGTGTTACTGCATGATATCCCTCAAAGCTGACACAGAGAGTCATTTGAGACTCCCTTGGAGCTACATCTGAAGTTAATCAAGTTTCAGCAGCAACTTGGAATGAGCATCATCCATATTCTTATTTATGTGTGTGCATAAAGGGTAGTTGTATACAATCCAAACATACATCTACACAAATGGCATACCATTTTGAAAATCTGTGCAATGAAAGCGGGAATCATCTCACCAAAACTTAACTAGGAAAAAATACTCATGTAGTCTGAAATATTTGCCAATAATGCATAGGGGAATATGTGTGGGTTTTTTCCCCTCATCTACCCTTCAATCCATCTTAGAAACAAATACTTCACAGAATCACAGAATGTCAGGGGTTGGAAGAAACCTCAGAAGATCATCTAGTCCAATCCCCCCTGCCAGAACAAGATCACCTATACCAGATCACACGGATGCATCCAGGTGGGTTTTGAAAGTCTCTAGAGAGGAAAACTCCACAACCCCCCTGGGCAGCCTGTTCCAGTGCTCTGTCACCCCCACAGCAAAAAAATTTCTCCTCATGTCTACATGGAACTTCCTATGCCTCAACTTCCACCCACTGCCCCTTGTCCTGTCATTGAGCATCACTGAGAAGAGCCTGAAGACTCCATCTCTCGGCACTCATCCTTTAGATATTTATAAATATTAATAAGGTCATCCCTTAGTCTCCTTCAAGCTAAAGAGCCCCAGCTCCCTCAGTCTCTCCTTGTAAGGAAGATGTTCCATTCCCTTAATCATTTTTGTGGCTCTGCACTTCTATGATCTATATTTTAATTTTGCAAATTACTTCTTTCCTTATTTTTACTTAAACATTTTGCTGTTAAACTGGGTTTCAGGGATACTAGCAAACCCCATAAAATTCCAAATCACTGTCTGAATTAACAGCATTTCTGACCTTTTAGCCTCTTCAGAGAGTCTTTATCTGACCAGTACTTCAAAGTGCTATTGCTCTCTACAACTACCTGAAGGGAGGTTGTAGCCAGGCAGAGGTTGGTCTCTTCTCCCAGGCAGCCAGTACCAGAACAAGAGGACACAGTCTCAGGCTGCGCCAGGGGAGGTTTAGACTGGATGTAAGTTCTATACCAAGAGAGTGATTGCCCATTGGAATGGACTGCCTGTGGAGGTGGTGGAGTCACCTTCATTGGAGGTGTTCAGGAAGAGGCTTGATGGGGTGCTTGGTGCCATGGTTTAGTTGTTTAGGTGGGTTGTATTGTATTGTATTTAGGTGGGTTGGATTGGTTGATGGGTTGGACGCGATGATCTTGAAGGTCTCTTCCAACCTGGTGGTGTATTGTGTGAAGGCACAGAAAGGAGAGGATCCTGGATCATGCTGCAAACATTCTGCAAGGATTGGGGCTTGTCACGATCCTTGGCATTACATCAGTGGGGAGAATACCTGATACCATTACAAGAGCAGTACAGAAGTTACATGTCTGCTTTTCAGACACCTTCATGTAACAACTGTCTAATCATTCTATTATGGATGAATAGCTGTGATTTAAATGAGTAACTGTGATTTTAATTATCTTCTGTTGGTTGTTATCTCAATTGTCCAACTGAAAACTTAATCCATGATAACCACACTCTTAATTGAAACTCTGAAGAGGGCCAAAACTTTTAAATGGAAAACTTCAAGTTTGCAGAAAGTGCTCCTTTCTTGAATAAAATAATAAAATCCTGATTATTCAGAACCTAGGTGGTGCTTACACATCTGCATCTTCTAAGTTTTCTCTTGCAAGTCCTACTGATCATTTATTCCTTCTTCTTTCATCCCAGTGGAATTGGGACCATCTCTACTAATGCAGAGTCTCTGCATAATGGAGGCTGATTTCTTCTTCTCTTATAACCAGAAGGAAAAAAGAAGAAAGAAAAAAAAATGTGTTTTGAACCTTTCCCTTCAGAATAAGATACAACACAGTGTCCCTGTTATGGTAATGTAATGATACTGCTTTCTAGTTTGAATTTTACGGTATAGCTGTCTTTTTAGCACTCTATTTTCATGTGATAAACTTCTTTGCCAAGGCAAAATTTTTCATCAGGCATATTTGCCCTCCAGATGGAGCAGCCGAGCTGATAAATGCTTGGAAGAGGCTCTAACATCAGGGACAGAGCATTAGTGGTTACAACTCAGAGAAATTTACATTTACAAATCACCACACAGAAATCTTCAGATGTCATTATCTTACCCCATGAACATTTCTGGAGACTAATTTTATGACTGCCAGTTTTCATTACTGTAAATGACTCTGAAATCAGAAGCTGTTTTGAGTCAAGAGACTCACTATTAAATTTAATGGATTTAATTATTAAAGATAGTCACTATATTGTTTTTAAAAGGATAAAAGTTGACATTTCATGTACAAATAATTTCATTTAAGTTTACTTTTCCACAGTACACCTATGTGTATCTGAGCTATTTGATTAGACTCCCTTTATGAACAGTAAATAGAAAAAAATCTAGTATTATTCCTCTATCCATAATTATCTGAAATAATTTACCTAATGCAATAAAACACCAGCAGACATGGGTAAATGCAATGAAATATTATTATTCCATCTTCCTTTTTAGTCAAAACCAGGAGGTTGATTTGAAGAATAATTTCCCTTCATGCCTTAACGTTTACCACCTACAATATGACTGAAGAGTTAAAGTGAAACACTAGAGAAAAGAACAGGGAAAAGAAAAAAAGGAGTTATTGTGGAGTATAGAATGTCAGAGGAGAATATAAGTAGGAGGAATTTGAATGCAAGAAGCTTACTTTTAGTGCTAGAGGGGGATTGAAGCAATAGAAAACAGAAGATGTAAGTGAGGGAAAGACAGAGATAATGAACAGGAGGCTGAAAAGAACTCTTAAAAGAGGTGATCTGCTGAGGGTTGTGCAAGGAGTGAAAATAAAGTCATTAAAGAAAATAATTCAAGTTAATTTGTATGCATGCTCATTTTTCTTCTTCAATAGGACTCTCATCATAGAGTTTTTAAAATGGCAACTACACATAGCAATGCTACATGAAATTTACACTTCAGAATAATATACTCTTTAAACTTCTTTTTGTCTACAAAGTAGTAGTGCATGGCAGACTTGTCTAAAAGGTCTGAGAATATGTTTCAAAACCATACAACTATCTAAAATAATCTCATTTGCTGATTGTCCACTGCCGTTGTTATGATGCTTTCAGGAACACTCAGAAAGTCTTAAGAAAAAAACCAAATCTGTGCAGAAATAGTTTCATCTTTCTAAGACCTGCTATGGTTTCCACAAAAGTACCCAGTAACTGTTCTAATGCTAAGATTTCTGTTTGATCTGTCAGATTTACTCTCAGGCCAAAAATATGAACCAACAGTTTTTTCCCTCTGCTGTAGTAGCACCTTTATCATCTGATAGCTTACTGTTAATTCTAAGAAACCAGTCTTGAATTTCTGAAAATACAAGCTTCTCTTTATGGTCTTATGAGTTTTTACATAAGCATATTTATTGAAAAGATTCCAATCAAAGTTATCATACCCTGCTCATGCTCACATGCAGGACAACTAGCAAGCCTCTCATACTCGTCGCATTTTTCTTTTGTTAGATCAAGTCAGTTGACTGAAATCAGATGAAAATTATGGATATTGTGTTTTTCATGCATGAGAAGCCTTTTCAACATTTGTTATTAACTTTGATAGCAAAGGCTATCATAACTATGCCACAATCTTTGTTTCATATTAAGGTTTAAAAGCCTTTACCCATTCATCTTACATTCTTGGCATGTTTTTAATTTTATCTGCTAAATGAAATGCAATACTTTATACTTTTTGATCCAATGGTTCATGAAGCTCTTGCGACCATGTTACCTGCAATCAACATGTTCTTGGTCTACTACTGAAAACTTATTTTATTCTTTGAGATCACAGAATCACAGAATACAATACAATACAATACACCAGGTTGGAAGAGACCTTCAAGATCATGGCGTCCAACCCATCAACCAATCCAACCCACCTAATTACAATACAATACAATACAATACAATACAATACAACCCGCCTAAACAACTAAACAACTAAACTGTGGCACCAAGCATCCCATCAAGCCTCTTCTTGAACACCTCCAAATGAAGGTGACTCCACCACCTCCTTGGGCAGCTGATTTCAATGGGCAATCACTCTCTCAGTATAGAACTTCTTCCTAACATCCAGTCTAAACCTGCCCTGGCGCAGCCTGAGACTCTGTCCTCTTGTTCTGGTACTGGCTTCCTGGGAGAAGAGACCAACCTCTCCCCTGGCTACAATCTCCCCTCAGGTAGTTGTAGAGAGCAATAAGGTCACCCCTCAGTCTCCTCCTCTCCAGGCTAAGCAACCCCAGCTCCCTCAGCCTCTCCTCATAGGGCTTGTCTTCCAAACCCCTCACCAACTTTGTTGCCCATCTCTGGACACGCTCCAGCAAGACAACATCCTTCCTAAACTGAGGGGCCCAGAACTGGACACAGTACTCAAGGTGTGGCCTAACCAGTGCAGTGTCCAGGGGCAGAATGACCTCCCTGCTCCTGCTGGCCACACTGTTTCTGATGCAGGCCAGGATGCCATTGGCCTTCTTGGCTGCCTGGGCACACTGCAGGCTCATGTTCAGCCTACAATCAACCAGTACCCCCAGGTCCCTCTCTGCCTGGCCACTCTCCAGCCATTCTGATCCCAGCCTGTAGCACTGCATGGGGTTGCTGTGGCCAATGTGCAGAACCCGGCACTTGGATATGTTAAATCTCATGCCAAGGTTGGATGAGACCTCAAAGATCATCAAGTCCAAGACCCCATGGCTACTAAACAATGGCACCAAGTGCCACATCCAATCCCCTCTTGAACACCTCCAGGAATGGTGACTCCACCACCTCCCTGGGCAGCCCATTCCAATGGCAAATGAGTCTCTCAGTGAAGAACTTTCTCCTCACCTCCAGCCTAAACTTCCTCTGGCGCAGCTTGAGACTGTGTCCTCTTGTTCTGGTGCTGGTTGCCTGGGAGAAGAGAGTAACCCTCTCCTGGTTACAACCACCCTTCAGGTAGTTGTAGACAGCAATAAGGTCTCCCCTGAACCTCCTCTTCTTCAGGCTAAACAATCCCAGCTCCCTCAGCCTCTCCTCATAGGGCTTGTGCTCGAGGCCTCTCACCAGCCTTGTTGCCTTTGACACGTTCAAGTGTCTCAATGTCCTTCTTAAACTGAGGGGCTCAGAATTGCTAGCTTTAATACCATTAAGGTTAAATTGGTACATATGTTTTACCAAATATTTGAAAGCAAAATACAAATATTAAAAGATTATATAATTGAAGCTTTACAAGGTTTTTCAAATGTGTATCATACCAACTTGAACCAAACCATGTATTATTGCTACTAAAGCATTTCAGACAATTTCAAAGAAGAGAAAAAGCACTGATCCAGGCACAAACACTTTATTATATGACTTCACAATTTACATCATGCTGAGTGAATCTCAGGAAATGAATGTACAAATAACCTTTTTATCTCATTTCTGTTGACATTTCAAGAGTATCTCATAGGTCACATGCAGAAACATCCACTAGTCTTGGCATTCATCAGTCCTTTGTGGCAGAATAAGGAATAATAATGTTTTCACAAACTTAATTGCAATGACCTAATATCAGGTGATTAATGAGAAACAGTTATGTAAGCATGCCACTTTCAACTCAAAGTCAGCCCCCTCAGAAGGAAAATGAAATACCCTCTGCTGAAAAAAAATAAATGCAAAGATTAATCTCAACAAAAGGAACTGCAATGCTGCAACCAAAAGGATAAAATACTGGCAAGCAATACATTATTATAAACACTAAAATAGCTTCTCGATATAAATGTTTATCACTCATCAAAACCAACTCAAAAAATCTAAACTGGTGAAGTAACCTAAGATTAATCTTCAACTGGTAAAAGATGGAACAAAGAAAATAGGAGATTAAATCTAACTTAAATCTAAAGCCTTGATGAAAGTGGCCAGAAGAAATTTTGAGAAAGTATTGGCTGAAAAAACAAACATAGCTTTACTTAAAGGAAGTGGAGACAAACCAATTAAAAGTCTTTTTTAAAAAATCGATTTCCAAAACCTTTTAATTAATTTCCAAAACCTTGTAAGATGATCTTGCACAAGTTATTAAAGGACATAATGAAGATCTGACAGAGTTAAACAGAAAATGA
This sequence comes from Colaptes auratus, assembly GCA_015227895.2. NCBI lineage: Eukaryota > Metazoa > Chordata > Aves > Piciformes > Picidae > Colaptes > Colaptes auratus. Next base: position 97,840,447 of record CM037631.1, on the reverse strand, counting down.
GTGATTGATGGTGACATTTCTAACTGCTGAAATATTGTTTTGTACAGTGCAACCAGTTTCCCAACCATGAGAGATCTGAAAAAATTGCTAAAATGCATGTTCAGAAAATGGTCTTAAGTTACACACAAACAAAGTTTCCAAATTAGCTATTTCTAGAGAAGAGATCTTGTATTTTTTTATACAATACAATAATACAATAAATCCAGGTTGGAAGAGACCTTCAAGATCATCGTGTCCAACCTATCAACCAATCCAATCCACCAAAACAACTAGATCATGGCATCCAGTACCCCATCAAGTCTCCTCCTGAATACCTCCTATGATGGTGACTCCACCACCTCCCTGGGCAGACCATTCCAATGGGCAATCACTCTCTCTGTAAAGAACTTCCTCCTAACATCCAGTCTAAACCTCCCCTGGCGCAGCCTGAGACTGTGTCCTCTTGTTCTGGTGCTGCCTGCCTGGGAAAAGAGACCAACCTCTGCCCGGCTACAATCTCCCCTCAGGTAGTTGTAGAGAGCAATAAGGTCACCCCTCAGTCTCCTCCTCTCCAGGCTAAGCAACCCCAGCTCCCTCAGCCTCTCCTCATAGGGCTTGTCTTCCAAACCCCTCACCAACCTTGTTGCCCTTCTCTGGACACGTTCCAGCAAGTCAACATCCTTCCTAAACTGAGGGGCCCAGAACTGGACACAGTACTCTAGGTGTGGCCTAACCAGTGCTGTATATAAGGGCAGAATGACCTCCCTGCTCCTGCTGGCCACACTGTTTCTGATGCAGGCCAGGATGCCAATGGCCTTCTTGGCTGCCTGGGCACACTGCAGGCTCATGTTCAGCCTCCCATCAACCAGCACCCCCAGGTCCCTCTCTGCCTGGCCGCTCTCCAACCACTCTGACCCCAGCCTGTAGCACTGCATGGGGTTGCTGTGGCCAATGTGCAGAACCCAGCACTTGGATGTGTTAAATCTCATGCCGTTGGATTCTGCCCATCTGTCCAGCCTGTCGAGGTCCCTCTGCAAAGCCTCTCTGCCTTCCAGCAGATCAACTACTGCCCCCAGCTTGGTGTTGTCCGCAAATTTACTGATGATGGACTCAATGCCCTCATCCAGATCATCAATAAAGATGTTGAAGAGCATGGGGCCCAGCACTGATCCTTGGGGCACACCACTAGTGACTGGCCACCAGCTGGATGTGGCACCATTCACCACTACTCTCTGGGCTCAGCCCTCCAGCCAGTTCCTAACCCAACGCAGTGTGCTCCTATCCAAGCCATGGGCTGCCAGCTTGGCCAGGAGTTTGCTGTGGGGGACGGTGTCAAAGGCCTTGCTGAGGTCCAGGTAGACCACATCTATAACTCTGTAGTAGCATCACCATAATGTGCAGCCAGAGCCAAAAGTTAAATATACTGAAATGTTAAATAGGCAAAAGTTAAATATGCTAAATATGCTATTTTATGCTATTAAAATAAACATCATTTTCATGCCACTGTGAACTCCCAGGAATACTGAATACAGTTCAGTAACTGTAATATCCAATATGATGCAGTAAAGCATATTTCAAAAAACTAGTAAAAGGCTGTCAAAATAACTGAAGTTAAAGAATAGCTACTTTACAATGTAAAGAAAATATGTCTTTAGCTAGGAAAAAGATGCCAGGGGTGGAAGATGGTGTCAAATGAAAAGAGATTGAGTGGACAACAACAGTCTTTCTTGCAACACAGTAATTCTTCCTTCATGACAATACAAGGAGTTGTCTGCTGAAGTTATCAAGCAGTGGTAGAAGTTAGGCAGGAGGAGATGAGAATATAACCTTATAAACTACTTCATTCTCTGAAGCTGTTGCTGCTGGTCACTAGTCAAAGATTAAATTTGAGGGTCAATGGATCTTCCATCAGAACTTGTACAATCATTTTTATGTTCTTACAGGCAATTTTTACTGTCCTGCTGTGGAACATTCAATATAACTGAAGGCCTGTGATGGTGTGTTTCAAATTAATTTCCATCACTTGAGCTGCTTTTTGTCTTTCTGAAACAACAGGAACTTTTCCATTTCAGTCTTCCTGAAACACCAGAGCCGTTGTAAAGGAAATGTTGTTACTGTATTTTACCAGTAATACAGATGTTGTATCATCAGCAGATGCCCTCTGATGTTTATTGTAAGATGTTTGCTCAATATAGGACTGTCCTATTTAGTAAAGATCTTAACACATTCCTACCTTCATACTGCGCAATTCTGACATATTTTAGCAATCACTATTGTGTTTATGTAATGCATGAGATTCCTCAGACACATCAGGCAGCAGCCTGAACTTTAACTGCTTTGGCAACTTATCCCACAAATGTATTTTGGTGCAATGGTACCAGACATCTGATTAAGGCATCTATCATGTTCTGCAGCACTTCATTGCTTGTGGCCCCACAGCATCTCTCTCATACCTGGATGTTTGATGGAAACTCAACATAAAATGTAATAACAAAAAAATCCCAATCAAACAAACAAACCAAAAAATGCACCAAGAAATGAGAAGAACCCCACATGGATTTTTGGTTCTCTAACGCTATGAATTAGAAGAATTGTTTATGTTTTAAAATCAACTTTAGATAAATCATAAAATGTTCTGCCTTGGAAGGCACCTTTAAAGGTCATCCAGTCACAGTATCACAGTATCACCAAGGTTGGAAGAGACCTCAAAGATCATCGAGTCTAACCTGTCACCACAGACCTCATGACTAGACCATGGCACCAAGTGCCACATCCTCTTGAATACCTGCAGGGACGGTGACTCCACCACCTCCCCGGGCAGCCCATTCCAATGACAAATGACATTCTCAGTGAAGAGCTTCCTCCTCACTTTAAACTTCCCTTGGTGCAGCTTGAGACTGTGTCCTCTTGTTCTGGTGCTGGTTGCTAGAGAGAAGAGACCAACCCCTTCCTGGCTACAACCACCTTTCAGGTAGTTGTAGAGAGCAATGAGGTCTCCCCTGAGCCTCCTCTTCTCCAGGCTAAACAATCCCAGCTCCCCCAGCCTCTCCTCATAGGGCTTGTGCTCAAGGCCTCTCACCAGTCTTGTTGCCCTTCAGTCAAGTCAAGTAAATTTATTTCCACAATTTCAAAGTCAGCATCTTTAAGTTCAGAAATCTATTCCCATTTTTTTTTGTGTGGTTGATATTTTTGTTGTTGTAGTTGGGTTTGTTTGCATTTGTTTTCATTTGCTTGCTTGGGTTTTTTTTAGTCCTTTAAAATTCTTGGACATTTCTTTACACTTTTAAAAGGACTGCTTGCTGCTATTTTAACCCTGTGCTCATCCATTTATGAAATTGTCAGGCTACTTAATACTACATCAACTTTAAACTTTTCATCTACAGTGAAATATGGACTTTTTTGGATACTGCTTGCTGAGAACAGGTTTATTTAATGATTATTGGGTATACATTAATTTCCTCTGATCAAATGCAAGTCTGTGGGATTGTGATAGAATGCCTTAGAACTTCTACTAATACATTTCAAAAGTTTTTTTTTGGGTTTAAGCTTACCAATTTGCTTTAAGTAAGTTTTACAGAAGGTAGAGCAAGGACATTTCTATCCAGACAGGTGCAAACTAAGCATAAGCTCATGCAGCTGCAATTGTCCAGGACCAGGAATCTAAGCTACAAATTCAGTGTACAAAATAATCAGCATGCAAGTGAGAACTACCTAGATTAGCTGAGAGGAAATGTGGAAGATCCAGGACTTAATTTCATTGATGGTTATTTAGCCTAATATCTTTTTAGTGCTAAAGGATCATAAACTACAAAAGGTAATCTATGAAACATCTTATGCAGAGCCAAACCCCAGAAATTTTGTATAATGAATGCTCAGGTTAATAGATCAGAAAGTCATATTCCTTGTCACAGTTGTGCTCATGCCCTCTTTCTCTGGCCCAATGAACCATTCATTCTTTGCTGCCTAATGACACATTTGCACAAATGTGAAGACTCTGTTCTATGCAATCCCCTAACCATAGTTTGGGCATCAGCTGCAAGGTCGATGGGTATAGCAAATGCGTTACAGACAGAGATTGCAGATAGAAAGAGTGTAATGTCATGAATTCTCAAAGTAACACTTCTTTTTCAGTTCTTGGGCCAAAGGAAATTGTATATAAAAATACCAATGTAAATTATTTCTGCTTTTTTATCAAGCAGACTTAATATGTTGTTATGAAAAGAGGGTAATAGAGAAATTTGTGGAGATTACTAGGAAAGTAGTTACCATTATTAATTTAAGAATCTTGATTTAACTTTGCAATTTGTAAAGAATGCATCAGCTTTAGCTACTTCTCATCATTTACTTTTCAAAGTTGCAAGGTGATAAAAGTCCTCTCAAGACAAATGGGAGCCTGGCCAAAATGTGGGAAGAAATGGGCTTTGTGGCAATATGAATAAGGAGATCTGAGACAGGTATAATGTAAGTTTTACATAATTTAGAATTAATGGATCAAGATTCCAGCCCTTCTTGCTAGCAGTTACTTCCATATCTTTAATCTTCTACTTATCATAGTATCATAATATCAGTCAGGGTTGAAAGGGACCACAAGGATCATCTAGTTCCAACCCCCCTGCCATGGACAGGGACACTCTGCACTAGATCAGGCTGGCCAGAGCCTCATCCAGCATGGGCTTAAACACCTCCAGGGACGGGGCCTCAACCACCTCCCTGGACAACCCATTCCAGGGCCTCACCACTCTTATGGGGAAGAACTTCCTCCTCACGTCCAGCCTGAATCTCCCCACCTCCAGCTTCATTCCATTCCCCCTAGTCCTTTCACTACCTGAGATCCTGAAAAGTCCCTCCCCAGCCTTCTTGTAGGCCCCCTTCAGATACTGGAAGGCCACAATGAGGTCACCTTGGAGTCTTCTCTTCTCCAGACTGAACAGCCCCAACTCTTTCAGCCTGTCCTCATAGGAGAGGTGCTCCAGCCTTCTGATCATCCTCATGGCCCTTCTCTGGACACCTTCCAGCATGTCCACATCCCTCTTGTAATAGGGGCTCCAGAACTGGACGCAGTACTCCAGGTGGGGTCTCAACAGGGCTGAGTAGAGGGGGAGAATCACCTCCCTTGACCTGCTGGCCACACTTCTCTTCATGCAGCCCAGGATCTGATTGGCTTTCTGGGCTGCAAGTGCACATTGAGAGCTCATGTTGAGCTTCTCGTCCACCAGCACCCCCAAGTCTCTCTCCTCAGGGCTGCTCTCCAGCCAGTCCCTGCCCAGCCTGTATTTGTGTCTGGGATTGCCTCGACCCAGATGCAGGACTCTGCACTTGGTCTTGTTGAAGCTCATGAGGTTGGCTTGTGCCCACCTCTCCAGCATGTCAAGGTTACTTCAATATCTTACTTAAATACTTTACTTACTTTAATACTTAACTTACTTAAATATCTTATTTCAGTTTCTGTCTACACTTCATTTGTAAGCACTCTAAACCTTGCAAATATTTTCTCTTTGCTGTTTACCAGTTTTTCTTAATTTCATATTGCAGTCAGGTGTCATAGTTTCTCTCAGTTTCACTATCCTCACTAATGACCCCTTCTACATCAGAATCTGGATCTTCCTGTCCAGCCCTTGCAACTGATCCAGTATGCAATAATAGTTCATTGAACATGAGTAATCACAGGGAAAGGCATGGTTACAATCATAATACATATAAAATATTTTTGATAGGGAAATTATGTAATGTGTTGTGCAGTATGTGTCCTTGACTTCTGGACAGTATGAGATTAAAAAAAAATAGAGCCTTTGTGATGGTATAATTAATGATTAGCCTGGAGAAGAGGAGGCTCTAGGGAGACCTTATTGCTGTCTACAGCTACCTGAAGGCAGGTTGTAGCCAGGAGGGGGGTGCAATCAGCACCAGAACAAGAGGCCACAGTGTCAAACTGCACCAGGGGAAGTTCAGGCTCAAGGTGAGGAGAAAGTTCTGGACGTGAGGAGGAAGTTCTTCATGAGAGTGGTGGAGCCCTGGAATGGGTTGTCCAGGGAGGTGGTTGAGGCCCCATCCCTGGAGGTGTTTAAGACCAGGCTGGATAAGGCTCTGGCCAGCCTGATCTAGTGCAGGGTGTCCCTCTCCATGGCAGGGGGGTTGGAACTAGATGATCCTTGTGGTCCCTTCCAACCCTGACTGATACTATGATACTATGAAAGTTCTTCTTTTTAGCCACTGGAATGTGCTGCCCAGGGAGGTGGTGGAGCCACCATCCCTGGAGGTGTTCAAGAGGGGATTTGACATGGCACTTGATGCCATGGTTTAGTAGCCATGAGGTCTTGGGTCACAGGTTGGACTTGATGATCTTTGAGGTCTTTTCCAACCTTATTGATTCTATGATTCTCTTCATTTTTGGGGTGCCAAGACTAGTAACAATTCGTCTTCATCAAAATAAATGTAGTATCCCAATGCTTATACTGAGGTAAAAGGAAAGGCTTTTAAACAATAGATACCTGTAACATGACCATTTCCTATACAACATAAGCATGACATCTTATGAAATATAGATACACAAACAAAAGAAGTACTGAGGCTGAGGAAGAAAACTATGTACTTCCAACATGAAGGGGACATTGTAACTCACCATGAAAGGAAATAGTAAAAGAATTTAGCTACCTGGAGGCTAAGTAGAATGCAACAATAATAAGAAAATTGGGGGGAAAAGGGGAAATAGAAACCGGTAAAGCATATTAGAAAAAAGAACATATAAATTGGAAAGAAAGCTGTGAGAGTCGGATGAAACATGGATAAAGAAAAGAAGAAAAAGATGCATAAAAGAGTGAGTAGAAAGAGAGCATAAATGTAGTTTCTTTCCAGCTCTTACATTTTCATGCAAGGATTTAAGACTGTATCTTGAATGCAGAATACAGAATTAATCAGGTTGGAAAAGACCTCTGCGATCATTGAGTCCAACCTATCACTCAACACCATCTAATCAACTAAACCATGGCACTAAGTGCCTCATCTAGTCTCTTTTTAAACACTTCCAGTGATGGTGACTCCACAACCTCCCTGGGCAGCCCATTCCAATGGGCAATCACTCTTTCTATGAAGAACTTCTTCCTAACATCCAGCCCAAATCTCCCCTGGCACAGTTTGAGACTGTGTCCTCTTGTTCTGGTGCTGGTTGCCTGGGAGAAGAGACCAGCCCCCACCTGGCTACAACCTCCCTTCAGGTAGTTGTAGACAGCAATAAGGTCTCCCCTGAGCCTCCTCCTCTCCAGGCTAGACAAGCCCAGCTCCCTCAGCCTCACCTCATAGGGCTTGTGCTCCAAACCCCTCACCAGCTTTGTTGCCCTTCTCTGAACATGTTTCAGCAAGTCAACATCTTAAACTGCAAAGTATTAAATAAGGTAATGTGTCTGTTTAAGTAATGAAACCTCTCTTCCTATAACAGCATGATTTTTGATTCTAAGAACCTTGATATGTGATCTTACTTATGATTAGTGATTAGAGATCAAAATTAATCTCATTACTTTTGGGAAGTTATGGTAGCATGCCAGAACATTTTGACCGTGCAGTTTATTGAAAGATCCAAAATTACATAAGTTAACAGGATGTAGAATGTAGACTATGGCCACTTTTGACAGCCTCCTTTTAATTAATATTTTTTTTCTAAATAATTCTAAATAACTTCTAAATAATTGCCTATTCTTGACTGGGGATTGGACGTGGCACTTGGTGCCATGGTCTAGTCATGGGGCCTGTGGTGACAGGTTGGACTCAATGATCTTCGAGGTCACTTCCAACCTTAGCAATACTGTGATACTGTGATACTGTGACTGCATATTACTCAAGAGAAATATTGGGACAATAAGAAAAGTGATTTCTATGGCAAAGGTTCATTGTAACCAAAGTTAAACTTGGCTGAACACAAAGAGGCTTTCCTGCTTAAATATTCTCTAGCATCTTTTATAAAAAACCAAATTGACACTTCAGCTCTCATCCAAAACAAATTAAGATAAATGTTAAAAATAAGCATGTTCTCAGCAAAATGTATGCATTTAAACTGTCCACCTTAGAAAGTCTGATATTGATTATTCAAAATTCATGCTTATCGATGCAGTCATGTCTAAAGTATTTGTCTCTCTGAGGAGTTTGAAATCACTTAATGCAAATTCTGGTATATGCATTCTTTATGCTTCAGGAGTCTCTATTCATATTTGACTTTGGAAGAACTTTTAACCTTTCTGTCATGCATCCCTCTCACATGCATCAACTTATCTTAGTATATCTTCTCATAAATCATGTGTTTAAATATATAGGATGATCTATGTTTCAGGGTGGGTGGGGTGGGGAGAGTGATGTATAAGAACATGGAATATATGGTTCTCCCAGATTATACGTGAAAATTGGGGAAATGAGCGGATTGAATCTTCGTCAGTCTTGAAATGTCCACTGTCCACCCATACAGCAGAGAGTGTAACTGGATCTCACTGTAGGATGAGGTCAAAATAAAACTGGAATGTACAGGTGGACCTAAGAAATAGAAAGTAGTCCTAGACACTAGAACAGATTTGTTTATATCCAATTTAACATTTTAGACACTAGACTGTTCCAACTGTGTGTGATTCAAGGCAGCTGTTTTGCTGAACAGGTGTATTTTTTTGCCACTGAGAATTTATCTTCTTATTGATCATCATATCAAACAGCAGACTCACAGATATGTCTTGTTGTAGTTATATCTTGAACCATGTAGCTCTATATATATTTTTTACTTTGTGTGGGAAAGATAAGATTTTAGCCCTTTGAACTTACACATAAGGAAATGGGCACGGGTAAGTTAAAAACACACATGCTACAATCCCTCATTGTGTTAGTACATCCACTTAAACGAATCACCTCTGCAACACATAAAAACAGGCATATTTATTTTTGCACAGTGACATTTTCAGGATTCAATTTCCTTAAAAACAGGTTCTGTAAAACAAAGCCAGGTTACAAGTTTAACATTGTGTTCTCTGTCTTCGCTTGCATTTTGTACATACATGTTCAAGATATAAGGGAACAATGGTGAAAGCATAACATTCAGTAAACTGCAAGTCTTAGGACAGCTTTATTGAATGCATTTACAATCATATTTGTACATTTTCATAACACATTTGTTGTCTTCTATTCCAAGCTATTGTACACTTAGTAGTTCCGTACCATACTAAATACATTCATACCTCAATATTCCAACGTACTTCTTGAATACTATTTTCATTTTCAACTAAAACTTCAAAACTTCTGACTGGACCAGTTTGACGCAAAAGCTGTATAATACATCTGCAAATAAGTTGCACTTTCATATGACAGCACTGAAAAGTTCATATTTATGACATACTGGCAACCACATAATTCTTACTCAGCCCTTGGCTTCCAGTCTCTTACACAGAGCAGGCAGCCATAATTTGAGCTCATGTTCTTTCGGCAGACAAGGTGAAGGCAGAAATTTTTTAGTTAAAGAGGAAGTCAACCAGTAGCTCAAGTCCACTGGCATTGTATGCTGATTTATCCACTCTATAAATTTTGGTGCTCCATTCTGTGCATAATAGTCACTTCTGTGCCATTTTAGTTACAACTCTTCCTCTAATTCTAATTTTACTATTAAATTTATGACTATAAATTTGTAAACAAACACTGAAAATAAAAATTACATAGATCTTGTCTGTTTATTGTTTGGTTGGTTGTTTTGTTTTTACAATTGCTTTTTAGGAGGGCAGAAGGGAAAGATGGCAGTCACGCATGTAAAGATCATGGAAGACCTTGGTTTAATTTTGTTTACATTTTCTTTCATATTACTCTAAATCAGTTCCCTCAACTCAGCTAAACATAACCAAAGACATCTTAATTTTCTCCCACAGAAAACATGTTTTTAAAGGAGGATGTGTCGTGCAATCTCATTCCAGCAGAATCCTGCCATGTATTTTTCTGCAGTGGTCCACATACATAAACATGCTAAATAAGCCTCTCTAATAAAATATAGACAAGTCTCTTTTTTCTTTTTCTTTTTAAAGGAATAAAAAATAAACATCTGACTTTAAAGAACAAATAAAATTATCTATGATTTTAAGGAGTCCTAAGCATTCCCAATTTACAGTTAAAGCAACAACAAATCCATTGGTCAAAACTTCACAAAGGAAAAATTTGAACTCCCATACAAACAACAAAGTAACTTACCTACAATAGCTGCACAAAGGATCTGTCATTTCAAAAGTTGCTTTTAATAACAACAAAAAAAAAGTCTTAAATTGAAACAAGTTGGTAAAAAATATGTTGTATCGTGCAAAGTAAATGGTAACATGGATAAATCTATAAGAAAGTCAAGCAAATTTGCAATTTCAGGCAGATTTTTTTTGTTGGGATTTCTACTAATTTGGATGATTGTATCTGTGTTAGTCACATTGGCACCTTTACAAAACAAACAGGAAAATTATGCAACTCAAGTGATGTGGAGCCAACTAAACTGAATAGTCATCTACTGACTTGAAATATTTTGCCTTTGGGACAGTGTTTCTTCCTGCAAACCTTTATTGGGAATGGCCTCTACATTATAAATAGTGCACTAAGTATACTAGACTTTACAACAGCCTAGTCATCTAAATGAAGAAGACTGAACATGAACTCGGCTCACAGATCTAATTCTGAAGAGTACTGGACTTCTGCAAGAGTGGATTTTTGATTTTTATTTTTTAATTTTAATTTTATTTGAATGTATTTTTTTAAGCATCTGGTCATGCTAAATCTAGGCTGGGAAAATCCAGGCTGACAGAAGAGTAAATTGCTTAAACTACAGGTGTGATGGTTTTCCTCACCCTTAGAGGTAGACAGATTTGGGATTGTTTAGCCTGTAGAAGTGAAGGCCTCATGAAGTCCTTATTGTGTCTGCTCAGTGACTAAAGGGGGGCTATGAGAGAGATGGGAATAGTATTTTTAGCAGGACATGTTGCAACAGGACAAAGGATAATGGCTAAATTTAGACTAGGTACAAGGAAGAATTTTCTTTATTACAGGGAGGGTAGTGAAACACTAGCCCAGTTGGTCCAGAGAGGTGGTAGATGCCCCATCCCTGGAAATATTCATGGTCAGGCTGGATGGGGCTCTGAGGAACAAGATCTAGTTAAAGATGTTCCTGCTCACTGCAGGGGTGATTAGGTTAGATGGCCATTAAAAGTCCCATCTAACTAGAAGCATTTTATGCTTTTATGATACTAGGATTTGGCAGATCCATGGATCCCCAAGGGGAAGCTGTAGATAGCAGTGATGACAAACTGTATTTTTTCCTTGCCATGGCATTTCTTACCTCTGCTAGCAATTTTCTTCATGGTTTAATTTCCAACAGTTGCAGTCCTCCACATGAACATCAAAGTTTTGCTGATTTAAGGATTTTGAAGAATCTTTCTGCCCCTAAGTGTACCTAATCCCCATGTACTATGAAGCAGAACTGTAATGAGGGAATTTGCAATGAAATGTAAGGTTATGCCAATTTGAGCAGCTTTACACCGGATTTGGAATAAGGCTGAGGAATAATTATTATGCTGAATATTTTATACATTCTCATTTAAGTCAGAATACATCCACATTGCATGGATAATCTATTTTTAAAGAGAAGTATTTCTGGAGTTACTTTTACATATTGAAATTCAGAGCTGGCAGCAAGTCTGTATTACCAAGTATATGCATCTGCTTGGTACAGGAGATGCAAAAATGTCCAAGAACTTGACATTCTCAGGTTGGAACGTATGTAGTTAGTTACTGACTATACTGATGCCGTCTATCTATACTGAGATTTTTACATTGGAATAAATAACATCTTTTCTTCTTTTACAGTGACCCTACAAAATCAAGTCCCTGTTTTACAAGAAAAAAAAACCACAAAACAATTAGTGCTTTCAAATGGTATTTCAATTTATGAGCCAGAAGATTGGTTGCAAAATTATTTCCCCAAAATCAGATTGTTTCTGTTGGGAATGAAATATAGTGCTGTTGGGGAATGTCTTCTTGCAAGCAACAAAAATGTGTTTCCCTAACATTCTTCTTAGATTTCTGAGATAGTTGCTGTTATTCTACTATTTTATCCTTTTCACAGTATTTTCTATTCTAATATTTTGATAAATATTATATTCAATTACAAAGGCTGCTATATTTGTAAGAAGGTTAATTTTGTATGAAACATCTACCAAGGCTGAAAGCATGCTCTACAATCCACCAGGGACCTTGATTTATGGTTTGTACATATTACCATATTACACACAAACTTCGAATGCGAGTTGTAAGTAATGTGTTTGATTTTTTTTATTCACTCAACTGGAAATCTCTTCTGGATTAGAAAACGAACCTGGAAACAATGGAGATACATTCACAAACATTGAACACATAAACATCTGGATGCCTGTACTGGGATTATGATAAATTTTGCATGACTAAATGCACAGGGTTTTTTTGTTGTTGTTGTTGCTGTTTTGTTGGTTTTTTTTTCCTTTTTTTTAAAGTAGGAGTAATCTGAAATAAATGTAAGATCTCTATTAAGAATGCTTACATTGTTAGAAAGAAGGAACTTCAAAGAACTTTTACTCTGGAAAATAAAAATCAACCTTTCTTTCTTACATCATGCACACCCACTTTGTAGAAAGCATAGTAAGGAATTGCTGCTTTCATCAGAAACATTATTGAGGGAAAACGTGCCTAATGGTAGAAATTCAGTATAAACTGAAACTGTGAGTGAGGCAGGAAGAAAAGTGAGAAAGAAGTATTTTACAAAGAGAAAATGTGCAGCTGGACTGTAAACACACAAAACTAAACACAGGTCTATGTGGGGGAAATGCTAAAGGCAAAAAAAAAGTGCTTCATGTTCTGTTCTAGGCTAGGTAAATCTGAACTAGGTAAATGGTTTTGTACCATCTAATTACACATAGGTGCCCAGTCAAATAGCTAAGTTTCAGTCAAATATCTAAGTTTCCCACGAAATTATAGATTTACTCGTGTAATTTACTACTGTAATTTCCAAAGTTACAAGAGCTTTTTTTTTAAGCCTTTAAAGAAAATTACATTCTATTTCTTCCTTGTGAAATAACTAATGTAACAGCCACAGATAACAGAATATATTTTGTTATGCCTAGTCCACTGTGAGCCCATTAATAAAAAAAAGAGTTTTGAAGTGCGAATTCTATTGTGGAAACCCTGTATTTCATTCATAATCACAATGGACAGTTTGCTCATGGACATCGAGGTCTGAGCCATTAAAACCTGTATTACTTCAAAGCCACTTGTGAGTTATTTAAGTAATTGAAAAGTGTGTAAGTGTGCAATTTATTTGGGCCTTCTGAACATATAAAATAATCTGTATAATATATAAAGGCTTCTAGGTACATTTTAATATGAGCATTTCTAAAACAGTGGTCATGGTTGCTGTTCTCTGTAGAAGAGAATGATACTGAAGGAAATAATCCTTCATCTGCACTAAAATAGTTCTCTTAAATCAATCTTTTCAATATAAATTCTCAGGCACAAGAATGACCACTTACTGTCAGTACTATTTTCTCTGTCTTCATATAAAATTTGTACAGAGTCATCCATTTAAAAATAGCTTTTCTTGCACTCATGCCCTTGACTTTCCTCCTATCTCAAAAGCAATAGCAGCAAGAAATAGCAGCAGAGCAGAGAAATACAATGCTTCGCAGTAGGCCCCAAGGATCTCAATTTTAATTAACCTAGAGGATATTAATTTTAATTATTTCAACTTATGTTTGATTAACACAAATCTGTTCATATACAAGAATGGCAACAATAGGAAAAAAAACCAGAAAAAATAAATAAAACACCCATGAATAAGTAGAGATAATGTAAAATAAAGATCAGTTGAGATTGTGAACAGAAATTGTTATGATGAATAAAAATCAGTGAAAATGCAAATTTTTTAGAACATACTTAGAATATTAAACTACAAAATTTACAAGCAGCATTTTGAGGAATTTAGTCATTGACTTGATTTAAATTAATACCTATTGGAGATCTGATTTCACGGTGAGAGAAAAGGTACCATGCTAGATTAACAGTGGTGAGATAATCTGACTTTTGAAAACACAGCTCCTTTTCTGCATGTGTAATATTGCTCAGCACAACTCAGTCTATTATAAGCAACTTTAACTCTTATAGATAAAGAAAGGCTCCTAATGAACCACAAAAATCAGTAAGGTTATATACCATCTTGATTTGAATCCATCCTGAAATCAAAAGTAAAACTACTCTTGTGTGTAAGAATAAATATAATGGCAAGGAAACCTTCAAAATAAATAAATAAATAACCACTACATTATCTTTAGAAGAAACTCCAAAACACAATGATGCAAGTGTATAAAAACAATTGGAAACCCAACTATGGCTTTTATTGTGGCTAGATTTTATGTAACTTAAACGAAACAGATTAACAGTTTTATCCTTCCATCGTAAAATAAGTGAAATAGTGTGGAAAATTTCACAAGAAAATAATGTTTCATTTTGGAGAAATAAAAGGCCAGTTGGAAATGGAAAAGGAAATTCAGAATTAAAAAAAAATAAAATTAAGGATAAATTGTGTATAAGAATGAGGCACGATAAAAAAAATTTGCCCTGGATTGCTCTTTATGTAAATAATCCTTTTTTTTAAGGTCAATATGTAAGCGATCATATTTCTATTGCATATGAACGTCAACAAAAGGAAGTTCTGGGAATAAAATTAAGCTTCTAAATTCATTAGCTATCTGTGTAGAACTGAATGTTAATGTCTATATTTGATTTTAGGTGCAATTCCAGAAACTTCTTGGTTTGGTCTCAGAAGCTTGTGTGTATGTGTATCAAACCTTGTAGAGAGGTAACATTTTGTTATTCAACAAGTTGTTTGCATTGGAGACAAATAAAGATGCTTGTCTCTGGAAAACTAATTGCAATTCAAAAGCTAGTTGAGTAATATAGCTGACTATATTAGTTAATAACTGAAGATTTTGCAGATGATTTCTAATTAGGACAGAGAAGCATTTCAAATATTTGAAGTTGTATACTGAGGTTAGGAAACAAAGATCTCCACATGTGCTGATGATGTTAGAAGGAAAGACACAAGGAAACATCACAAGTAGGAGACTGTATGCATTTTTTCACCTCAAATGGTTTCAAATGTTTCCACTAGGAAAATTCCTCTAACTACAGACAGAATTCCTTCTCAAAATTGCTAGTGACACAGGACTGTGAGGTTTCTGCTTCTGAACCATAAAATATTTCCTAAAGGATCATCAAGGCTTTAAAGAAAAAGTAAAGTCCTGTACTTAGAGCCTATGCCTCCCTTAACAGCAGAATTTCATATTCCATTAGTGACCTTAGAATTCTAGCTGATTCAGCTGAGCAGATAGAAAACATCAATGTCAAATCTCCTGCCAAGGCAAAAGCTCAAAGTATCATTACTGCCAAAAATTATCAACCCTAAAGAGAAGCACAGATGACACTAGTATGTTTGCCATATGAACTTTATTAAATCAAATGGTCTAATTTTCCTTATTTCGCTTGCATTTACTCTAAATTCCCCACTTGCAGTAATTCTCAGTCATAAGTGGAAAGTCATAAATTGGCAGCTATAATCAGGCTGATTTGTTTATGTACAAACAACAGAAATAAATAAAATGCAGTATTTTTATCCCTTCTGAAATGTTAAAAGATGCTCTATAAACTGTTTCAGTCATGGTTCATTTCTTATATGATGTAGTGAAGGAACAGTACCAATTTTCAAGCTTTTCATGAGCTGAAGTTTACTTTTAGGTTTGTTCTGCTTCCTACTGTAGAGCAATGGCTCAGTCATTATGAATAAAACTCGAATATCCAGACTTTTCTACCTTTGCCCTTCAGTAAGAACCAAGCTGCCTGTTTAAACATGATGACAATAATCCATTTGAAAACAAGACTTGAACAGAAAGAATTCATATTACTATTGATTTTTCCCTTTTAAAATACACACTTTAAAGGATATCAAATGTACTTCTGCAGTCAAAACTCCTGTGGCCATGAAATCTGTTCTTGTATTCCCTCCTGCTCCTTCTGTAGAGCTGTTCCTTGATTACCCAGTCCTCCTGGACACATTCCTGAAAACAGCCCCTGAACTTAATATTCCTCATTCCCATATTTGTCCCTGCAGCAGCCTGATTCTTTTCCTTCTTCACTGACTGTGAAGTTTTCATGATTTTATAGGGCATAAACAATCTTTCTCACTTCCAAACTTCTTTAAGTTTGTGATCAGCAGAGTATTCACTGTGTAAATCATGAAGGTATCATTCTCGTTGTCTGATAGAAAAATAATCATTTCACAGTCAGTAAAATTCAAAGTCACGGTTGTTTTATGACCACGACACAGGCACCAGCTCTTCCTATATTTAGGGAAGCCATCTGAAAAAAGAAAACAAACAACAAACACCACCAAAACCAAGTTAACTGAACAGGAACAAGCCATGCAGGAGATTTCCAAAGAGATTGTCAACATCATTCTAAAATGGCCAAAATTAAATGGTCAAAACTAACATAAACTTCTAAAAAAGACAACACCAAAACCCCACAATATCTCACTACTGTAGTTTTAAAGTCACATCTAACAACTTACACTTGAAAGTGTGAGAATAGAACAAAAAAAACCCACAACAAAACAAAAGCTGTCATCATTTTTTTCCGAACTGCTGATATGCAATGAGTTTCTGTAATCTGCAGACTGCAGCTGCAGACTGTAGCCCCGACGTCAAGACTACCAGTACCAAACTTGCATAGTTCCAGCATTCCTGAACAGGTTCAAATACCCTTTAGAATAAGTTTGGCAGCTTTAGACACTATTCAATACAGCACAAGGATGAATTAACTTTAAGAGACAATCTTGGTGAAACTAACACAGCAGAGTTAAGTTTGTATGTGCAAAAATAAAAGTAATGAAAGTAAACTGTAATAGTACTGTATGTATCACAGCAGAAGTGTTACATGTGTCCTATCTATCCAAATGTTGTTATTCATGAGGTTTTTATGTGGAGTGGTGGATTTGGGGAAAAGACTATCCAAATGCAATACAATACAATACAATAAACCAGGTTGGAAGAGACCTTCAAGATCATTGCGTCCAACCCATCAACCAATCCAATCCACCAAAACAACTAGATCGTGCAAACCAAGCACCCCATCAAGTCTCCTCCTGAACACCTCCAATGATGGTGACTCCACCACCTCCACAGGCAGCCCATTCCAATGGGCAATCACTCTCTCAGTATAGAACTTCCTAACATCCAGTCTAAACCTCCCCTGGCACAGCCTGAGACTGTGTCCTCTTGTTCTGGTGCTGTCTGCCTGGGAGAAGAGACCAACCTCTGCCTGTCCACAACCTCCCTTCAGGTAGTTGTAGAGAGCAATAAGGTCACCTCTGAGTCCCCTCTTCTCCAGGCTAAGCAACCCCAGCTCCCCCAGCCTCTCTTCAAAGGGCTTGTGTTCCAAACCCCTCAACAACTTCGTCGCCCTTCTCTGGACATGTTCCAGCAAGTCAACATCCTTCCTAAACTGAGGGGCCCAGAACTGGACACAGGACTCGAGGTGTGGCCTAACCAGTGCAGTGTACTGGGGCAGAATGACCTCCCTGCTCCTGTTGGCCACACTGTTCCTGATGCAGGCCAGGATGCCATTGGCCTTTTTGGCTGCCTGGGCACACTGCAGGCTCATGTTCAGCCTACCATCAACCAGCACCCCCAGGTCCCTCGCTGCCTGGCCGCTCTCCAGCCACTCTGACCCCAGCCTGTAGCACTGCATGGGGTTGCTGTGGCCAATGTGCAGAACCCAGCACTTGGATGTGTTAAATCTCATGCCGTTGGATTCTGCCCATCTGTCATAAGAATGCTTTCTTGTCATTTAATTAACAGTAGATAAAAAAGGTGGGTTTCTGCATTAACTTTACATCAGGTATATCCATGTTTAAGCTTGACAACAGAAGTCTCCCTTTACAATCATAAAAAGAAATTGATTTTTTTTAAAATTATAATACCTCTGGCTTATTTTAAATTATTATTTTAGAATAAGATCATGCTTTCAAAGCATGTACTTTTCTTCACTATGTTTAAAGGGAATTTAGGGCGATTAATTCAGATATAAATATTTACACTGGTGGAATAAATTTCTTTTCCAGAAAGTTTTAAAACACAATTCATAGCAGAAATTGTTGAAATAATCTTTTGTTTCTTTGTAAGTCTTTGCTATGAGTCCAAATCTTTCCAAGCACTACACTGATATAATAAAATACATTCCTTTCAAAACCAAATCATGAGTTGCCAGCTTCCTCCCCTATACCACAATATCTGTTATACATATTAGTTCTTACATGGTTCAACATTAGGAATGTACATATAATTAAACATTTCAAAAGATCCATCAAAAAGAAGAAAATGGAATTGATCAATGAAATGAAAGCTTATCTCTCTATATAACATACACACAATTTTTCACATGAAGGACCTTCAAGAAATTCTAGCTATGAAATAAAATTCCAGATCCATTTTCATATTCTTTATGACATTTCTTCTGGGTGAAGAAAGATGAAAAAAATTAATTTGCTACAGAAATTGATCAAAAGAGAAATTTCTCTGCAAAGGGAACATGATAATATTTCTAATAACCTCTTACACTATCCTTTTCCAATTCCTAGGAATCTAATTCTCTCTTTTTTGTATTCAGATGGCACTCCTGACAAACCTGATAGAGGTGGGTTGTATTGTACTGTATTGTACTACTGGACATGATGATCTGAAGGTCTCTTCCAACTGTATTGTATTGTATTGTATTGTAATACAAAAACTGGTTTTACACATATGGTGTTTTAAGAAAAGATTTTATGTACAACTATCAAAATATGTCACAGATGAAGAAAAAAAACAGACTTTAAGATTACCTGTGTCCATTCATTAGTTTGAGGATCATATGCTTCCATAGTGTTCAGGTATGTTTGACCATCATAGCCACCTACTGCATATAATTTGTCACCAAGCAGACAGACACCAACAGCATCTCGAGGCATACTCAGTGGAGCCACCATTGTCCAGGTATCAGTTTTTGGATCATACCTGAGGAAAGAGAAAGTGAATGTCCAGGGTGGAGATTAAGTGTCAATTCATGCTGATCTTCACTTGAATGTAGTCTTTTCCTTGGGAAGGAAATCCTTTTGCATCTTGTCCATAGATGTCCTTTCTAACAGCAAAAAGAAACCTGATTTATTGTGTTTCAGTTCATATCGCTAAATGCTTCTTAGGAACTTTTGCTCAGCTAACCTTTGGCATGAACTAAAATATTTGTCAGGTAAGGTGTCACAAAAAGAGATTTGAGAAGGATATAAGAGCAATAGCTCTAAGCATGTGTATTTATATTTATATATTTTAAATAAGATGCTTTTTGTAGCATATTAATATAGTTTCTAAAACTATATTAGGCTACGTTTTTATTTCTAAAATGATACTATACAATGTTTACAGCCAGAAAAGCTGTCAAGAATTCAGGGGATATGCCTAACTGCATTAGGTTTATATTCTCCTCCTGGTATCTGTTCAATGAAGATTAGTTAAGACTTAACTGTCACAGAATTTTTTAAACTGAGGGGAAAAAAAATCCTTTAGCATAATGATAGTTACTTAAAAATTAAAAATTAATCTTAAGCCATTAATTTATACATTCATTAACAACACAATAAATTAGTTAATATTGGAAATCAAATGTACCCATTTTAGACAGCCATAAACCAGAAATTAATCAACTTTTGATAGTCCCTCTCAGTTTGTTACTAAGGACATCTTCGATTAAGGACATATTAGATTAAACTGGATGTCTCGTTCTAACTAATATTACTAATAGAATACAGTGTTACTATATGATAGAATGAATTTAATCTATCCTTAGGCATCTCTATGTAGTAGAGTCACTTGCTAATCAGTGAAGAAAACACACATGAAGGATACAAATCCTTTGAATCCTTTGCTTAAGTATAAGGCAGATCACATTTTGAACATGGTAACTTCTCTAAAAGAATTATTCAGGAATTCTAATTACTATATTGTTCTACAAGATTAGGCATCAAACCACTTTCTCCTACAACTTCAAGAGAAAGAATTAGCTCTAAATTCATTTTATGGAGGGGAGTCAAGTTCTTTCAACATATTTTCTTGTACTTTAACCTTTATTAACTAGAAGTTTCTAATCCTGCAGTAAAGTGTATATACATATGCTTTATAAAAAGGAAAATTCTGGACTTCTCCTAGAGAGGTTGAGTATAAGGGCACCTGTAACTGTTTCAGTTATTCATATTTTCAATGGGCAACTACTAGGAACACTTCCTGAAGACTCATATTATATTTGCACACCAGAAATTTTTTAATGTATATAAATATTGTATCAAAAGTACTACATTGATTTACTGTAATTGCCTTTTGGTTCATAAATTCAACCTTCAAATCTGGCAATAACTGAATTGTCTTTAACCTTGACTAAATTGTTCTTCACACATAAATACAAATTAGGAAAAAAAAACCCAATCTTACCTACAGTCTGCAAATTCTTCAGAAAATAAGATGGTAACATTTTATGTGCAATTTTAATGTCTCAAACACTGTTAAATTGATTGCATTGTTCATGTTAATTTTGTTTTCTTTAATTGTATTCATTTTATTCTTTCATTTTGCAATCTTTCCTTAAGAATTTTTGAGTTAAATATCTAGACACGTGAAAAATCACTTAAAACTTGAAATTATTTTAAAAGAATGCTTGAGTATGTAAAAGGGAGATGCATATGTAACAAGACAAAAAAAGGTCAATGGATTTTTTCAAAGACTGTGTGACTTTTTTCAACAACAGTATTGTATGCCTCTAGCTGAGTTTCCCAAGCAGTGAAATGCACCAGCATGCAATACATCTTCACCTGCCTAAAGGCAATACATTTTAATAGAGTCTTTGATACACTACTCTTGAATTACAAAGACCAAGGTGAGGAGGTGCCAAAGCAGGGAAACCACATCAATTGACAAGTTTAGGCTTGCCTTTTTTTTTGTTAATATATAAACTGTTATACAAGGTTAAACAGAATTCCTAGAACTCAATTTTGTCAACAAAATAGAACTGAACAAGAACTTTTCTTTTAATTGCCAGGAGAATGTCTGAGATTTCTTATATCCTTTACTCTGCTATCAATAATTGTACATTTAATCTTTATAATAACTAGGTATGCCCTAAGGTGAGAAGGGTTATGATAGAAGTTCCTGAATGTGTAAAGAAATCAATTTGAAATCAAGGTGAGATGAAGGGGAAAAACTGTAGATCAATGGCTTATGTTTTTAATAGCTGTCAACTTTTCAGTAACGTTTGGAAAAGGAAGCTACTTTATAAAATCTGCCAAAATCTATCAAAATTTTGCAGTTCTTACAAAGGAAATAGTTATTAAACATTTAAAAAGGAACATTGTCCTTTCCCATCTTCTGAAAAGCAGACAAACAAAATGATTACTTTATATCAACACATCAGGAAGTGGCAGCATTGCTAAAGGAAGGATGTACTGTAAATATCCATTATGCAAGCAATTCTGTATTTCTTCTTTGCTTGGCTTCATTTTTAGTGTTATAAAATACTTTTAAACAGTTTGGTGTTACAAGAATATTTCAAAGCCTAATTTTTATCTCCACAAATTTTAGTTTATGACTCCAGTGTTTAATATCATGCTTTAAAAAACCCCAGAATTTCTTAAATGAGATGTGAAAACAGTGATCTTTGTGTAGATGAAAATAGGGAATAGTACTGTGAAGAAAAAAAAGAAGTGAAAGAAAATAATCTTCAAAGAAATTGTCTTCTACAAATTTCTATGGATTTTTTTTTCAAGTAATTATGATTTGGTACTTCTTGAAGTAATAACATCTGTTAAATTTTACCATCACTCATCTCTGAAAATTATGCAACTGGCCATTATTCTGTATTAAAAAAACCCTAAACATGTAATTGGATACCTTTCTACATAGTCGAGCAGTCGGGAACAATGGTTAGAAGCAGGAGCATCATGGCCTCCAACTGCATAAAGAAAGCCATCACATGTAGCCACTCCTACACCTCCTCTTCTCTTACACATAGGAGCACACATATTCCATTTATTTGTGTGAGGATCATAATATTCCATTGAACTCAAACAAGAACTTCCATCCCGACCTCCAACTGAATATAACCTAAGAAATAAATATAACCACAGAAATAATAATGTTAATAAAACCAGAGCTCAGAACTGCATAAATAAAGACCAATGACATCTATGTTTTTATCTCAAAATCATATGAATGTCATATAGTCAGCAAAGACTTGTATTTTATGTACTATTACCAAACTTCCATACTACTTAGTGCTTTGCCCATCTGAATAGAAAGGAAGCTATTTTCTTTCTGGTAATGGATATTTTCATTGTTCACTGAGAATATATACTGCCAAGAGTGCCATAATTGGCATGAAGATCTGTCTCTATAGGTCTAAATAAAATTATAAACCATATAAGCAGCATCACTGCCTAACTTCTAATCATCTGTGTGGTGGATGTAAAAGTTCTAATTTAAAATTGGCAATGCAGATAAACCTGAAATATTCAATTAATTTATAACAGTTTCTATGTGTTTTTATCATGTATTAAAGTAGTGAGAATTAGTCTCGACAACTACTGCCCTACGTTTTAGCATTCTGTCTTGTACAATTCTCGAAAACAGAATAGATTCACAAGCTTCTCCCTTCTTGAGAAAAAAAAAGAAAAAAAGAATGAAAATATACTGTAGGTACTGCATAAGCTCTGTATGCTAAGTACAACCCATATGGAAAACTATAACCAGTCTTTGATCCGGTATTCAGCCTAATTCATATGCAGAATTATCAATGGGATGTTCACGTCCAAAATTAATTTTACACTTACAATATAGCTGAGATCAAATATGCAGTGCCTTGCAGAAAAGAATATCATATTCTGGTTTAAAACATGTTTTTTTAAAAAAACACTTCCTGGGTTTCAAGGATCATGGTTACATCAAAGTCTTTCCCCACACTAACATTAACATGCCTACTCAGCAAGCAACAAAATGATACTCCCAGGCACTCTATGTTGATTTTCTTCATCAGGCTAGATAATGAAGATTGAGTTCTCTAGGGAAATCATGGAAAACTTGAAGTATTTTAGATTTGAAACAGCAAAAATGTGGTTTAACAAAAAGCTATGTTGTATTTGCAGGTATCTGCAGGCTAGAAACTTGTTTCCTTCCTCCCTTTTGAATGGTTCCAACACTTAAGACTGTTCTTTCTACTATTACCATGTTGCATCCATTTCTTACATGAATCATTTTCCAGTCTGTTGCCTTTTCTACACTACCTGGAGATTAACTAGTAGAAACACAGGCTAGTGTAAAGTCCAGCGACGGAGCAATTTAGGATGCAAAAGCTGTCTGTGCGAAGCAATTATTCATTTGGAAGCTTTTACTATCCTAAGCGCTCCATGAATTCAGAGCTACTTAAATGTGCATTACCATTACATTTCAGTGGCATGGATGCTGATGAATAAGGAAGTAATGTACTACCACTAAATAAGTCACTGAGGCCACAGAGTATTTTTGTACTGCTTGACAGACATACTTGGACTTAATCCAGCGCTCCTCTGTGAGAGACGTTAATGCAAATCCACTTCTATGACAACTATTTCCGTTGGTCCAGCCCTTTACCTTTCTCTATGATTATCAGATATCTAGAAGTGGGATCCAATCTGAGACTAAGACATCTGCATGTAAGTGCTAATCCGTGGGTTTCTGCAGTGTCCACATTGTTGTTGTGCCCAGGGTAACAAGTCAAGCCTAGAGAGCAACTTAATACATCAGCCACCACCACAATTTTTTCAGCAGAGAAGAACTGTAGAACAGTACTACAAAGAATTTACATATGTGATCCAAATGCATTTGCATTAGTAATTAATAAAAGCATTTACATGTAGGTGTCTCCAAGGATGTTATCATTATTTTCAAAGGTGGGACTAGGTTCAGTTGCACAAAGTGAAATCTGGGGTATGGTGACATTCCCTGTAGGCTGGCAGATATGATGAAGCCTACACAGGAGAAACACACATAGAATCATAGAATCTTTTTGGTTGGAAAAGACCTTTAAGATCATCAAGCTCTACCATTAGCTAACTGTACCAAATCTAGAGCTAAGGCATGTCCCTTAGTACCTTCAAGCAATTCCACCAACTCCCTGGGGAGCCTGTTCCAGCATTTGATAACCTTTTCAGGGAAGAAGCTTCTTCTAATATCCGACCTACACCTCCCCTGGTGTAATCTGAGGACATTTCTCATCCTACCACTTGTTACTAGGAAGAAGAGATCAAAACCCACCTCACTACAACCTCCTTTCAGATAGCTGAGAGTGATAATATCCCCCTCAGCCTCCTCTTCTCCAGACTAAATAACCCCCATTCCCTCAACCACTCCTTGTAAGCCTTGTTCTCCAAGATTTCATCAGATTTGTTGCCCTTCTCTGGACCCACTCCAGCAACTCAATGTCCTTTTTGTATCCTGGCCTGAACATCCAGCCTCTATTTTTAAACCCAAAAAGGAGCTCATCCACCCAAGCCATAAGCAGAGAAGATTCTCCAGGAGGATGCTGTGTGAAATGACTTACTAAAGGCCAGGTAGACTACATCCACAGCCTTTCTCTATCCACTAAGTGGGTCACCTTATTGCAGAAGGAGATCAGGTTCATCAAGTAGGACCTGCCCTTCATGAACCCATGCTGACTGCTCTTGATTATCTGGCTGCCCTACATGAGTTTTATAATGGCACTCAGGATGACCTGCTCCATGCCCTTCCCTAGAACTGAGGTCAGACTGGCATGTTTGTAGTTCCCCAAATCCACCTTCCATCCCTTTTTGTAAAAGGCCATCACATTTGCCAATCTCCTGTCAGCTGGGACCACTCCACTTAGCTAGGACTACTGGTAAATGATGGAAAGTAGCTTGGTGAGCACTGCTGCCAATACACTACTGCCTGGGTGTGTACAATCTGGCCCCACAGACTTGTGTATGTCTAAGTGTTGCAGCAGCTTTCTAACCATTTCCTCTTGGATTAAGGGGGCTTCATTAGGTTTCACATCCTTAGCTTTCAGCTCATGGGGCTGAGTACTCAGTGAAAACTGGTCTTACTGCTAAAGACTGAGGTAAAGAAGGCATTGAGGACCTCAGTCTTTTCCTTATCCTTGACCATTGTTTGCCCCTACATAAAGTAAGGGATATACATGCTTCTTAATCCCTCTTTTGTTGCCAATATATTTAGAGAAGTATTTTTTCTCTTTTACAGCAAAGCCAGACTAATTTCTATTAGGGTTTTATCCTCATAGGCTTTGGTCCTCCTGGGTGGCCTGCCCTTTCTTCCAACCACCATAAACTCATTTTCTCCCTAAGCTGCAATCAAATGACTCCACACAGTCAGGCTGACCTTCTTCCCTGATGACTTTTTTGGCACATGGGGACAGCCTTTTCCTGTGCTTTTAAGACTTCTTTCTTGAAGAACGTCCAGCCTTCCTGCGCTCCTTGGCAATTCAGGACTGTGTCCCATGGGACTCTGTCAAACAGTCTCCAAAATAGGCCAAAGCCTGCCCTCTGGAAGTTCCAAGTGGCAATTCTGATGAACCTCCTCTTCTCCAACAACTGAGAAATCTATCATTTTGTGATCACTATGGCCAAGATAGCCCCCAATCATTGCATCGGCCACAAATCCTTCTCTGTTCACAAACAGCAGGTCCAGCAGGGCTCCTTCTCCAGTTACTTTGCTCACCAGCTGTGTCAGGAAGAAATTCTGCTCTGAATGATTTGTTGAAAACACTAGCAAGTAGAATTTAATTTTCATGTGCAAATACTTATAAAATGCAGAGATGAAAGATAATTCAGCAAGTCTGAATTTAGCAAATTCAAATTCCTCAGTTTTGCTTTGTTTGTTAATTTCACATTATTTATGGTATTATTCTAGCAGTTTTACCTTACCCAAAGTACTACTGCATCTAATTTTTTTTCATTTAAAATTAGAATAGAATAGAATAGAATAGAATAGAATAGAATAGAATAGAATAGAATAGAATAGACCAGGTTGGAAGAGACCTTCAACATCATCGCACCCAACCCATCATCCAAAACCATCTAATCAACTAAACCATGCAACCAAGCACCCCATCAAGTCTCCTCCTAAACACCTCCAATGATGGTGACTCCACCACCTCCCCAGGCAGCTCGTTCCAATGGGCAATCACTCTCTCTATGAAGAATTTCTTCCTAACTTCCAGCCTAAACCTCCCCTGGCACAGCTTGGGACTCTGTCCTCTTGTTCTGGTGCTGGTTGCCTGGGAGAAGAGACCAGGTGTGGCCTAACCAGTGCAGTGGTTCTCCCAGATTATGTGTGACTGTAGACTTCTTTTAAATGTCATGCCTCTTAAATGCTTTTGAGTACTTACAGTATTCTAAAGCTTTAATTTTCAACATAGTGTGATTAAAAGAAAGCCTGAGAAATAATAATAATTATAATGGCATAATAGTCATATCTTCATTAATTTGTGAATTGGGAATATTCTGTTAACTGCACTTCATTGCGTATCCCATCAAAACTGTTGGGATTTCTAGTATAATTATCACTGTTTAGAGAGGAAGATCAACAAGGAAATGAAAGCATCCAGTTCTGAGTACTTTTATCTCTAGTGATCACAGTTGAAAGTTTTGCCTGTAGAGATGTTATAGATTTCTATTCCCCAGTGGTCTCTATTTCATCTTATTCAGACACTGTGTCTACATAGTAACTTAGACCAAATTCAGTCTCCTCTGAGCTGGAAATCTTTTCAGTGTTTGGTCATTTCTTTTTGTATCAAGATGGATAGAGATTCCTAAATATTTGTATACATATATGTATAAACTGGATAGAAAATGGCACAGAGGTTTCAAAGGACGAGACATTAGGAGAAATCATGACTGGATGGATCAAAAGTATTTATCACGGTGCTATCATCAGAAACCTTTGATAACGAATCAGAAAAGCCATTTTTAAATTCAGTTTGACAAGCCAACCTCAAAAGACCACACTGTCTTTGATGTGAGGTAGCATGGCTTGTGAAAACAGTTGAATCAGGCCTTTGCTGCATTTGTTAACGAGCTTTTGCCTTTCAAAATTTTTTCGCTGTGAATATCAAAGACGATATCCAGTATTCTGCTTAGGCCCCTTTACACCCTTTTCTGCCCTTTCAGTGTGCCTGAAAGAGCAACAGAGAATTATTCTGGCACAAAGGATACCTGCCTGGTAGACCTGAGGGGAAGATAATGATTTTCATCAGTGCCAGACTTATGTATTGTTCAAACAGTCCATATCTGATCTAGGAATCAGACTGTAGGAGAGGAAAGATATCTATCCATGCTGCCTTCCTTATGCTAAAGAACTTAGGCTTGCATGGCAAAAGTTGAAAAAAAACACCAAAAAACTTTCTGAATGGAAAGCATTAATGAAGTCTTATTTCTGTGTGTAAATTTGGAGAGGTATTTCATGTATTTGGTGCAGTGACACAGCAGTAGAATAAGTTAAAAATACAAGACCAGTGACTGAAGTGTCATAAAAAAAGGAACTGTTATTTAATTCACAGAGTTGTGAGTTGTGCTAGCCCGAACTAAACGTGTTTATGATAGCCATCTTCTTTGTGAGTTTAGTAATTTCAGACCATACAACTCCTCCATTTTGTCTTGTCTCAGAATCCATTTATTGCACAATTTTGATTACACTATTACAAAATATCTACACCTATCTGCAGTTACTACAGTTAAGGAAGAACATTTTCAACATGTGTCCCTTTTTCCCTATAGCGGAAGGCAGAATAATTGCCTCAGAAAATAGTTTGATCAAAACCAGCCGTTAATAAACAGCACATTTGTAAAACACCAAGGTGTCAAAACTATCATAAAAGGTTCTTTTACAGGATTTAAATTAAGGTATAGTTTTAACTTATAGGTAAAAGCGCATTAAGAGTAGAACATACACAAAAATATGAGGGTGGTAACTTGTCAGTCAGTTGCTGAAATATGTTATTCTTCCCATTGCAAAAGGGTTTTATAAAATCAGTTACATTTATAAAATACCTACTATGCAATTAACAGCATCCTAAATCAAACTCCATTTTACTCTCTAGTCAGGTAGATAATGTCTGATAGGCAGACAGACAAGTGAAAACATAGATTTTCTGACAAGGAAAAGTACTGCTGTATTCCAGTATCAGTCAAAAAACCACGTCATTCATAAAATGTTGATTTAAAAGTGTTTGCAGTCAATGAGGATACTGTGTGTTGTTTAAGGGCAACAAGGCTGGTGAGAGGCCTTGAGCACAAGCCTTATGAGGGGAGGGTGAGGGAGCTGGGATTGTTTAGCCTGGAGAAGAGGAGGCTCAGGGGAGACCTCATTGCTGTCTATAACTACCTGAAGGGAGGTTGTAGCCAGGAAGAGGTTGGTCTCTTCTCTCTAGCAACCAGCACCAGAACAAGGGGACACAGTCTCAAGCTGTGCCAGGGGAAGTTTAGGCTCGAGGTGAGGAGAAAGTTCTTCACCGAGAGAGTTGTTTGCCATTGGAATGGGCTGCCCGTCCCTGGAGGTGTTCAAGAGGGGATTGGACATGGCACTTGGTGCCATGGTCTAGTCATGGGGTCTGTGGTGACAGGTTGGACTCGATGATCTTTGAGGTGTCTTCCAACCCTAGTGATATTGTGATACTGTGGACACAAAGTACGTGGCATGAAATATCTTCCGCCCTTTAAATGACTGTAATTTTGTAAGCCAAGTGTAGTAATTTTCTTACTCCAAATGGATTAGTAAAACAATAACTGAATCACCATTAAGGCACAAAAGCAAAGAAGCCCTCAAGCCAAAACAACCCACAAACAACCTGAGAAAAAACCTGCTCTGCTGCGAAATACAATTTTCTTTTTAGTTTGAAATTCTGAAGTGGTACTTCAACTTTAAAAATCACGATTACAGCATATTAATGCTTCATTTCTTTAATGATATTGAGCCAGTTCCCTCTTTTTTATTTAAGTATGAAAATCATCAGTGCATTGCAATTATATGGATGACTTGAAGAAGTCTTACATACTGTAGTTTGTGACCTTCTCAATACCCTCAATGAACAAACTCTCCTCAATAATGAAAGATTCAGCTGAAGCTGGTCACCAAGCCAAAAGACATTTAATTTTATCCCAATATTAGTTATTAGGAAGTTAATCACATCTCAAATTAGAAAAATAGAAATATCAGCTAAGAGGGGAGATAACATGGTATTCTCTTTTAGCAGACTTTGTTAGAGATTTCTAAGAGCAGCCCATAGAGATATTTATTTGAGTATCAAACTAGATATTTAGTTTACTTTAATTTCAGTAAGATTTAGATATTCAAATACCATTCTGGATTTACACACACAGAAACAAGAAACTATGTGTGTACACATAAAGTATGTAATTAAAGTAAATGCTGACATTTGGTCAGGGAAACATCTCAAGACTTTGTACTGAACAAGGGCTTCCTTCAGGTCCTAACATATCAGTACTAAGTGCTCTTTGAGACAGGCTGGGATTCCATACTTTCTTTCCCATTAAAGATAATAATTAAAAGCCAGATTTTTGACCATGAGAGATAAGAGAGTGATTGCTGAATCACAGAATCACAAAATTTTAGGAGTTGGAAGGGACCTCTAGAGATCATCAAGTCCAACCCCACTGGCAAAGCAAGATGAACTAGGGCAGGCTGCAAGAGAATGCAGCTAGGTGGGTTTTGAAAGTCTCCAGAGAAGGAGACTCCACAATCTCTCTGGGCAGCCTGTTCCAGTGCTCCATCACCCTCTGGGCATTACAGAAAAGAGGCAAGCACCTTCATCCTGGCTCCCACCTTTCAGATATTTACAGACTTTAATAAGATCCTCCCTCAGTCTTCTCTACTCAAGACTAAACAGCCCCAGGTTTCTCTGTCTTTCCTCATAGGAGAGATGGCTCCCAATCATCCTCATTGGATTCTCTCCAGTAGATCCCCCTCTCTCTTGAACTGGGGAGCCCCAAAGGGGACACAGTATTCCAGGTGTGGTCTCAGCAGGACAGAGTAGAGGGGGGAAAAGCTTCCCTAGACCTGCTGGACTCACTTTTCTTGATGCACCCCAAAAGGATTTTTAAAAGTCTGTGCTTAACTGTGCAATCTGCACAATGAAAAACCTGGCTGTGAATCTTTCTAGGCATTATCCACACTGCCTCCCACTGTTTTGATTGGTGCATATTTCATATTTAAATGCTTATAGTTAGATGGAGTGACCCAATTGTACTTTCCTGTCAGGTATTAGGACTACATTAACTCACCATGTCTACTTAGTGAGTAAGCACCCTTAGGCCCAAATTAATGCTTACCATGCTATGTTATATTCATTATCTATATAGAATTTGTTCACTACAATATTTATTGAGAATAAGAATAATGCAGTAATGACAAAATATTTCTTATTCCAAAAACTGAATGGCAGACCTTACAGCAAATGACAGTCATGCTACCTATAGTCCAGTCAACAGTCAGCCAGTCCAAAACCCTTGTGTGAGTGATGGATGGAGAGAAGTGCATGGTCAGGCATACACACTAAAACATGCAGATGTGCAGTAAACATGCAGAACAGAAACATGGCCTAAGCATCTGGCAGCCTGAATATAGCATATCTAGAGAAAACAGGCCCATCAAGTTCCCACCCTGCAATGAAGCAATGTCATATCATCAGCCATATTTCCTACCAGTACTGGATTTACTGTAAAGTTTCATGATGGTTCATTGCGCTTTTCTAAGAGTCATATATCTTTTCCTGACTTGTACCTATTCTAGTAATTTTTAAGTCTAGCCTAGCCACATAAAAAGAAACTTGTGCAGACACTTGTACTTTACAGACTTGTAAAAAACTTTTGCTTGTCAAAGAGCAAATATGATGCATATTGAATCTAATTGCACATCACTGAGCTGCATGGGACCCCCACGTAGGAAATATGAATTTGTGTGCAAAGGTGCAGAAGATCAGACCAGGGCACTGAATTAATAATAAGCTTTAATGATTTTGCTAAGAGAAAATGCCACGCATAGTTTATTGTATGATGAATGAAAACCAAAGAAGCAGAACTCCTGGAGGAGGTTGTAATCAGTCATGCAATCAGGTTTTGTAGGTGGTTATGTGAACATAATACACTGGTAATTCTCTTGTGCCAAACACTGAAGTGCTATTAAGGGCTTTGTGGAATTATTAACCTATGCCTTTCTGGGGTCAGTACATAGGAAATATATTCCTGTGGTTGAGTAACTACAGTACAGTTTTGATAACTTTTCTTGTGAGCACACTAATTTGGTTTGAACCTTACTATTTTCTTGAAAATGAAGGTTCAGCAAGCTATATTTCTGATATTTGCTTGGTAATGTTGCACAATACTCATAAGGGACATATTAAACTAAAGCAAATGCCATTTACCACAGGCATAATACTTATTTAAATAACAGGAGTTTCATTCCATCTTTGTTTTATTAAATAACCAGAAACCAAAATACTCCTCTGCACATATGCCAGCATCTGTAGTGGCCAGTTCTCTGTGTTTCTCAATCACGATGAAAAAGAGGATGGGTGGAAAATTACTGCTAAGACAATAACACAATTTATAGAAATCCATTATTGTATGAATCCAACTCTTGCAAAGAAAGTGGAGCTGAATGAATGAAACTAAGTATGAATAAATTAAAAAAAATTAACACTAAAAAGCTAAATGCTATTTAAACCTCTCCACCTAACAGATGAAGTTGAGAACATAACAAATGAATTTGCATGGGTGTGAAGGGATCAATTATTATGCTATTTAAAAAAATACTAATTTCTATTAGTGCTTAAGTAGAAATAATAGAATGTGGAAATAATAGAATGTAGAAATAATAGAATGTGGAAGCCATTCCAAATTCTATCTGCTACAGTCAAGCAACAGACAAAATCTGAACTACCAATCCATAATAATGAACACAACTACTGACTTTCAATAAAAATGTGAAAACAGAATACATTCAAATAGCAATAAGATAAACAGGAAAAAGGAGGGAAACATAATTGATGGAGAAAGATAAGGCTTTCCAAAACACTCCAGCTTTAAAAATTGGATTGGATTAAGAGTATGTATGTTCCTATACTGTTCTTATAAAGTATCTTTGGGTTAGTTGGAGCATCTTGCCCTTATCCTTTGTATTGCATTTTCATGTTATAAAAAAACCCAACCAACCAACCAAATCACCAAAAACCCAACCAAAACTCTAGTCATAATTTTGACATGTTTCTTGAGGTTATCAATTGTGACTCATCCTCAAGAGTGTTTGAGCATTTATTTACTTTCTTTGGTACCAAACTTAAAAACAATGACCGCAGACAGAGCTTTGTCATTGACCTTCTGAAAGCAAAAATGTTTTAAAAATGCTCAACTTAGCTTTTTTTCAAAACTCCTATTAAAATGAATAAAAGGGGAAAAAAAAGTGAGTCTTGGCCAGAGCTGATCATTTGCCCCAGGACAGGTCCCTCTTCTTGGGTATCTGAAGTCCATTCCTGTTCTTTATCCTTCAGCTTTGTCTAATTTAAAAGCCTTCATTACTAGTTCTAATAATTATTTCTTTTCCAAATCCATTTAGACAACATTAGAAAGGAAATTTGATGTCCTACCTGAATACTAGAGTGCCCAGTATGTGGCAAATGTTTCACAATTAAATGTGCAAAAATCAGTATTGCAATTGTATTGTTTGTAAGTGCCAAGGCACTGGCATTCAGGTGATGTAGGGGTGGCCATCTGTGAAGAGAGTCTGGGCTACTCTGTGCCAGACATAGCTGTTTCCAGTCAGCTCCAACTGTCCCACCACATGGCACAGCTGAGCCCAGAATCCAAGGTGGTAGTACCTCTGTGAAAAAATATTCCAGAAAAGGCAAAAAATGGCACACAGCCAGAGTGAGGAGGGAAAACAAAATGAGAAACAACAGAGGGAACACCAAAGTCAGAGAAGGAGGAGGAGAAGGAGGTGCTCTACAGCACCAAAGCAGGTATCTGCACTGCAGCCTGGAGGACACCATGCTGGAGCAGCAGAGTATTTCCTGGACTGCATCCTATTGAGAACCACTAATGGAGCAAGGGAAATGAATGAGGGGGCAGAATCAGCAGATAGGAACAGTTATGGAATGACCACAAGCTGCACTCCCCATTCGCCTGCATATATACTAAGTCTAACACTCTCCACACGTCCGTTACTGTTTAAGGAAAGTATGAGGGTGTAGGAGATGGAATCTCCAAAGCCTCAGTACACACCTTCACTGCTAACTGTTGACCTAGGAAAATAAAATTTTACAGAAAATGAAAATTTTCTGATTCAACTATTTGGTGTCAAATAAACCAGGTAATATTACCCTTTTAATGAACTGTTAAATGTGTTACATACTTTTTCTGTCTCCCTATTATATTTGTTCTACCTAGACTTTCCCATCTGAATGTAATCTATTTATGTCCATCTGTTCCTTTGCCAGCTGTAACACTTCTGTTGCTTTTTTTTTTGGTATGACATGGTACCCCTGATTTAAACTTTGCACTTTCAGTTAAAATTTCTTTAATATGCATGACCAGAATTGATCAGAGAACTCCAAAGAGCATATTTCTACAGTGAATAAACTATGTACTCTTCAGTTGCATTTCCTTTTCTCAACAGACTTTGTTGTCTGTTTTTGTATTAACAAGGCAAATAGCTTTCTTCCCCTCTTCTACCTCTTTCTACCGTAAGTTTTCTTCAAACACAAGACTTGTTCATTCACACATATAATATTCAATATATATTATATGTGTGGTTTCCTGAGGTCCTCCAAATGCATATGATAATGTTCCCTTTGGTGTCACTTTGGATGGTCTTAAAATTTAAATAGTGTGCTCCTGCTGTTATACTCCTTTACTCTAGGTTGATCTGCTGGCCATACTCTTGGGGGACAAAGCCCTAGAGGGAAGAGGGGCCCAGGACAGCTTATCAGTGTTCAAGGATCACCTTCTCCATGCCCAGGAGCAAAGCATACCCACAAAGAGGAAAAAAGGATAGAATGCTGGGAGACCTGCTTGGATGAGCAAGATGCTCCTGGACACGCTGGCACACACACACACACACACACACACACACAAACTCTACAAGGAGTGGAAGAAAGGACAGCTGGAATGGGAGGCATATAAGGAAGCTGCCCGAGCAGCAGGAGACCTGGTTAGAAAAGCTAAAGCTCAGCTAGAATTAAATCTAGCCAGGGAGATCAAGGGGAATATTAAAAATTCCTATAGGTATATTAACGGTAAAAAGAAGACTAGAGAAGGTGTGGGACCCCTCAGAAAGGAAACAGGTGAACTGGTGACAAGTGACATGGAGAAGGCTGAGTCTTCAGTGGCAAGGGCTCCAGCCACATTCCCAGAAAAATGGAAGATAATGGCAGGAACTAGAAGAAAGAACTGCCCACTGTGAGTGAAGATCAGGTTTGTGACCATCTGAAGAACATGAAAGTGTTCAAGTCCATGGGACCTGACAGGATACACCCACAGGTGATGAGGGAACTGGCAGATGAGGTTGCTAAATGTCTCTCTATCATATTCCAAAAGTCTTGACAGTCCAGAGAAGTCCCCACTGACTTGAAAAGAGGAAACATAACTCTCATTTTCACAAAGGGAAAGAGAGATGACCCAGGGAACCATAGGCCATTCAGTCTCACCTCTGTGTCTGGTAAGATCATGGAGCAGATCCTCCTGGAAGCACTGCTGAGGCAGAAGAATAACAAAGAGGTGGCTGAGTACAATCAGCACGACTTCACCAAGGGCAAATACTGCCTGACAAAGCTGGTGGCCTTCTATGACAAGGTCACAACATTAATAAATGAAAGTTGAGCAACTGACATAGTTTACCTGGACCCGAGCAAAGCCTTCGACAATGTCCTGTACCACATCCTGGTCTCCAAGCTGGTGCAGAATGGATTTGATGGATGAACCATTCAGTGGATAAAGAACTGGCTTGATGGCTGCAGCCAAAGTGTGGCTATCAATGGTCCATGTCCAAGTGGAGGCCAGTGACAGGTGGAGTCCCTCAAGGGTCAGTACTGGGAACAGTCTTGTTTAACATCTTTGTTGGTGCCATGGACAGTGGCATTGAGTGCACCCTCAGCAAGTTTGCTGTCAACACCAAGCTGTGTGGTGCAGCAGACATGCTAGAGGGAAGGGATAGCATCCAGAGGAACCTTGACAGGCTGGAGAGGTGGGGCCAAGCCCACCATGAGGTTCAACAAGTCCAAGTGCAAGGTCCGGCATCTGGGTCGGGGCAATCCCAGGCACTGATACAGGGTGGGCAGCAACTGGCTTGAGAGCAGCCCTGAAGAAAAGGACCTGGGGGTGCTGGTGGATGAGAAGCTCAACATGAGCCACCACTGTGCACTTGCAGCCCAGAAAGCCAATCACATCCTGGGCTGCATCAACAGAGGCATAGCCAGAAGGTCAAGGGAGGTGATTCTCCCCCTCTATTCTGCTCTGGTGAGACCCCAACTGGAGTACTGCATCCAGTTCTGGAGCCCCTATTCCAGGAAGGATCTGGATGTGCTGGAATGTGTCCGGAGAAGGGCCACAAGGGTGATCAGAGGGCTGGAGCACCTGCCCTATGAGCACAGAGAGAGTTGGGGCTATTCAGTCTGGAGGAGAGAAGGCTCCAAGGGCACCTTATTGTGGACTTCCAGTATTTGAAGGGGGCCTACAAGAAAGCTTGGGAGGGACTTTTTAGGGCGTCAGGTAATGACAGGACTAGGTGGAATGGAGCAAAACTAGAAATGGGTAAATTGAGATTGGATGTTAGGAAGAAGTTCTTTACCATGAGGGTGGTGAGACACTGGAACAGGTTGCCCAGGGAGGTGGTAGAAGCCTCATCCCTGGAGGTTTTCAAGGCCAGGCAGGATGTGGCTCTGAGCATCCTGATCTAGTGTGAGGTGTCCCTGCCCATGGCAGTGGGGTTGGAACTAGATGATACTTGAAGTCCCTTCCAACCCTATCAATTCTATGATTCTATAATCCTTTATTTTCCGGTAGCAATAATGTATGAGGAAAGTACCATTCCAGAAGATTTCCCTCCTCCATTGTGCCGACTGGTCCCAAGATATTATTTACTGCCTGTTCTTTGTTTACATTCTGTTGTCAACAGTGGGATTCATCTTCCCTGCTTAAATATCAAAACCACCTAAGTCAGAATATGAAAAAATCCTCAAGAGAAAAATGAGTGCCTAATAGGAGAATTCATGCTGTCCTGACATAAATGTCTAAAATAAGTAAGACAAATTATATCCTAAATGTACATATTCCTGCCATTTTTCATAAGGTGACCTTAAGGTGACTGAGTTATTTGTAGATTTTTGTACAAAAATAACTGGTTATATGTGAATTCCTCCCCCACCTGTAAATCATTACCCTTCACACCATATTCTTTTTAGCCACATAGATGAAAGTATTTTAAAAGTGCTAAGCAAAAGCCAATAAATTCCACATTACTATAAAATGAGGTTTAATGTGTCACATTCAAATTTTTAAAAGTGAAAGTTATAAAGAGAAACATAAGATTTGAATGCGGTTAGAATTAGAAGTCTAATGTAGCCAGATTGTTTTGTCAAGAATCACATTTCTGCTTGCTTGCTGTGTGAACGTAGTTACCATCAGAAAAGGGTTTCATGGGTCAGTGGCTGAAGCAAGGTACAAAGTGCATGTACAACAAATCTTATCCCTGGGTATGTCGCTGTATTACAATCATAAACTCAATTGGTTAACTAGAATATATAAAAGTAAGATAAGTCCACTGAGAGTTTGAACTGAAGTGGTTTATACCATACATACCAAAATCTCAGGTCTATATTCTCAAGCATTTGATATTAATAATAAACAAAAATAATATGGACAAAATATATAAATTACTTATTTCAAACAAATATAAAAGCCAGGAGATACAGGAGGGTGTGGACAACTGCATCTACATTTTTTTTGAAAGACACCCTCTATTTCAGTATGGTGAAAGTTATTTACTGCTGTGTGCCACAGTTACTCATCCCTCCAGGAAATGTGTTTCAACCACGTAAGAATACCCTACTCACTTGCCATTTAATGCTGCTACTCCAACAGTGCTTCTGGCAATTGACATACTGGCCACAAATGTCCACTGCTGACTTTGAGGGTCCCATCTCTCAACTGTATTCAAGTAACTCCAACCATCATGTCCACCCACTGCATAAATAGGCCCTTCAAGCACTGTAACTCCTAAAATGGAGGAGAGAGAGCGAGAAGATAAAAGCGTACTTTATCAATGGTAAAAAAATAAATATCCAAAACACAGCCAACAAATGAACTTGCATATCCAAAGGGAAAATGGCAACACCAACCTGAAATCTAATTAATTAAGGACTAAAAATAGGAATAAAATTAATGACACTCCGTATGGCTCTCTGAAAAATAGATCTTGTCAAACAAACCTAATAACCTGTCAATGATTTCTGTATATTGCTTACCTTAGTGTCTCATAACATTCTGCTCATTAATTTGCTCTTTAGGATATCAGCAAAGTGCATAATAAATAAATTATGGATGGAATACCTGATAGATTTCAAGTTATTGTCAACCTAAGGGGAATTTCACTGAAAGCAACCTGAGTGGGATTTTACTGAAAGGAATTACTTCTACCAGGGATCCATGGGGAAGGGAAAGAATTTTGAAGTTTTCAGCATTTTTGTCAGTTATCTAGAATAAAATATAAGAATTTTCACTCATGGGAAGCTTGGTGGTGTGGTACAGAATCAAAAAATATTTTTGAAGGCTCAAGCAACTAGCTTACAGCTGCTCCATCAATTTACTTTAGCAAAAGTAAAAAAGAGAAAAAAATTGCAAGAGAATGGGTACTTTCATAGGAAAATAATGTTGGGATATGAAGATTCTTTTATGTAGTGCAGAAAAGTAAAGCAAAATTCATGGAAGTGTAGTAGGAGAAAATTAAATAAGAATCAATTTTTTTACCTAGGAGAATTTTTAATTACCTATTTAAAGGGACTGACAAATTCTCTACCTCACAGGATGTTCTGTTAAGATATAAGGCTCCAGAAGACAGGAACTTTGTATCTTATATCTTTTATCTTATATCTGTGCCTTGAGCACAAGCCCTATGAGGAGAGGCTGAGGGAGCTGGGATTGTTTAGCCTGGAAAAGAGGAGGCTCAGGGGAGACCTCATTGCTCTCTACAGCTACCTGAAAGGTGGTTGTAGCCAGGAAGGGGTTGGCCTCTTCTCTCTAGCAACCAGCACCAGAACAAGGGGACACAGTCTCAAGCTGCACCAAGGGAAGTTTAGGCTCGAGGTGAGAAGAAAGTTCTTCACCGAGAGAGTCGTTCGCCATTGGAATGTGCTGCCCAGGGAGGTGGTGGAGTCACCGTCCCTGGAGGTGTTCAAGAGGGGATTGGATGTGGCACTTGGTGCCATGGTCTACTCATGGGGTCTGTGGTGACAGGTTGGACTCAATGATCTTCGAGGTCTCTTCCAACCTTAGTGATACTGTGATACTGTGATAATGCTAAGCACCTCTTGTTCCCATACAGTGAGCTCAGTAATTTCATTTTATGAATCCATTGGCATTATTCTGAAAAATCTCAGTCTAAACTCAATCCTATACCTAAATCAGTGCACTTTTCTTCCACTCCATTTCACATGACCTGAACTCATCACAAAGCCAGAAAAGAGTATTGCTAAAAGTTCCAGAGAAAGGTGTTTGTTTGATTGCTTTTTCTTACAGAAAAGTCTTTCATTTACAGCAAAGTAATGTTTCCATTTTCTCTGTTTTGTTCTATTTCAGAGAAGTCATTCATTCAAAGCTTAATTTGACTTTAAAATAATATTTACGAATGACTTTGTATAAGTCTCATTTCAGTTGTCACAGAAATGTTCCTACACTTTAAATACTGGTATGGGGGTTGTTTTGTGTGTGTGGTTTTTTTTTTGCTTTTTTAGGTTTGGCTGGTTGGTTGGTTTGGTTTTTCTTTGTTTTGGGGTTGGGTTTTTTTTTGGTGTGTGTTTTTTACTGCCCATCCACAAGAAGGGTCAGATGGATGAACCTGCAAACTACAGGCCTGTCAGCCTGACCTCAGTGCCAGGAAAAATTATGGAGCAGATCATCTTGAGTGCAGTCACACAGAACTTACAGGATTGCCAAGGGATGAGGCCCAGCCAACACGGATTTAGGAAGGGCAGGTCCTGCCTGACCAACCTGATCTCCTTCTCTGATCAGGTGACCTGCCTGGTGGATGTGGGGAAGGCTGTGGATGTGGTCTACCTGGACCTCAGCAAGGCCTTTGATACTGTCCCCCACAGCAAATTCCTGGCCAAGCTGTCAGCCTGTGGTTTGGACAGCAGCACTCTGTGCTGGGATAGGAACTAGCTGGAGGGATGAGCCCAGAGAGTGGTGGTGAATGGTGCCACATCCAGCTGGCAGCTAGTCACTAGTGGTGTCCCCCGGGGATCAGTGTTGGGCCCCATCCTGTTCAATATCTTTATTGATGATCTGGATGAGGGGACTGAGTCTGTCATCAGTAAATTTGGTGTTGATCTGTTAGAGGGCAGAAGAGCTCTGTAGAGGGACCTTGATAGGCTGGACAGATTGCCAGAGTCCAACAGGATGGCATTCAACAAATCCAAGTGCCGGATGCTGCCTTACTGATTCTATGATTCTCTGAATTTTTCATTCTTATAAAATCTGAGCCTCATCATTTGCTGTAGAACTTTCTGTGAACTCATTTTCCAGTTTCTTGTTGTATGAAGAGTCTTCCTTCTAAATGCTTTTAATCAATCATAAGATTCAGCTATATTTTTTCCACACTATTGAAGTGGATATTACATAGAATTCATGATCTATATGTAGGTCAATGTCCATTTTTCAGAATGCAACCAGTAGCAAACTTGTGGGAAGATGTGTCAGTGTCAGCACAGAAAATCTGGAGATAACATGCTGCAGTTGTGTGTGTTTACTGCTTTTTTGTTACCCTCGTATCTAGAGTTACATATATTCTTAAACCCTGAACAAAGAACATTGTTAAAAAACATATTTGCTGTAATTTGTTATAACACTGGACTCTTTAGCTTTTCATTTGTATACACTTCACTTAATGCAAAGTGAAACAGAAAATAAAATTGTTTGGATTAAAAATATAATCATGTTCAAAGAAAGCTAAGGTATGTGAATGCTTCTGTACAAATGCATGGACATGTAACTGGTGTGTAGGTAACACACAAACTCTAACCTCATATAAGCAGAGTTGTATTATTATGCAATGAATTTTACAGCAAAACTATGATGGATGTCAAAACACATCTCATCAGTTTTGAAATGTCCACCTTTTACTTCCTCAGCTAGCTTGTTTCTGCTTTCAGTACAATATAAAGATGACACCATCAATTTACACTTTTTATGTTATTCACAATTTCATACTCTTTGACATGTCCTTTCATATTTGAGTTTTAGTCTCACTTTTTTCCTGCTGTATATTGTCTTCCCAATTATTTAATTCAGTATTGGTAGAAAAATTGCTTTCCACTTGTTTAAAATAATGCTCTTCCTTAATTTTAATGGATTTTTAGTTGAAGCTTTTTTTTTTAATGAAACCTCCATCTAGACCTACAAGCAGAACGAGGACAATGCTTCTATTAAAAGATATTATATTGAATAGGACTTTCCTGTTCCTAAGTGAGAAAATAATTTCCAGCTGACATTTGGAAGTCTCATTGTCGTGAAGCAAAACCTGTACAAGTATATCTCTTTAATATCTTCATTGATGATCTGGATGAGGGGATTGAGAAAGTCATCAGCAAATTTGCAGATGACACCAACTTGGGAGCAGATGTTGATCAGTTAGAGGGCAAAGGGCTCTGCAGAGGGACCTTGACCGACTGGACAGATGGGCAGAGTCCAACAGGATGGCATTCAATAAGTCCAAGTGCTGGGTGTTGCTCTTTGGTCACAACAACCCCATGCAGAGCTACAGGCTGGGGTTGGAGTGGCTGGAGAGCTCCCAAACAGAGAGGGACCTGGGGTCCTGGTTGACAGCTGCCTAAACATGAGCCAGCAGTGTGCCCAGGTGGCCAAGAAGGCCAATGGCATCCTGGTCTGCATTAGGAATAGTGTGGCCAGCAGGAGTAGAGAAGTTATTGTGTCCCTGTACTCTGTATTGGTTAGGCCACACCTTGAGTCCTGTGTCCAGTTCTGGTCCCCTCAGTTTAGGAAGGACATTGAGACACTTGAACGTGTCCAGAGAAGGGCAACAAGGCTGGTGAGAGGCCTTGAGCACAAGCCCTATGAGGAGAGGCTGAGGGAGCTGGGATTGTTTAGCCTGGAGAAGAGGCTCAGGGGTGACCTCATTGCTCTCTACAACTACCTGAAAGGTGGTTGTAGCCAGGAAGGGGTTGGTCTCTTCTCTCTAGCAACCAGCACCAGAACAAGGGGACACAGTCTCAAGTTGTGTCAGGGGAAGTTTAGGCTGGAGGTGAGGAGGAAGTTCTTCACCGAGAGAGTCGTTCACCATTGGAATGTGCTGCCCAGGGAGGTGGTGGAGTCACCATTCCTGGAGGTGTTCAAGAGGGGATTGGATGTGGCACTTGGTGCCATGGGTTAGTCATGAGGTCTGTGGTGACAGGTTGGACTCAATGATCTTCGAGGTCTCTTTCAACCTTGGTGATACTGTGATACTGTGATAATATCATAAGCCCATTCTGGACTGTTTGTGAAGAGAAAGGATACAAGTCCCTGAAAGCTTTTCTTCCTTCAAGTAATTTTTAACAAATTGCCAAAACTAGTTTAAGGCACCAAAAAAAAGGAAAACCAAATCTTTAGGGCTTAATGTTCTGCATGACATAAGTGCATCTACAAAGGGAGGCTTGTATTGTAACAGAGTTAAATTAATCAAAATTATCATCTATCTGAATAAAGAAACTGGAAATTGATGGAATGGATTTATTTATTTATTTATTTTAATTTGGAGAAAATAATAATTCTGACATTGAGGGACTAATTTATTTTATCCATCTTTTAACTGAATTGCCTTTCAAGATTCATGACATTCCTGCAAAGTACCTGTGAAGTACTTTTGCTTTGCGGGTTCTCATACAGTTCCTGGAAAACTGAGGCTAGTAACTCAACTGTGAGTTTTTGTTTTAGGAAAGGAGACAACTGTTCTTAATAGGAGCTAAGTTTTCCATAACACATTGAGTAGTTAGGTGGAGTAAGTATGTTACCAAAAAAAAAATCTTACTGTTTCCCAGAAAATGATTACAAGCTCAATGTTTGTGATTTATTCAGTCATACAGAAGTCATTACCTATTAAACTCCATTTCCTGTAAAAAGATGGGGG
Organism: Colaptes auratus; assembly: GCA_015227895.2. Taxonomy (NCBI): domain Eukaryota; kingdom Metazoa; phylum Chordata; class Aves; order Piciformes; family Picidae; genus Colaptes; species Colaptes auratus. The sequence continues at coordinate 97,797,917 of CM037631.1, read as the reverse complement.
TTTGGGGAATATGTATAGTCTTGGTTACAAACTGTCTTACTGAAATTGCATTTCAACACATTGCTGTTCATCAGTACAATCTGAAATTGGCAGATTCTACAAACATTATTTAAAACACTAAAAGAAACTCTGCAGTCAAGTTGTATATACTGAAAAAAAGATAAAAAAGGAAAAAAAAGCACAAGAAAGAAGGATATGTTGCAGCACCAAGAATAACATTTTTTTCCTACCTGCAAAATCATTCACCTAAGCATTTAGACTTAGGGATTATAAAAGAAAACTGTTATTTTTTACCTCAATGAGACCTAAAAATGAATACTGTCCAGCGTGCAACTGCAGGAATTTTCCTTTGGAATGTCTTCACAAAGCTATGTAGCAAAAATCCTATTATGTCTAATTAGTTGCTGAGATCTGCTTCAATTATTTATACTTGGAGATGGGAATGAGATTTTTAAATTGCTTTTCTGAGATGATACAAAATAATGGAACATTGGGTATCCCATTTCTAACTCTGCCTTTCCTTATGTGCAAGAACTAATTTTACAAAGGGGATTTTTTTTTTAAGTATCAGTTTTTATAAAATAACAGGAAATAACATTTCATACTGGCACTTTTGGACACAAAACGGCAATGAAAAAAATTATCTATGCAGTTAGCTTTACTGTAGCCTCTGCTTTTCGGGATTTCTAGAGGCAGACTTTTAACTGAAAAGGATAAACCTGAATCCAACAACTATTTTTTTAAATAAGAAAACTATCTTTTATGAAGACAGCAGAGAGCAGACATATACAATAATACAATACACCAGGTTGGAAGAGACCTTCAAGATCATCGCGTCCAACCTATCAACCATATGCTGTATCATGACACTGAAGGTGAGGAGACAATCAAATCAGTGACTTGTTAACTGAGCATTAAACAGCCAGACTTCATTATTTTAAACTCTGCATTTATTTAATTTCCCAGGAGCTTTAAATTTCTATTTACTTTCACTCACTCACTTAATACAATTCTGCATTGCTTCCAACAAACACTGCTGCTTTTCCTTACTCTGTTCATGCTCTCTAAGTCTTAATCCACTTCTATTCCATACTACTGATGTCAACATTAAAAAGTAATGATGGTACAGTCCAAATTATTTTAAATTATGCATAATTTAATTAAAGCTACTAATTTTGAGAACCATAACCTTAACTGGGTGTGAAATGCAAGTATTATTTTTTGGATGCTGCATATAGGACTTCCATAGGCTAAGGCGGCATTTAGCATGTGATAAATTCGAGACTTAGATCTGACCTACCTTCCTTAGTGAATATTCAGTGACACATTGTTGAAAATGCCTCTTCCTATGCTTATTCAGAGGCAGGTATCAATGTGGGTGAAAAGAATTATAAAAATATCGCTGCCCTCTTGGGCCAGAAGATATACTGACACGTTAATATCATGCAAATTTATAGAAGATCTGCCTGCCACCTCTTTATTTGCATTCAGTTTTGCAGATGAGACACCAGATTCTAATCTCTGCCAAACTATTATCCGGAGAACATGACTCAGAAATTATTATAAGTGTTGCAGTTATGATCTGTAACTCTTCAGTGAATTGGGTCATGATCTACTGCTTAGTAAGGGTGCAATGTACAATGACAAGTACTTAATAATTCAGGAGAAAAAAAAAACATCCCTGTAATGTTCCTGACAATTAGGAGAAAAATTCAAAGCAAAAATCTAATATACATGCAAATTGATATTGTGGAGAAAATACTTTAAAAGACTCAGATCCTCTGCTGACAGTGAAAGCTAGCTATAATGGAGTTTCAGGGATATTGTCATTATAAAATAACAATAATTTAACTCCATATAGGTGCATTGTACTAGTCAATAGTCCATAAAAGAAAGGGTAAACAGTGCAGCTATGCCAGAGCTCTTGTTTGCTCTTTTTCTGCATGCAGAAATCACCACATAGAGGGAACACATCTCCAGCACAGCGTGGCCTTGTGAGATGATGATCTGCCTAGAAAGATTTACCACTGCAGAAAAGCAAGACATTTCCAGCTAGATCTTGACTAAGAGAACCTTTGTGGCACAAGAGCTTTTCTCTTTAAGCTGTTTGATTTTCCATTCCAGTCATACTGTTAAATTAATACTAGTGAATAATCTTTTGTATGAGAATCTAAATGAAGAAGGGACAGATTAAAGGTGGAAACTGTTTTTTTCCTGTGAATAACAGTCATGGAGATTTTCCTTTGCATTCATGAATCACATATATGATATATGAATGTGGTCTTCATGACTGACACTATGTCAGGGTCCAAATGATCTCATATTTCCAGCATGAACAGAATATGCTGGAGATTTGATATGTAAAACACATGAAACTTGCAGCTCTGTTGATTTAAGAGTGATTCAAACAGATGTCATGTATCTAATTATCCAACAATTAAGTTGCATATATCTAGAGATGTGGAATGACTTTGCCCACTGCAGTAGAATTTGGTCAGTATTAAACGAGCATGGTAGTATTTATGACTGTACTATTCTCAGTTGTCAGTATGATATAACAAAGTCGTACCTTTAAAAGTGTTCTATATCCAATATTCTAGCTTTTGGCACTGTAGCAAGCACTCTACAAAATACATCCTTCTAGAACTCTAGTTGTTGGTGCAAAATAACTTACAGCACTTTGGGGAAAACACATTAATCATAAATACAGTTTCATCATACCAGTTGAGTATGATTCCCCTTAAGATCAGCCTGTTGGTTTCAAAGCTAATTCTATTCTCCTCATTCTACTGATATTTCATTCCACCTGCCTTTAATCTCTCCTCCCATTCAGAAGAACACTGCAGGTTTGAATCTCCCCTGTTGTTCAAAATGGAATCCCAGACACTCATGCATCTGTTTATTTACATCTGTACTTTTTTCCTTTCCCCATAGCATTTTTTTTCTACATACACTCAACATACATAACAATTGGAATTATTTTCCTATATATATTGAAGGAAGGAGACTCATTAACTTTTCCAATAACTTTTGGAATTAGTCTGTTGTAAGTAAGTAGTTTCACCTCAACAGTATTTAAACAAACCAAACCAAACCCAAACCCAACCAGCCAAACACCACCCTCCCCATAAAAACCCCCAAAAACCAACAAACCACAAAACACCAAAACAACAAACAACAAACAAACAAGCATACACAAAACAAAACAATCCCTCCTGAGTTTTATTTGGTTTGGAAGAGGTGAATTTGTCATTTTTGCCTACAGTGTAGCCCAGCAATTGTGGTACATATAAAGAAGACGCCATCCTGCAAGCTAATGGAGAAAGAATGAAAAGAATCCCATTGACTCTCTGTATTTTTATAGTTTATTTTATAGCAACCATGGATGTAACTGTTAAGCTTTAATTTATATTTGGAGCCTACTTTAGTGGTTTCTACTATGTCTTGATGCTTTTTTTTGATCGATTGTAACTCCATAGACAAACATGTATTTACTGGGGCTTCAGTGCTATCTAAAATAGCATCATCACTTATCTGCCTTGGCAAAAGTTTTAAAAATAAAAGAAAGTCAAACTCTTGCTGATTTGAAAATTATCCTTTAGTCTACATTTAAAGATATCATCAGGTTTTCAGTGCTGACCAAGCGATAAACTATGTCTCATAAGGTTCTATGAAAAAAGGTAAAACTCTGACTTTATACTTAATTGGTTTTGCTACAATGCTGTGCATCTGATATATTCTGCTCACAAATTCTCTAGCCTTCTGGCCTGTGTTTTCATGGTGAAAGCGTTTTAAAAAATGTTCATAAAACCAATTCTTTATAGTCTCCATTTCCAAAGAAAGTTTATTTAAACTAAAATTAAGGTGTCAACTCTCCATATTAGAATCATAGAATTGTTAGGGTTGGAAGGGACCCCAAGTATCATCTAGTTCCAATCCCCATGCCATGGGCAGGAACACCTCACACTAGATCAGGATGCTCAGAGCCACATCCTGCCTGGTCTTGAAAACCTCCAGGGATGAGGCTTCTACCACCTCCCTGGGCAACCTGTTCCAGTGTCTCACCACCCTCATGGTAAAGAACTTCTTCCTAACATCCAATCTCAATTTACCCATTTCTAGTTTTGCTCCATTCCACCTAGTCCTGTCATTACCTGACACCCTAAAAAGTCCCTCCCAAGCTTTCTTGTAGGCCCCCTTCAAATACTGGAAGGCCACAATAAGGTGCCCTTGGAGCCTTCTCTCCTCCAGACTGAATAGCCCCAACTCTCTCTGTGCTCATAGGGGAGGTGCTCCAGCCCTCTGATCACCCTTGTGGCCCTTCTCTGGACACATTCCAAAACATCCAGATCCTTCCTGGAATAGGGGCTCCAGAACTGGATGCAGTACTCCAGGTGGGGTCTCACCAGAGCAGAATAGAGGGGGAGAATCACCTCCCTCGACCTTCTGGCTATGCTTCTGTTGATGCAGCCCAGGATGTGATTGGCTTTCTGGGCTGCAAGTGCACAGTGGTGGCTCATGTTGAGCTTCTCATCCACCAGCACCCCCAGGTCCTTTTCTTCAGGGCTGCTCTCAAGCCAGTTGCTGTCCACCCTGTATCAGTGCCTGGGATTGCCCCAACCCAGATGCAGGACCTTGCCTTTGGACTTGTTGAGCTTCATGAGGTTGTCATGGGCCCACCTCTCCAGCCTGTCAAGGTCCCTCTGGTTGCCATCCCTTCCCTCCAGCATGTCTGCTGCACCACACAGCTTTGTGTTGACAGCAAACTTGCTGAGGGTGCACTCAATGCCACTCTCCATGGCACCAACAAAGATGTTAAACAAGACTGTTCCCATTACTGACCCCTGAGGGACTCCACCTGTCACTGGCCTCCACTTGGACATGGACCATTGATAGCCACACTTTGGGTGCAGCCATCAAGCCAGTTCTTTATCCACTGAATGGTCCATCCATCAAACCCATTCTGCACCAGCTTGGAGACTAGGATGTGGTGCGGGACAGTGTTGAAGGCTTGCTCAGGTCCAGGTAAATGGCGTCAGTTGCTCAGCCTTCATCTATTAATGTTATGACCTTGTCGTAGAAGGCCACCAGCTTTGTCAGGCAGGATTTGCCCTTGATGAAGCCATGCCAATTCTACTCACTCATCTCTTTGTTATTCTACTGTCTCAGCAATGCTTCCAGGAGGATCTACTCCATGATCTTACCAGACACAGAGGTGAGACTGAATGGCCTATAGTTCCCTGGGTCATCTCTCTTTCCCTTTTTGAAAATGAGAGTTATGTTTCTCCTTTTCCAGTCAGTGGGGACTTCCCTGGACTGTCATGACTTTTGGAATATGATGGAGAGCCGTTTTAGCAACCTCATCCGCCAGTACCCTCAGAACCCGTGGGTGTATCCTGTCGGGTCCCATGGACTTGAACACTTTCAGGTTCTTGAGATTGTCATGAACCTGATCTTCACTCACCATGGAGCCCTTGCCAGTGAAGACTGAGTTAAAGAAGTCAGTGAGAACCTCTGCCTCTCCATGTCACTTGTCACCAGTTCACCTGTTTCCTTTCTGAGTGGGCATGAGGGAACCCAAAAAGGGAATAATAATAGAATGTGTAAATGGCCTTCATGCTTGTGAGGCCCTGGAGGTGATAAGGTATGTTTTACTTCCAAATCATGTGAGAAAAGGGTGGGAGTAAAACATAACATAGTACTCCTTGTTAGAAACGGATGGGAAGTCAACTGTAGAGAAAAACATCTGTTAAAATAAAGATAAATCAGTGGGCTTAAACAGGTGGCCTGTGGGAAAGTGGAACTGTAATATTCAGGTATGTCTCAGTAAAAGCTCTGGCTCTGCAGGTCCGGGCCATTTTAGAATAGAATAGAATAGAATAGAATAGAATAGAATAGAATAGAATAGAATAGAATAGAATAGGAGTAGAATAGAATAGAATAGTGTAGACAGGTTGGAAGAGACCTTCAAGATCATTGCATCCAACCCATCATCCAACACCATCTAATCAACTAAACCATGGCACCAAGCACCCCATCAAGTCTCCTCCTAAACACCCCCAATGATGGTGACTCCACCACCTCCCCGGGCAGCCCATTCCAATGCGCAATCACTCTCTATGTAGAATTTCTTCCTAACATCCAGCCTAAACCTACCCTGGCACAGCTTGAGACTGTGTCCTCTTGTTCTGCTGTTTTACCCACCCCATGGCAGTGGTCACCTTCTCGCAACTATTCTGTCACTTGTATTTATGTTCTCTGTGTTGAGATCGGCAGGTCCGGGTTCAACATATTTCTTGATACACTCAAGGAAAAATGCAGGCGCCCCACATTCCAGCTGTCCTTTCTTCCATTCCTTGTAGAGTTTCTTTTTGTGTGCCAGCGTGTCCAGGAGCTCCTTGCTCATCCAGCCTGGTCTCCTAGCATTCTTTCCTCTTTGTGGGTATACTTTGCTCCTGGGCATGTAGAAGATGATCCTTGAACACTGACCAGCTGTCCTGGGCTTTGTGCCATGATACTTTGGCCAGCAGATCCCTGAAGTGATCAAAGTCTGCATGCCTAAATTCCAGGGTTGTAATGTTGGGATATGTCCTCCTGGCTGTCCTGAGTATCTTAAATTCTGTTGCTTCATGGTCACTGAATCCAAGGTTATCCCTAATCCTCACACTGCTCACCAGTCCTTCCCTATTGGTGAGAACAAGGTCCAGCATAGCACCTTTTCTCGTTGGTTCCTCTACCATTTGGAGGAGGAAGTTGTCATCTGTGCATTCCAGGAACATCCTGGTTGTTGGTACCTAACTGTGTTGTCCCTTGTGGTGGGTTAATGCCCATCCTGAAAACACGGTGGAGGGCTTGCGAGTGCTTTGCCCTCCCTGCAGGGCATTTTCCCCCTGGGAAACTGAGTCTGTTCCACTCTCCCCCTCCCTGCCCAGCAGAGCATGAGACTGAATGTCGAGATTGTGGGTTCAAGCCGGCAGCGGGCAGCAGTGTCCTCTCTTTTATACCCTAGCTGGGCAGGGAGGGGGGAGTGGAACAGACTGTTTCCCAGGGGGAAAATGCCCTGCAAGGAGGGCAAAGCACTCGCAATCCCTCCACCCTGTTTTCAGGGTGGGCGTTAACCCACCACATCCCTCCAGCAGATGTCAGAAATCCCCCACAAGGACCAGGGCTTGTGAATGCAAAGCCACTTCTGTTTGCCTGTGGAGTGCCTCATCTGCGTGGTTCTGCTGGTCAGGTGGCCTATAGCAGACCCTTACAGTAACATCACCTTCCCGTCTTCCCCTTAATCTTCACCCATATGCTCTCAACCAGCTCATCATCCTTGCCCAGGTGGAGCTCCACTGATTCCAGCTGGTCACTCATATAGAGAGCAACACCTCCTCCCCTCTTACCCTGCCTTTCCTTCCTGAAGAGCTTGTATCGATCTATCCCTACATTCCAGTCATGGGAATCATCCCCCGAGTTTCAGTGGTAGCCACTATGTCACAGCATCCTAGCAGCACAGGGGCCCTTCATTCACCCTGTTTATTGCCCAAGGTGTGTGCATTTGCATAGAAGCACTTCAGCTGTGCTGGCCATGCCACCCTCTTAGGTGAATCCTCCTGGATTCCCTTGGGGTGCCCCAGTGCTTTGTCCTTGGCTTGCCTCAGGGCAACAACTTGAGGCCCTCGCTAGCATTCCACCCCTCTGCCTCTGGTGAGCTGCCCAATGTTTGTCACAGGCCAGCATGAGATTAACAATCCCTTCCCCCTTCAAATCTAGTTTAAAGCCCTATCAATGAGCCTTACCAAGTCCTCATAAACTGCATCTTCAATCTACATTTTTATTGCAATGAAATATTCATTATAAATTTCTGGTATCAACCCACGTGTAACTTTTGGTTTTTCCTTCCCTTGCAGCAATGTGATCTAGCATTGTTATGCTATTATGGATCTATCAAGGTCTCTAGTATTCCCACTGAAGGCATATTTTAAAAATCTGACAAAATGCTAGAAATCTATTGTTAAAAAATGATTTTTTTCTTCATTTCATCAAGTGAAAGCAAAGGAATAAAATATTTTATTCATGACAATTCATTTGCAGAATTTTTATTATGTAGAATAAATTGATTTTAATAATTGATTTTTACTCACTTTAAAAAGGAATAATTCTACCAGTGTTAAATAGCTCAGTGCAGGCTTCCTACTACGTTACCTCTAGATTTAAGATTTTATGCACTTTGTAATAAATTAGATGTACATTTTAAATTGCATTTAAATAGAAGGTTTTCTACAATTTTACTATGTCCTTTGTTTTAGTTTTGTATCTTAAACAGTTTGTTAAGAACACACATTTTTAGCATTTCTCTAAATCTATGTACACATCTGAATGAACGCCCAATACCACACCTTTGTATTTCTATCTAAAAGTTCTAGTGCAACTCATTATTGGAATCCAAGTTAACTTTGCTTTACTAGAGTTATAAATTACTTTTTATATTATTGTTTTCCATAAAGAATTCTAGGTTAATACACTTCTGAAGCTAACAAGTCCAAGACATATTTACCTAATATACCTACACTACTGAATAATTTTATTAATATTTAATTAACTCTCTCATTTTTTCTTGTATTTGGGAGGCGTGGAAAACAGCATTAAAGCTGTTCCTATAAAGAAGCAACCTGGACTTTCAAAAGAACCAAACAACAAACAACCAAACCCCACAAACCAAAAAGAATATAACTTTTTTTTTTCCTTTTTCCACAGGCCAACACTGGAGCTTTTATTGTAGCAATATCTGGTAGAAAATTCTCAAATCTAGCTGAACCTGAATTTTAGTATGTTGATATATGAAAGAAAAAAGTTATGCAGTGTCCAAATCCTTACTGCAGGAGGATATGGGAACATGTCACCTTATTTGTAATATTCTACTGTATATATTCCTACTTAGGGGGATGAATCCTATCCTAAATTCTTAGCTGCCTAGAACTGTACAGTGTTTAGATATGATGTAAGCTATCACACACATTTAAAATGTTTAATAAATAATAATATATTTTTGAAATTTACAAATTCTTTGCAAAGCACCTCATTAATTTTAAATCACTGACACAGACAATGATGTACTTTTAAAACTAGTTAAAATACTTTAAGATTATAATTTAACGATTTGCAAGCTATATAGGCTTAGACTAATTAATGTCTTTACATGTATTTTCCTTCTGAGGTCTACCATGTAGTAAGAATAAACTCAAAGGCAAGATAAATTATATAGAATAGAATAGAATAGAATAGAATAGAATAGAATAGAATAGAATAGACCAAGTTGGAAGAGACCTTCAAGATCATTGCGTCCAACCCATCACCAACACCATCTAATCAACTAAACCATGCAACCAAGCACCCCATCAAGTCTCCTCCTAAACACCCCCAGTGATGGACACTCCACCACCTCCCCAGGCAGACCATTCCAATGGGCAATCACTCTATGAAGAACTTCTTCCTAACATCCAGCCTCAACCTCCCCTGGCACAGCTTGGGACTGTGTCCTCTTGTTCTGGTGCTGGTTGCCTGGGAGAAGAGACCAGCCCCCACCTGTCCACAACCTCCCTTCAGGTAGTTGTAGAGAGCAATAAGGTCACCCCTGAGTCTCCTCTTCTCCAGGCTAAGCAACCCCAGCTCCCTCAGCCTCTCCTCACAGGGCTTGTGTTCCAAACCCCTCACCAACTTTGTTGCCCTTCTCTGGACACGTTCCAGCAAGTCAACATCTTTCCTAAACTGAGGTGCCCAGAACTGGACACAGGACTCAAGGTGTGGCCTAACCAGTATGCAGAACATAAATTTTTGTGCCATTCTGAATGCACACAAACATGAAGTTAGAGTTAAATGAATTCACATTTCATTCTTGATTTTCTTTACTAAGAATTAGAATCTTCTGTTGATGCATCAGAAGGAATCATGACTCCTCATGAATGAACTCTCTAGGCAATTTCTGATAAATAGATAAATTATAATATGGTCCCATGACATGTTGATTTAACACACTTTCAGATAGTGCTTGATAGTGCTAAAAACAAAGATTGAAGAAGTGAGCATATTCTTAACAGTTAACAAGGAATACATATATATAAGCATTGTCTTAGTGTCTTACAATTGCAAAGCTGTCTACTATTTTTTTTTCCCCCTCAGCTAATTTTTTCTCTTGCCCTGCTTCATCTGTTGCATTCTAGAGCAGCAATTAAGGAAGCTGAAAATCAAGCTGGGTCTAAGAAGCAGGGTGGGCCATTCTCTTTCAGTGAAATACAGAAATATACTTTTATGCAAACACATAATGCCATTTGATATTTGCGTCAACAACATTAAAGACATTCGGGAATATTTTATCCTACAGTCCCTAACTTCCCATATTTTCTTTCCACTTCTGATTCTTGAACTTAGTCTTTTAAATATTCATTATTGAACATGACATTTTAATGACAATCACATTCTTCACTCTAACTGTAAGCATACTCCCTAGGTCCTTTGGAATACAGTTACCTTTTTATTTAGCTGTTTCAGAACAATGTGTTGAAGCCATAACCTGCTGTGCAAACTGAGACTCATAAACTCTTTAGGCACTCTGGGACAATTCTCTCTGGGCAGAATTTCTATTTACCCCAGGCCTATATGCTAAATCTAAGGCTCTTCCATCAGCAATGGATATGTTTATAGCATTTTCATTCAGACAATTCCAACTGGCAAAATTCTAAAGTTTAAACTAGTTTACAATTGATTCCCTATCTCTTCTCTTTCTCTCATTCCCCTCTATGCAGCATATGAAGTCTATTTATGAAGCAATTCTGCACCCACTTTTCTTATTTCTTTGCTGAATTTATAATCTAAAAATTACTTTATATTTTTCCCCCTCTTTGTTCTTTCAGTGTCTTTCTGCCTTGCCTATATGGGTTTTGATGAGGTCTTTCTGTTTCATATGTTTTACCTTCATCGTAATTTTGTTTGTTCTTTTCATTGCTTTTCTACCTTCTTATTATTCTTTCATACTACATACTGTTTTATGGCCTTCTTGACAGGCATATTAGAATCACTTTTTGCTGAAATAATAGTTTTCAATCCCACAGTCTACCCTTTCTTTATTTTTCATGTGTACTAGTTATTACAATCACTGCCACTACCATAGCTTTCCTTCCTCTTCTATTGGCAGAGCTGAAACTGCTTAGCAGTCCAGCACAGAGCCACAAAGATGATTAAGGGAGTGGAATACCTCCCTTACGAGGAAATGCTGAGGGAACTGAGTCTCTCTAGCTTGGAGAGGAGGAGACTGAGACGTAACCTCAGTAATGATTATAAATATGTGAAGGGTGAGTGTCATGAGAATTAAGCCTGTCTCTTCGCAGAGATGCCCAATGATAGGACATGGGGCAATGGATGCAAGCTGGAGTATAGAAGGTTCCATATGAATATAAGGAAAATCTTCTTCACTGTGAGGATGACAAAACACTGGAACAGCTTCCCAGAGAGGTTGTGAAGTCTCCTCTGGAGATATTCAAAACCTGTCTGGTGCATTCCTCTGTGACCTGCTTGCTCTAGGTAATCCTGCACTGGCAGAGGGTTTGGATTAGATGATCTTTCGAGGTCCCTTCCAGCCCCTAATGTTCTGTCATTCTGTGGTTCTGTGAGTCCTAGAGTATGTACTTTCACTACAAGATCTGTCAGTTTTCATTTTTCTCATTTCTTATTTCTACATATATCAACTTCTACACATATGTTCTACTGATAATATGAAGACAGAATAAATTGAATAAAGAATAAATTGCTTGTGACTTCAGTTACATCTGAAATTTTTAGCTGAAGCAAAAAAAAAAAGTCTAAAGGCAAAGTAAAAATATTTCTTACTGCAAATTAATTTCTTATTACAAAGGGAATTTACTAAAAGAATAACCTTATAGTAGGTATTTCTGGGGAAAAAATATTCAGATGAAAATTCTGCAGCATAAAAATTCAAAAGTGCTTCCTCACAAACCCAAAACACTCACAAGTGGTCAAATGCTACGTGTGCTGCATTTTTCCTCCTGCAGAAATCGTACCAGTTTCTCTCCAGTCACAACCTCAACATTTCTGAACATGCATTTTTTTGACTGATTGCAAAGGGTTGTCAGTCACGGCTCCATCTCTCGTGTCACCAGGAAAAGTTTTTTTCTCTACCAGGTATCCCCTAATGTTTTATTAATATTTTCCTCTGTTACAGCTGAATTTGTTGTATTTTTACACCCTTGGGAACAGCACTGAAAATAATAACAGCTTCTCTAAAATTCTGGAACATTCTTTAAAAAGATTTGTATATATTTCTGGAGCAGTATAATTAAATTTAAACTTAGGAAACTATTTTAGATCACAGAGCTATTTAGTGCCATGCTACCATTTGATCTAGATTCTCATCACTATTTCTTGTTTTAAGACATGCTTAACAGAAAAAAAATACATTATGCCAGCCACTGTAGAAATGTATGTTCTAAGTGTCAATAGGTGGCAAGGGGGGGAGGCAAACATACTTCACTTTGTGAGATACTGACATGGGAGTACACTATAAGGCTTGCTGCCAATTGGAAACTGTGAGAATGGACATAACCCAGTGTGTCTTTCCATTTGTTTTTCACGATGTTGGAATATCACATCAATTACAATACAATACAATACAATACACCACCAGGTTGGAAGAGACCTTCAAGATCATCATGCCCAACCCATCAACCAATCCAACCCACCTAAATACGATACAATACTACCCACTTAAACAACTAAACCATGGCACCAAGCATCCCATCAAGCCTCTCCTGGAACACCCCCAATGAAGGTGACTCCACCACCTCCAGGGGCAGCCCATTCCAATGGGCAATCATTCTCTCTGTATAGAACTTCTTCCTAACATCCAGTCTAAACCTCCCCTGGTGCAGCCTGAGACTGTGTCCTCTTGTTCTGGTACTGGCTGCCTGGGAGAAGAGACCAACCTCTGCCTGGCTACAACCTCCCTTCAGGTAGTTGTAGAGAGCAATAAAGTCTCCCCTGTGCCTCCTCTTCTCCAGGCTAAGCAACCCCAGCTCCCTCAGCCTTTCCTCATAGGGCTTGTGTTCCAAACCCCTCACCAACTTCGTTGCCCTTCTCTGGACACGCTCTAGCAAGACAACATCCTTCCTAAACTGAGGGGCCCAGAACTGGACACAGTACTCAAGGTGTGGCCTAACCAGTGCAGTGTCCAGGGGCAGAATGACCTCCCTGCTCCTGCTGGCCACACTGATTTTAGCAGACCAATGAACAGTACTGTTTCTTATGCCCTATGAAAGTTACATTGCAGTAAGTATGTCCTATCGATTGTAAACTCCTTTAAGAAAAAAAACAACTCATCATTCTACACTTAAGATTAAAAAAAATTTTGTTCTTGAAACATCATAAAATTATTTCTGCAAATGAATAAACCTGAGCTTTTTTCCTACAGTACATATACAATATACATAATTGACTAATTTTTTTTCTGAGCAAACAATATAACTGTCTTTTGTTTAATTTCATAGTTTCATAGTTTCAGTTAGGGTTGGAAGGGACCACAAGGATCATCCAATTCCAACCCCCCTGCCATGGGCAGGGACACTCTACACTAGATCAGGCTGGCCAGAGCCTCATCCAGCCTGGTCTAATAATATCTCCCCCACACCAAATATCTATTTCCTTGAGTAGAGAAGAGACATAAAATGTGCTTGGTTAATGCTGATACTGGTATGGACAATAGACTTAAAAAAAATCCAACTAAACCAGAACCCAACTTATCTGAAAACAGGCTATGGGAAAAAATGCTCTCAGTCATGATGAAAATATTGCTGCAAATACTTTGTATAGTGTATATGTCCATCACTGACACAGTTTATAGCCTTTCTTTCGTGCTGTACTGGATAAATGAAAACACATAATGTTTTGATTAAAAATAAGTAATACCCTGACTGTTTGATAACTAAAGTTGTTCTTTTCAAAATCAGTGCATTTTGTCACTAACTTGTGTAAGTTTCAGAATTTCTTTCCCTCTTCCTTTGTTTTTCATTTTGGTTATTGTTTGGGTTTTTTTTTGTTCCTTTTCCCCAGTATTATTTCGGTAAAGAATAAACCCCCCCAAAAAAACAAACAAGGGAAAAAACAACATAAAAGCCCTTTAATTTTCTGTATGCTTTTAGTGATCTAACAAGAACAATTGAATCAGTTGGAATCAGTTATTGCTACTGTTCACCTTGCTACAACAGCTTACGAATACTCAGTTTTCCATTGGAAATTATATATCTAAAAAACTATCTGAGAAATCTTTTTAAAACATGGTTTTCCTTACCTAAGCCATGTCTATGTGTTGACATTGGTGGTAACACAGTCCAGGCCTTGGTCTTTGGGTTGTAGCATTCAACAGTGTTTAATGTCTTTAAGCCATCCCGGCCTCCAATGACAAACAGCTTGTCATCGATGACAGCAACACCAAACTGAAGCCTCCTGCCATTCATCACTCCAGCCTGAATCCATATATTTGTTCTGAGATCATACTTTTCAATAGTTGTAGCACCTGATGAGATATAATAATAGGATAATGTATACCAAAAGATAGAAAAACTTCAACATTATTTTCTGATTACTTCAAACATCTTGGCAAATATTTTGTTTCTTTAGATAAAGTAGCCCCTGAAATAGAAACATGTATGTGTATATGTGTATGTATATATGTGAAAGAACAAGAAGACACAGTCTCAAGCTGCGCCAGGGGAGGTTTAGGCTGGATGTTAGGAAGAAATTCTTCACAGAAAGGGTAATTGGCCATTGGAATGGGCTACCCAGGGAGGCGGTGGAGTCACCACCACTGGAAGTGTTTAGTGCCATGGTTTAGTTGAATTGATGGTGTGGGTGATAAGTTGGACTTGATGATCTCGAAGGTCTTTTCTGACCTGGTTAATCTGTAATTCTGTAATATATATGTGTGTTATATATATATATATATATATATATAATAAATATATAATATATATATATATATATAATATATATATGTGTGTGTGTGTGTGTGTGTGTGTATAACTTTTTTCCTGCTCCAAAGATTGAAAGAAAAACTTAAATGGCCCTTATGGAACAAAGCATTGGCAAGTCTGACTAACAGTATGCTCTGATTTTATGTTGGTGTTTTTTTTTGTTACAGTTCAATGACCTAAGATAAAGTCATTACATTTTATTCCAATATTCCATATAGCATAAAATAAGTCTATAAATTACCTTATATCTTCAGCAAAGTTTAGAACCTGTATTTTAATCTGGGTTCATTGTATTTTTCTTATTTTAGGTACTTGTGTAGCTTTTTTTTAGACGTGTTTCTGATGGAAGTACAGAATGTTTTACTTACAGTCTCAAGTAAAATGTTTAAAGAATGTTTCCATATACAGTCAAAAACGTTTTCTTGTGAAACTTTAATTTCTTCTTTCATTTTAATTACTTATACAGATGAACTCAAAAGCTATAAAGACTGTTACATATAACTTGACAGTTAATCATGAAAAATCATTCAGAAGCCTCTGCTGTTAAAAGTAACTTGTATGCAATATGCAAAGACAAGAAATGAAGAGTTTATTAACAAAAACAGATGGACAAAGGAAGTATAATTAGCTTAAGTAGATTCCAGAAAATTAAATAAGTAATGCATTACATTAATTGTAATATGAGTATAGGAAATGTTATTTAAAACAAAAACACATTCTTCTTTTTTTTTTTTCATGTGACAGATGAGTTTAAATTAATCCTTAAGAGATAGACTTGATAATTCATCTGATATATAACCAGTTTTATTTTCGCATGCTTTATTTCCAATGTTTAAAATCCCTACAGAAAGAATTATTAAGCTTTACCAGCTGAATATTTGGCTAATAATGAAAGGTTAGAATTCCATGGGAAACCATTCTTTTAGGAAGAGCAATGAACCAAGTGGAAATAAACATCATGAAAACAATATTTTTGTTAATTGAAATAAAAAAGATATAATTGAAATTCAATTTGCATCCAAGTGTAGCAGAGCAGCAATAATGTTCAATTCAACTCTATATACTAAATCTTGTGCTAGTTTTATGAAGCTGCAACATATATGAAACAATTTTTGCATTTGATGGAGACATTCATTTTTTTGTCAATACAATACAATACAATACAATACAATACAATAAATCCATGTTGGAAGAGACCTTCAAGATCATCGTGTCCAACCTATCAACCAATCCAACCCACCTAAACAACTAGATCATGGCACCATGCACCCCATCAAGTCTCCTCCTGAACACCTCCAATGATGGTGACTCCACCACCTCCCTAATTTAAAATTCACAATCTCTGTAAATGCACTGATGAAAGGACGTTGTAGAAAGGCTGGTGCTGGTTTATTCTCACATTCAGTTAGTGATAGAACAAGAGGGAATGGCCTTAAGCTACAACTGGGTAGGTTTAGACTTGACAGTAGGAAAAAATAATTCACAGAAAGAGTGGTCAGGCACTAGAATGTGCTGCCCAGGGAGGTGGTTGAGTTTCCAACCCTGGATATGTTTAAAAGTCATTTGGATGTGGTGCTTGGGGATATGGTTTAGGGGTGAACTTTGTAGAGTATGGGTATCAGTTGGACTTGGCGATCATGAGGGTCTTTTCCAATGTGAATGTTTCTGTGATTCTGTGATTAATCTTTAGGTTCAAAAGAGCCAAAATACAGATTAGGATACAGTTGATTTGTGGTGCTGCAGGACATATTATAATGATGCACATTAATAAAGTTATGTTTTAATGCTTGAAATTTTTGTACGTAGAAACTGTTCATGGTAGAAGCTAGAATGGTATCATATGAGTCTGCTGAGACAGCACAATGCTTCCTACTTTGATGGTAAAGAGCATAGTTTAAAAACTATCATTCTGATTTCAGAAAATTTTACTAACAATGGCTAACAGGCTCTGGCCAGCCTGATCTAGTGTGAGGTGTCCCTACCCATGGCAGGGGGGTTGGAACTAGATGATCCCTGCGGTCCCTTCCAACCCTGACTAATTCTATGATTCTATGAATATAGGCTTTGAATTATGGCCAGCCACATATTTTCAAATGTTGGTCAAGTCTGAGTTTGCCACAGTGTTTTACTAAATTACATGCTGAGCATCTAATCCAGCCGTTTCTGGAGTGTCTGAATTCTGTTTATCCAGTAACATGCTTTTAAAATTAATAACCAACATCATCATCCACAGGAACAACAAAAAATATTGCAATGTAGAAATAAAAAAAAGACTTAAACTATTGTAGTCCTTGGATAAAATCATCCTATAGGTGAAGAAAAGATGATAGAATCACATAAAGTATTATGGATATGTTGTCAATGAGCAGAAAAGCATACTTTCATTCTTTCTTGGCTAAATTTTATTCCATGCACCCCACAGAAGTCAGTTCCCAGCACTGGAATACCCACAGACTCTCCATGGATGCCAAGATCATATGGAAAAGAATGTGAAAGTAACATCATAACTGTATGTGATAGCAGTCTTCCTACAGAAATCGTGAGTCACAGTAGGCTTTTTTTTAGTATATGTCATCACTGCATTCAGGTCAGCTGCACTATTTCATATCAGTCTTGCATTCCTTACACTTTTCTCAAAAACATCGAGCCAAGGTAAAAATCTCATTGCTTGACTTCAGTGACTCTCAGTATCAACAACCAGTCTGCAAGCTGTAAACTGTGTAATGCTTGCTACAACACTTCAATCAATCCACTAGAGCTGTACACAACAAATCATAAACAGCAAATAGCATGCAGAAAACATCTACTCTGCCTATTACTGCAGTAAATAATGAAGCAATACAATACCATACAATACAATACAATACACCAGGTTGGAAGAGACCTTCAAGATCATCGCGTCCAACCTATCAACCAATCCAACCCACCTAAATACAATACAATACCGTACAATACAACCCACCTAAACAACTAAACCGTGGCACCAAGCATCCCATCAAGCCTCTTCTTGAACACCTCCAATGAAGGTGACTCCACCACCTCCACGGGCAGCCCATTCCAATGGGCAATCACTCTCTCTGTATAGAATTTCTTCCTAACATCCAGTCTAAACCTGCCCTGGCACAGCCTGAGACTGTGTCCTCTTGTTCTGGTACTGGCTGCCTGGGAGAAGAGACCAACCTCTGCCTGTCTACAACCTCCCTTCAGGTAGTTGTAGAGAGCAAGAAGGTCACCCCTCCTCCTCTCCAGGCTAAGCAACCCCAGCTCCCTCAGCCTCTCCTCATAGGGCTTGTCTTCCAAACCCCTCACCAACTTTGTTGCTCTTCTCTGGACACACTCCAGCAAGTCAACATCCTTCCTAAACTGAGGGGCCCAGAACTGGACACAGTACTCAAGGTGTGGCCTAACCAGTGCAGTGTACAGGGGCAGAATGACCTCCCTGCTCCTGCTGGCCACACTGTTTCTGATGCAGGCCAGGATGCCATTGGCCTTCTTGGCTGCCTGGGCACACTGCAGGCTCATGTTCAGCCTACAATCAACCAGCACCCCCAGGTCCCTCTCTGCCTGGCCGCTCTCCAGCCATTCTGACCCCAGCCTGTAGCACTGCATGGGGTTGCTGTGGCCAATGTGCAGAGCCCGGCACTTGGATGTGTTCAATCTCATGCCGTTGGATTCTGCCCATCTGTCCAGCCTGTCGAGGTCCCTCTGCAAAGCACCTCTACCCTCCAGCAGATCAACTACTGCCCCCAGCTTGGTGTCATCCGCAAAGCAGCTGTGACCTCCTTCTTATAGCCCCAACTGCAAAATGATGTAACATTGCCTATTCTGTTAACGCATCAGACATGACATGTCTTATCATACAACTGGATATCGTAATCTAAACAAACAAACAAATTGGAAAAAAAAAATAGGTGCTATATCCTCACCATGAAGATAGTCAAACAAATCAAACAGTTTGTCCAAAGACACTGGGTAGTCTTCATCCTTGAAGGTTTTCAAACAAATCAAATAGTTTGTCCAAAGATACTGGATAGTCTTCATCTTGAAGGTTTTCAAGACCAAAATGGATCTCACAGAAGACTCTGCTTTGGACTTAAGAACTCCCAAGTTCTCTTCCAACCTGAATTATCCTGTGACTCTGATTGCACAATCTCGGATGGAGATTGTGCCCATCAATTTCTATTCCTAGGCACAATTAACTTTCAGTAAGAGAAAACCTCATATATGATAGTTTTATTTAAGGTTGTGAAAACGAATTGTGTGAATAAAAGACCACTGCAGTCCCCTGCATCTTCCACTACATCATGTATTTATTTGAATTTGTTATTTCTATAGTATTTACATAAACAACTACCCATGAAAAATATACATAGTCATGAACAATTAACTATTCCTTAACAATTCCTTGCCAACTTTCACTCACAACAGAACTATATGAAGTCCTCTAACTTGAAAACAAAGAAGAGCAATTTACCAGACACATCAGACATTAGTACTGTTTTGAATGTGCTTTCTCAAATTTAATGTGTTATAAGAATACAAACAAAATAGTTTTTAATGAGCATTAAGCCATCCCTAGTTCAAGTCATGAGATTACATCCAGTTCAGTGACACATGGATCATTGTTTCTGCTCAGGTACTTCTCGTGGAAAAAAATAAAACAAAAATGTAATTAAAGAAACAAAAAACCCTCTCATGATAATGCTGTTCTGGTCTAAACTGAACTAGTTTTCTTTTGCATCTCTACAGCCCATGAGTCCTAAAAATTACCCTAGATGAAGGCAATGAAAATGATGCTAACATCATTTGCAATGTAAGGCAATTCTTTATGTTTAGTCTGTCCTTCATTCCTATATGAACAGAGAATTACTGGGACAGACTAGATTAAAAAAAAAAACAACCCAACACAATAAACTTTTATAGAAGGTGATTATTTCTGACAAAGTAACAGATTCTTTTCTTTACTTCAACTGACTTGATCCTGAAAGTAAAAGGATTTTCTGCACAAGAGAACATATGGCAAAATCTTGATTAAGTGTAACAGGACTTTACTAGACAAATCAGTTTAGCTACTTAAGTTTCAGATACTGTGGGTACACAAAATCAATAACATATTGGAATATTGATTTTTCATCCATCATATAGTTAATGATTTGCACATACTTCAAAAAGAATTATTACATTGCCAAATGTTGACATCACAAAACCCACTAATTTCCTTGCTCTGAAAAAGAGAAAAAGCAGAAGCTCTAAAGTACCCTGAGATGCATCAAACACAGTACAAGTAGCTGGATGAAAGAGCTGCTTATCTCACTGTATTCAGCACTGGTGTGGCCTCACCTTGAGTGCTGTGTGCAGTTCTCGATTCTATAGTTTAAGGAGTATGTTAAGGTACTTGAATGCATCCAGAGCAGGGCAACAAAGCTGGTGAAAGTGATAGAAGGCCTATAAGAAGCAGCTGAGGACTTTGGGCTTGTCTAGACTGGAAAAAAGGAGGCTAAGGGGCCATCATAACTATAACTTCCTGAAAGGGAGGCGTTGATCTCTTCTCCCTTCTACACAGTAATGGGATGTGTGGGAACAATTCAAAACTGTTCCAGGGGAGGTTTAGACTGGACATTAGGAAGTATTTTTTTACCAAGAGGGTGGTCAAACACTAGAACAGGCTTCCTAGAAAGGTAGTTGATATCCCAAGTCTGTCAGTATTTAAGAGGCATTTGGAAAATGATGTTCTTAACATACTTTAACATTTGTTCAGCCCTGAACTGGTCAGGCAGTTAGACTGGATGACCATTGCAAGGTCCCTGAAATATTGCTGTACTGTGTTGTTCTATTCAATTCTATTCTATTCTATTCTATTCTATTCTATTCTATTCTATTCTATTTCTAAAAACTTACAGATCTTGTCTGCAAAGTGAATGATTTTAAAGACTTTCTGATAAAGAGTAGTTATATTATTTTTATTCATATTAAATATTTGAAGATGATAATACAGAGAAATAAATAAGGCCTAGCCTCTTTCAAGAGAATTTACAGATTCAACACAATGCTTGAAACATCTCTGTTAGCCATAGCTCTTTCTGTAGGAATACTCTCTACTTCACTGTAGATTTCCTGAAATCTATTGATTGTATCATCTTCTGCATCATTGTTGATGGGCACATCATCAATGGTAATCTCATTACCAACAAGGGCATTGCTTCACTTTGATGACAACACCTTTGAGCTAATTCTGCTTGTCACTGCAAAAAGATTGTTCTGAAAATATGTCTCCTGTCCTGATTTGTAAGTATCATAATTTCAACAGGCAGCAATGTCATTCCCAGTTTCTCTCAGATATTTCTGCTGATTCTGTAATGACCTTAAACACTTGTCTTATGGCAAGGCTACTTGAGCTAAATAATTCATAAACATCAAGTTTTTGGTAACTATGTTGTAATTCTGTTTTAACATATATTTAGGCAACTGATGCTTTATGAGTTCATGTTATTGCCAGGAGTCTAAGTGAATTATAGAATCATAGAATCATTTAGGTTGTAAAAGATTATCAAGTCCAACCATTACCATAGCATTATCAAGTCCACCACTAAACCTTGTCCCTAAGTACCACATCTACATGACTTTTATATACCTCCAGGGATGGTGACTCAAACACTCCCCCAGGCAGCCTGTTCCAATGCTTGAGAAATCTTTCAGTGGAAAGTTTTTTCTCATATCTAATCTAAACCTTCCCTGGTTTAAGGCTATTTCCTCTTGTCAGACATTTGTTACTTGGGAAAAGAGTCCGACTCTGACCTCATTTCAGGTAGCTGTATAGAGTGATAAGGTCTCCCTTCAGCCTGCTTAACTCCAGACTAAGGAACCTCAGGTCCTTCAGACACTTTTTGATCCTGAACTACATTTTTTACCTTCTGCATGTGAGTCTCAGCAGTTTGGACCTGACACCACATGGTGTCCTGGAAGGTGGGAAATAAAGGACATGATTTGTGAAAAGATGGTTGGAGATTTATGCAGAGATCATTGTCCTCTTTTTGAAGTATATAGAGAAACTTATTCACCACAGTTTGATTCCTGAGAAATGCATGCTTGGCTGCAGATGATGCCTTCAGTTACAAAAAGGCTCCAGAGGGTCACTGCCAGATTCATTTAATAAGTAGGTTATGTCTTAGAGTCATTTGGTGAAAAAAGCCATGGAGATTGCTGTATGCACTGTGATGGAGCTTTTCCAGAAGCTTGTACTTAAAGGACTTCTTGAAAATCCTCTTAGAGTGGTCTTAGCCTCATTGCTGCATAAAGCCACATTTGTCTTCACAACAGGCTATTTCTCATTTCATTTTCTGAATACATGGCCTCTTTGAGAACACTGACTTTGAGCAACTGCCAGACAGCAGTATTCTTTTCCTGCATAAACCTGAAGGTCTCCATGATGCTCATGAATGAGGCATTTCCTTTGGTCTTATACATACTAATATATCTCTCACCTGTCTTGATGGTCTAGTCCCCTACTTGGACAGCTAGCAGGATTCTTCCATATTTGCAACCTTTTCTACAAATCCTTCTTTTGTAAGAAATCTAGGTTACAGATTGGAATAAATCCATGAGATTCTCAAGATAAGTCTCTAATACCAGCTCCACTGGACTGCGGCCACATCATACACCAGGGTGGTGAAGGCCTGGAATGGGTTGTCCAGGGAGGTGGTTGAGGCCCCGTCCCTTGCGGTGTTTAAGACCAGGCTGGACGAGGCTCTGTCCAGCCTGATCTAGGGTAGAGTGTCCCTGCCCATGGCAGGGGGGTTGGAACTAGATGATCCTTGTGGTCCCTTCCAACCCTAACTGAAACTATGAAACTATGAAACTATGCTGTAAAGACAGACATCTTGTTCTCTGAAAGCCCCTGCAGTCATGGCATACTGTCAGTAAACAATGAGCAATGAGAGCTGCTTTCTGAACTGCAGTGTGCACTCCAGTGTAGTAGGACACTAGACAAGGGATAATGAGGTGAAATGCAACACCAAAACGGAGGTGAACCATTTCAACCCATCACTGAAAAGCATCATTACATTTCTTATCATGTGTAGACAAGGCCTGAACCTGAATGCCAGCATGAGTTCAAGTTACAATTATATATATGCATATATAAATATATGTGTTTATATATAATGCATACCTTTTTTTAAAGAGAGATAAGTGCTTATAATTTTAAACACACATGCCATGTTTTAAACATGTAAATAAACCAGGAAAGCAGAATATTTATCTATCTTTAAGTCTCTGTTTTAGAAGGGATTTGACTAGATGACCTTCAAAGGTCCCTTCCAACCCAGACCATTCTATAACTCTATGATTCTACAATTCTATGATTCTACAATTCTATGATTGTAAAAGCTCCTGAAAAGTATACTAGTTATAAATACATCCTTAAAATTGTAACAAAATGCCAAGTCATAGCCACTGTCATCACAGATGAAACTCTAACTTTATTTTGGATAATAATAAGCTACTGGATGTTTCTAGAAGACTTGGTTTTGACTTAAAAGAGGGGCAGTAATCAGAGATTGCAAGTGTTCTTATCTGAGTAAAAACAATCTAAGAACTTCAGACCAATATGAAGTATGTAAAGTACTGCATCATTTTACTGTGAGGGACATTTTTCCATATACATATTCTCAATAAGGGACATCCGCTGACTATAGATGGTCAGTGGTACTATAAGTATTATGAGATTATGTAGGTCAAAGTAGTTATGGTAGATGTCTATCTTTACAGAAAGACATCATTCAGTGATTAGGACTAAATTATGAGTCACATTAAACTTGACCTTTGTATGTACTTCAGATTTTTATTGACATTCCATCTCTCTACTTGTCAGTAGAAAGTTGATGGAATTTTAGTCTCGTATTCTTCATCATTAAATAAATTCCTCTCTTTTTTTTCTCATTTTCAGTAGAAATCATTTTCTTTTCTTGTTTGGCACATCAGCTACCATAATTGCTCTCTAAAAAATTATACAGTATTTATATGACTGGAAAAAAGAAGAAATATGCAAGTCTTTTATTAATCTGGTATAACAGAAAGAAAGTGGGAAACTGGAAACGTTACTGAAACAGGGACCACAGATGGTGCAACTGGTCTACAGGTCACAAAGGGCCTATAATTCTCTAACCAACATCTCTCTCTCTCTATATATATATATATATAAATAAAATGTCAAATATATATATATATATATATATATATCTATATCTCAATAAAATGTCAATAAAATGTTTCCATGGTGCATCTAAGTAACTTAAGCACACATAACAGGTCTAGCTCCTTTGAGGGCTCCATGGTTTTGTATTAAGCATCTGTTCCACAAGTTCAGGAAGCTATGACTTTCTCAGGTGCCACAGAAAATTAGCAGAATTATAGGGGAAAATAAACAAACAAACCTGAGAAGAAACAGAACTAAATAAATTCAACAGAATGAGAAATAGATAAGAGAGATCCTAAATTATGTTAGAAGCTGGAGGAAGCCCAAAAGATCCATGAAGGGCCTGCTGCTGAATTTACTATAATACTGATGTGATTTTATTGCATTAAGAACAATGTGGTGCTGCATTTAGAATTGTGAATAGTTGTAAAATTATTACTTGTGATTAAAGTAAATAAGAAGAAATTCAGGATGCAAACAGGCTGTAGATTTCAGAGCCAGAAAAATATACATAATTTATCCTGTTTACTGAGGTAGTATGTAAAGACCTACACACAAATACGGCTTACTGTCTTAGGCACTGCAAAAATCAAACGTACGAATCAACTGTGTATCTTATAGACTGAAAACCAGACCCAGGCAGTAAAATAAATAAGGCATATAAAAATAATGTGATAGCAGCATGTACTGGTTCATTCTACAGCCATACATTTATTTGCTAGATTTAACTAGGTAAATTAATGGGGGGGGGGAAGGTGAAAGGAAAATGAAAAAAGGAGATGGTAGGACAAAGATGAGATCACGTGAATAACTTGATGGTGGAAATAAATACTTTTGCAGAGCAGGAATGATGACATCCAGGGATGAGATAGAACAGTGGTGATACTCCTCTACAGCTACACTGATATCATATTACAGTAGAATAGAATAAACCAGGTTGGAAGAGACCTTCAAGATCACCGCGTCCAACCCATCAACCAATCCAACCCACCTAAACAACTAAACCATTCTCTGAACAGACATGGTGTCTCCCTTTGTTAAATATCCTGGCTGTTATTGATAGCTAGGATTTATTCAAGTCATCCTATCAGGTGTGGGGAGGGATAGAGTTTCAAATGTGAAAATGTAGGTATCCCCAATTTGAGATGTTTGTATAAGCTCCCAGCCAAGTCCTGGTCAGAAGAAGGTGAGGGATAGGAACCATGAGCAAAGACCGAAAGTTTCAGGGTGTATATGGCTTAAGACTCTGACTTCTGCATTGCCGTTTTGACTAGCTCTAGAGAGCATCTTGATACATGCATGTATGTTCACAGTTCCCATTCACTGAGCTTACTTTCTTTGTGTCCTGTACATTAAAACAAGGCCCTTCATATAGGGAGTCAAAACAGGAAGTAGCCACTTACTGATAGAGTATTTTCCCACTTAATATTTTTGTATTTACATCCAGCATGTGGCCTTTTTTTTCTCCTATATGTGCCTGAGCTTTCCCATAAATAGGAAGAGATAACTAAATTTTCATACCCCAAAAAGACGAGATCTTAAAGACTGAGGAACTTGGGCACATTGTAATAAACAATGTATCATTACCTTTTACAGTGTAATGTTCTTGTTTGAAGTTATGTGCTTGGCCTATACTTAAAGTCATGGACTTTGGGCTGATAAGATTATGGCATTGCCCTTGTGTCTATATCCAGCCAGTTTTCAGATAGGAGTTAAGAGTAACCAAGTTAACAGAATGCATCCATACCACCAAATATAACGGATGCCAGCTCTCTCCCTGGTCCTGAATGCTTAGATATCGTGCATATTTGTTCCTTAATAGGTTCTAGTGGGAGCAGTAAAACAAAAACTGAAGAATTTTTGGAACATGTCTGGGTGCAACATTTGCTTCAGGGTCCATTCCTCATTGGCTGACTGGATGACAATGTAGCATATTTGATTCATTTCATTATGCAGTAACTTTAAAAAGGATTTTAAGGCTTTCCATGATCAAGCATGATATAAAAACTCCATTCTAGTTGTCTGTGATACTGGCCTCGCATTATTTCATTACCTCTGAACAAATGCATATGTAAAGAATAATTAGATTGCAGGACAATTTGCCACCAGATCTGGAGGGACAATAGAGTATTCCCTGGACATATGCATCTGGCAAAAGAGGGAACAAACTCTTTCCCCATTCACTTTTACCACTTCTAACAGGAGATCAGCATTTAGAGTCAAACAACTCATTTTAAACCATCTGTACTGGATTCTGTGGTCCTGCTCTGGCAGGGGTTTGGACTCTGTGATCTCTGGAGTGCCCTTCCAACCCCTAACATCCTGTGATCCTGTCATGATGTGGCACAGTGGAGGAATAGCCAGTCTGTTAGACACAGGTTCCAGTGACAACAGTTGATAGCATCACAGGTGATAGCATCACACGTGAGCTGAGATCAGAAAATCTTCTCTCTGACATTAGTAGTAGATGGCAGTCAGCAGAGCCAACACCTGAGACAACTTCTTAACTGTGAAAACTCAAAAAATATACAATGTTGGTTAATAATGTCTACCTCAGTCTATACCAGCTGCAATAGGATGTCTTACCAGTTTTAGGAATCTGTGGATAACTACTTTTTTTCTAATTCCCATGAATAAACCAAAGTAATTCTGATTATATGTAACAGAAAACCAGAAAATTCATTTTCCCAAGAACAGGAGGATACAAGGAAACTGTTTGGAACATATTATGATATGAACAAACTACATAAAGCAAAAATCATTCATTTTTAGCTGCAGCATATGTGCTGATTATGCAGCGACAGACATTTCCTCATTAAACAAAACAGCTCAGTGGAAGAGCACAGTATAAGTAAAACACACACACATAGGCTCAAATTAAAACATGGTTAGCTTGTGTATTACTCTAGTGATTTTCTAGCCACCTAATGGTAAAAAATGTAAAACACGACAAAGATATTAGACTGAGTTTAAGATCTTGGATACAAAACTGCAAAGATTATAAAGAAAAGCGAATACATACAACATTTAGAATCTTACAATAAATATATTCTCAGGCAGTTCCTCTATACACACAAACATGCAGAAACCCCTATTTATTTTCTGATGGACAGATCTCTAAAAAAAGTCTGAGTTATTTCAGTGAGTAGAACTGAAGTCAGAGTATATGAAAAAGACATCGAGATGAAGCAGAATTCAAGAAATAGCTATGTGCACAACTAACAGCAGTGTGTGGGAAACTTAAAACCTATACCATGACTCTGAGAACACAAATGACTTCTAATAAGACATTAAGAATTTTTCTTAATGTTTTGGGTATTCTTCAACTTCTCTTTTTTTAACTTAAATTCTTATTGTTATCCAGCTGGGTATTGGATGAGATTAGCTCTGTGTATTATTCATATTTTCATGGGCATTAAGAGCCCTGATTAATCAAGGTTTATGAAGTAATAAGAGATCTACAGAGAAAGAAAATTTTAGAAATTAAATTACTGTAGATAATCAGGGAACTTTTGGATGAAGATCCAATTGCTGCTGACAACTCCTCTGTGTACACAGCAGGGGTACATCCAATTCTTCCATCAAATGATTATGATGAAACAATAAAGTACTAGACCTCACAATTTTGCCTTCAACCACAAATCAGTTCACCCTTGCACAATACAGATGCCCTCTTTTGTTGTTGCTTTAGTTATCATTTGCAAGCTTGTGAAATTGTTTTAGTTGTCTACTACACTGGTTTTCTAAAGTTAAGCATGATACACTTCCTTGCTAATGATTTGCAAATCAAGAACTTTATAGAAAACAGAGTATCACAGAATCATTTCAGTTGGAAAAAAACTTTAAGATCATTGAGTACAAACATTATCTAACTCTATCAAGTCTGAGGCTAAATCATATGCCTTAGCACCACATTTTTGCATCTTTTGATGGGGTGCTTGGTGCCATGGTTTAGTTGTTTAGGTGGGTTGGATTGGTTGATGGGTTGGAGGTGATGATCTTGAAGGTCTCTTCCAACCTGGTTTATGCTATTGTATTGTATAAAGCTGACCATTATTCTCTTTATTTTAGCATAAAAAAGACTAAACCTACAGCAAGGTCATTGCTTGAAAAAGAATAAATATATTGTAATATTGTTTGGAAGACCAAGTTTTAAGTCAAATGCAGAAATGTCTAGAGCCTGTCTTAAGTATTTTTAAACAATAGACTACAGGAAGTCAGATAAACTTCATAAAAGATGTATGAGAAAATGATCATAATTGATCCATTTTAGTTAAGTATAAATGCAGGAATTTGGTATAAAGAAAGTGAAAATTGCTTCTGAAGCAGATGCAAATGCAAACACCTCCTCTTTGCCCCAGCCCCCACCTTAGTATTCAATGTTGAAATTTCCAGTATAAATACAATACAATACAATACAATACAATACAATACAACAGGTTGGAAGAGACCTTCAAGATCACCACGTCCAACCCATCAACCAATCCAACCCACCTAAATACAATACAGCACAATACAGTACAAAACAGTATAATGAACTATGTTTTTTTTCATAGCTAGAAAGATGCATTATTTAAAGCCACCAAGAAGGCTGGGAGCTCTACATTCTTCATCACAATTTTATTTCTGTTTTCCTGTAAGACATTGTGCTAATTTTGTTATTATTACTGTTGTTGATGTATACTCTGACCATTTTGTTCAAGGATTAAAGATACTGCTGTGAGTAGGTGCAACATTATGGCCTTAAACTAGCCATCTGCAACATTACATTTTGATCTGAAAAGATGGTTCCTCAAGTGGAATGAATGCTACTTTAATAGGTTGCTGATGAAAAATTTCAATTTATCAAGAAGAATTTCTTGGTAGAGTTATCCAGAAAACAGTGTAGCAACTAACTCCTCTTTAGTTACTGTATGAAATTCCTTTAAGCACTTAAAAATGCTGTAACCATAATTATTGTATACAATAATTATGTATGTATTGTATACAATAATTATGGTTACAGAATTTTTACATAATTTACATAATTATTGCACACATAATTATACATAATATACATACATAATACATAAAAATTTTGTTAGGACTTTCCAAAATGTAACATAAGTAAATATTGGAAAAACCTTTGGGAATATTCAGTTAATCAGTATGATCAGAATTCCCAAAAATATGATGATTTTTTCCATTAATGGTTTTATTTAAAAACATCAGAAATAACAGCTTTTTGGCAGCAATTTTAGGTAATGCCTTAAGTTTTGGGTACCTTGTTTTATAAGAGTTATGTTTTATAACATATTAATGAATATAAACTACAACACAGGAGGTTCCACCTCAACATGTGTGGTGGTTTGAACCTTAACTGGGATTTAAGAGCTCAGCTGGGGGCAAGACTGAGAATCCCTCCTCCATTCCCCCCTCCTCTTTCCCAATAGAGAGAACAAAAACAAAGGGAAGGGGAAAAATCCACCAACAAATAATCTGGAGTCAGTCTGGAAGTCAAGAGGTAAAAGTTTTCTTTAAAATATATATATATATATATATATATATATATATATAACAGGAAGGGTTCACAAGGGGTGAGGAACAAGGGTGGATGGGGGAAAAATAAAATGTATGCAAAACCAGTCCACCAGGCGTCGATGTAGCAGGGAGCGGACCAGGCCTGACCACATGGCAGAGAAGCAGGAAGCCAGCAGCTTCCAGGCAAGGCAAGTCAGGAGCCAAAAAGAACACTAATAGCTGCGGTGTCTTCCTTTTTTATAGGCTTGCTGGACAGTGGGGGGGGAGTGGAACAGACTAACTCATTTTCCCGGGGGAAAACCCCCTCCAGGGAAGGCAATGCTTTCACAAGCCCCTTTCCCCTCCCTGCTTTCAGGACAGGCTTAACCCATCACAACATGAGGAGGAACTTCTTCACTGTGAGGGTCACTGAGCACTGGAACAGGCTCCCCAGAGAGGTTGTTGATTCTCTTTCTCTGGAGACTTTCAAGATCCATCTGGATGTGTTCCTGTGTGAGCTGTGCTTGATTCTATGGTCCTGCTCTGGCAGGGGGGTTTGAATCAATCTTCAGAGGTCCCTTCCAACCCCTAACATCCTGTGATCCTGTGTGATCCTGTATTATTTTGGTTTTATCTTGTTTTAAAATTACTGAAGCAGTTTCATTACTGATTTATGTTATGCAGTACACCTTTGCTTATCAACAAAACACATGCCTCATTTAAAAGCTGTTCTGTTCCCACTGGAATTTATGCAAATAAGGTGTTAACATCAAAAATAAAAGTTCTCTATGTGACAGCAGCAAATGCTGGGGCAGCTGCATCTCCTGCAGGAGGAGTGTGCATCCAGTGGAGCTCCCACTACTGGGGAAGAGGTGATGGTGACCTTCACAAACTGTAAGATAGAGGGTACCTGTACCTGTGATTGTGTATGTGCACCTGTGCTTGCAACTAGAAGTTTGAGGAATTTGCTCAAGAAAGTTGTTCAGAAATTTGAAGAAGTTGTCTCATATTTTGTGTCTCAAATTGCAGTTTATCATTTGCATGACTGATACTGATCCAAAACACACAGTTCATCTGATTGTCAGTTAATTATGTATCACAACTATGTCAATAAGCTCCTTTGATCATGATTTAGTTTACAAGATGCAAACTGAGAAGTTTGGCACTGTAACAGCACCAATTTCCCATTACCCTTGGCCTTTTATAATTTATCATTATAGCTGTACAGATGTTCATTCATACTTCTGAGCTGCTGGCTCTGTTCCTGGGTGATTCTGTTTTGCTGCAATTACCTCTCTCTAAGGTAAACCTATTGTAAAGGATGATATGCTTAATATGCATGGATAGGAGCCAGCTAATACACAATATCCACTGGGCCTTCTGTAGTCCAGAGAGATAAATGCATTATATTATTAAGTTTTCAAGTTTAAATTGTTAAAAATAAGACAAAAGCTGTACTGAAGCTTACTTGGATGTTCTTATGCTTGAAACTACAGCCTCTTGGGTGTGAAGATTTGGTATGAAGATCTATGAAATGGACAAAGGTGCAAGACAGAGCTGGAGGTTCCAACAATTTTAAAGTCTTATCCATGCTGGCTGTTGAAGGTGGTTCCAGCAGTGAGCTGTCTCCAGAACAACATCTAGGATTTGTGCTGGAAGAAACTATTTGCCTTATTCCAAAGCAAATTCCAGTAATAACAACCTTTAAGGAAACTTGAGTAATCAGAGAACACAAATTAGTTAGTGTAGGGGAAAAGCTAATGTTTCTAACAGAATAGGTTTCTCTAAATTGTCCAGCTGTGATGCATGTATCTTCTCTAGAACACCTTTATCAATGACATTGATGAGGGGACAGAGTGTCTGCTCATCAAGTTTACTGATGATACCAAGCCATTTGGTGAGACTTGGACACACTGGAGAGTTGGGCAAAGAGGAACCTAATGAGGTTCATGGATAAATGCAGAGTCCTGCATCTGGGAAGGAATAAAAAATTGCACCAGTACAGGTTAGGAGGCGATCTGCTAGAGAGCAGCCCTGTGGAGAAGGACCTGGGAGTCCTGGTGGATAATAAGTTATCCATGGGACAGCAATGTGCCCTTGTGGCCAAGAGGGCCACTAGTATGCTGGGGTGCATTAAGAGGATTGTGTCCAGAAGATTGATGGAGGTTCTCCTCTCCCTCTACTCTGCCCTGGTGAGATCTCACCTGGAATACTCCATCCAGTTTTGGGCTCTCCAATTCAAGAGGGACAAGGAACTAATTGAGAGTCCAATGGAAGTCTATGAGGATGATTAAGGGACTGGAGCATGGGCCCTATGAGGAGAAGCTGAGAGACCTGTGGCTTTTTATTCTGGAGAAGAGAAGACTGAGATGGGATTTAAGAAATGTTTATAAATATATTAGGGCTAGGTGTCAAGTGGGAAGGGACAGACTCTTCTCCATTGCACCCTGTGACAGCCCTATGACAAGTCCTATGAGGACAGGCTGAGGGAGCTGGGGTTGCTTAGCCTGGAGAAGAGGAGACTGAGGGGTGACCTTATTGCTCTCTACAACTACCTGAAGGGAGGTTGTGGACAGGCAGAGGTTGGTCTCTTCTCCCAGGCAGCCAGCACCAGAACAAGGGGACACAGTCTTAAGCTGTGCCAGGGGAGGTTTAGACTGGATGTTAGGAAGAAGTTCTATACAGAGAGAGTGATTGCCCATTGGAATGGACTGCCCAGGGAGGTGGTGGAGTCACCATCATTGGAGGTGTTCAGGAGGAGACTTGATGGGGTGCTTGGTGCCATGGTTTAGTTGTTTAGGTGGGTTGGATTGGTTGATAGGTTGGACGCGATGATCTTGAAGGTCTCTTCCAACCTGGTTTATTGTATTGTATTGTATAGGACAAGGGGTAATGGATATAAACTACAGTACAGAGGGTTCCACCTCAACATGAGGAAGAACTTCTTCACTGTGAGGTTCACAGTGCACTGGAACAGGCTGCTCAGTGAAGTTATGGAGTCTCCTCTGGACACTTTCAGGATCCATCTGCATGCATTTCTGTGTGACCTGTGCTAAATTCTATGATCCTGCTCTGGCAGGGGGGTGTGGACTCAATGATCTCCAGAGTTCCCTTCCAGCGCCTAACATCCTGTGATCCTGTGATATGTAAGGTTTACACTTTTTTCCCCTGTGATAAAATACTTCCACTATCAGAGAACAGAGTACACATTGGGGAAGTAATAAGCATAGACACAGGGGTGCTCTTGAACAAAGTACACATCAGGGAAGTAATAAGCAGGGACACAGGGGTGTTGTTGCACTTTGGGCTGGGTGCCCTCTGCTATGGGGGGGTGCTTCCTGTGTCCAGAGGTCCAGCCCAGTGGGTGGACACAGGAAACTAGGTATTTCTACCATAATTCTCTGCACCACCACTATAAGATCCTGTGCAAGGTCTGGCACCTCCTCTTTCTTCCTCGCTGTGCCCAGTAACTGGGGGAGATGTTGTCTCCCGGCCATGGGCCTGGCTAGGCCCAAGGCCACAGGGGGATGGGCAGTCTCAGATCTGGCCAGCTGAGACTAGCCTAGCAGGGGGGAGGGGGGAAGGAGCCCTGGGGGTCTTGGATGTACCTCCAGGTGGGGATGGGATCTTCCTGGGTATGTTTTGGGATTTTCTTTTGTCACTGTGCTTCTGGCTCTCTGTAAACATTCACTGCTTTTTCATTTAAACTTTCCATCACTTCTGCAATCTGTTTGTCTGAGTTATTTTTGCCTGTGGTGGGGAGGGGGGCTGCCTCAACCCACTACAGGTGTTCTTAGGAGAATAACCCCTCACACATTCTTATGAAGGCAGCAGCCTGTTGGCACAGCTATTTGACTGCATAGGTTCTACCAATCACTGTGAATACTAGAGCAACAGATTGGCAAGGTGGGGCGTTTGTGGGATGATTAAATTTATCTTCTGTGATACATTTGTCTCTTCCCTTATATTTGAAGCCATATAGTTGTCAGAATAGATAATTTCAGGTTCTTCTCTTTATTTCAAACTGTAAGCAAATCAGCAATTTCAGAAGTTAACTACACTGAAAAAAAAAATGCCAGAAAGTAACTTATGTAAAAGAAGTACTGAAAAACTACCAGATGGTGTCACAATCTGGGTATTTTCCTATTCAGAAATGCACAGGCAAATCAAAGTACTATTCCTGCAGATTGGCCTAAAAGGCAGAATGTTCTGCAACATATTGAAATTCACTGGAGTGAAAAGAAGAAAAAATGTTAAAAGAGAATGATTTTAGTGTGATTTATACATTTAGTCATCTTACTAGTCATTAGTGTATTTCATATTCTCCTGGTGAATAAATTAACCAAGCTCCACCTTTACAATTACTTTATCATGTTATAGAATCACAGAATATTTCACAGAATCAAAGAAACATTCAGGTTGGAAAAGACCCTCAGGATCATCAAGTCCATCCCATAACCCTAATTCTACAGAGTTCATATCCCCAAGCACCACATCTAAATGACTTTTAAACACATCCAGGGTTGGTGACTCAACCACTTCCCCAGGCAGCACATTCCAATGCCTGACCACTCTTTCTGTGAATTTTTTTTCCCTAATGTCCAGTCTAAACCTACCCAGTTGCAGCTTGAGGCCATTCCCTCTTGTCCTATCACTAATTACTTGTGAGAAAAGTCCAGCAGTAACCTCCATACAACATCCTTTTAGGTAGTTGTAGACAACAATGAGGTCTTCTTCAAACTAAACAGCCCCAGCTCCTTCAAGTTGCTCTTCATAAGATTTAGTCTCCAGGCCCTTCACCAGCTTCATTGTCCTCCTCTGCACTTGCTCCAGCACCTCCACATCTCTCCTGTATAGAGGTGCACAAAACTGAACACAATAATCGAGTTGTGGCCTCACCAGAGATGAGTACAAGGGGACAATCACCTTCCTACTCCTGCTGGACAGAGCATTTCTAATACAAGCCAGAATGCCACTGGCTTTCTTGGCCACCTGGGCAAACTCCTGGCTCATATTCAGCTGCTTTTGAGGTTGTAAGTACCTCTGAAGGTCATCCGGGTCCAAGTACCCTGTTCAAACAGGGCCACATTGTCAGTTGCCCTGGGTCTTGTCTTGAGAGTTTTAATCTCTCCAGTGACAGCTGCCAGGGGAGGTTTAGACTCGAGGTGAGGAGGAATCACTGAGCGAGTCATTCGTCCCAGGTGGTGGAGTCGCCGTCCCTGGAGGTGTTCACGTGGCACTTGGTGCCATGGTCTAGTTATGAGGTCTGTTGGGACAGGTTTTGATGATCCTTGGGGTCCTTCCAACCACTGTGATACTGTGATACTGAGATTCTACAATGTCCCTGGGCAGGGTCACAAGCTCAATCACCTTCACCCTTGTCTTTCAATTTATGTCCACTGTTTCTGGTCCTGTCACTAGGCACCACTGAGAAGAACCTGTTTCTGTTCCAAATACACCCTCATTTCAGGTTTATACACTGTTTATACACTGTATATATATATATATATACACATTGAGTCTTCTTTGTGATGAACAGTTCCAGCTCTCTCAGCCTTTCCTCATAATAGGGATGTTCCAGTCATCATCTTTGTGGCCCTTGACTGGAGAGTCTAGCAGTTCCTTCTCTCTCTTATACTGGCCAGCACAGATCTGCACACAGCACTCCAGGCATGGTCTCTCAAGTTCTGAGCACAGCAAGAGGATTACCTCCTCCCTCAACCTACTTGCAATACTTTGCATAATGCAGCTCAGGATACCATTTGCCTTCTTTGTGACAAGGCCATACTGCTGGCTCCTGCTCAATTTGCTGTCCACCACGACCCACAGAAATCACAGAACAGTGGAGGGTGGTAAGGGTCTCTTGTCCAATTTCTCTGCTTAAGCAGAGTCTCCTATTTTTCAGTGCTCAAACCTGTGCACTTAATATACCAGTATTCAGGATACCAGGATCATTCTTCCATTTCCAGAGGCTATATTACCTTTGTAGTTTCAAGTCACCTGAGCTATCTGAGAAGCTGCATGACTTGTAGTTTTGGCACAAAACACAGCTCACAGGAGCAAGAAAGTTGGCTGGAATTGGGGAACACTTCTCCAAAGATGTAATTAAATATCTCTAAATATCTCACAAGAAACACATGCCTGAATCACTATTGATGGTCATCCTAAAGTTGCCTAAAGAATCTTGCAAACCTCTCCATAATAGAATGACTATTTTGTCCCCAACTACTATTTGGGGGGAGTCGATTAGAGATTTGAAATTAAGTCATATATGTTAAAGTATTAGCAAGTATTTCCAGTGAGACCTGAGCAGACCAGGGAAGATGGAAGCTTTTTGATGACTGAAAAGAGAAGGGACAGAGGGGTCATTTCAACCTCGAAGAAAAGTGGATAAAAGGGGATTTTAAGAGCCCTGTACAGAGAACATGCTGTGATATTACACCTCTAATATCCACAAACTATGGGGCCTGTTCTGCTCAAAACAGAATTCTCATAGCAGGATTTAAGTCAGTAATTACCAAAACATGTGAATATATGTAACTCACGCACATGGGAAGAGACCAAGCATCACCCAGTGCCTCTGCAAATAAGGAAACTTTGCCTACCATTTTTTCCAGTAACTACACAGGAAAAGATTATTTCCTTTTTCTTGATTTACCCCTTGCCACCAAAAAGGTGCACTGCATTGTGCTAATAAGGCTTACAGGTGAGGTACGTAAAGTCACCTGACACGCTGCCACGCACCATGGGGGAAATCTGCTGGGATCATGTCTACATTATCAAGGCAAAGCTTTCTCAGTGCCTTCAAGGCACCAAAATCAAATGAAATGAGGAAAATAATCCCCTAGCACGTCCCTCTATAAAGGCAACAGATACTTTAAAATTCACCAGGTTAAGTCTATGTGACAGTTCACACTACCACAGTCTACCATATAGCAGACAGTGGGATGCAGAAGGTGGATGTTCTGCATGGCTTTCTCTGCTCCGGCAGCTTGACACCTGGAATCACACTGACCTGTGAAACTCTGTCATTTCCTAATATCTGAACAATTGTTATGCATCTCTCTCTTAAAGAACAGACAGAAATTATTTTACTCTCAAAGGAGGTAAAATAAAGATGTTCTCATTAAATTGGAGAGAAATACAGAAATTGTATTTAAAAATATACAAGAAAATACAGAATACATGAATCCTTAACACCTAATACATATACAGGATACATGAAAATCCCCCCAAACCTTCTCCCCAACCAGACTAACCCACAGACCCCAGCTGCTCCTTTTCTGCCAAGCTTCTTTCCAGCTAGATGGCCCTAGCACATACTCATAGTTTCATAGTTTCAGTGGATCATCCAGTTCCAACCCCCCTGCCATGGGCAGGGACGCTCTACACTAGATCAGGCTGGACAGAGCCTCATCCAGCCTGGGCTTAAACACCTCCAGGGACGGGGCCTCAACCACCTCCCTGGATAACCCATTCCAGGGCCTCACCACCCTCATGGTGAAGAACTTCCTCCTCACATCTAGCCTGAATCTCCCCACCTCCAGCTTCATTCCATTCCCCCTATTCCTATCACTACCCAATAGCCTAAGAAGTCCCTCCCCAGCCTTCTTGTAGGCTCCCTTCAGATACTGGAAGGCCACAATGAGGTCACCTCGGAGCCTTCTCTTCTCCAAACTGAACAGCCCCAACTCCTTCAGTCTGTCCTCATAGGAGAAGGGCTCCATGCCTGGGGTTGTTCCTCTCCAGGTGCATACTTTGGAACTCCTCATGTTGAGCTTTGTAAGATTTTTTCCTGAATGTTGTGTTGTCAGATAAATGTAACACAGATAGACAGATAGATATTTCTTAGGAGTTGCTATGGTTCCTTTCATTTGAGTTTATTCACTGTGTGAATCAAACTGAAAATCATACTTTCATTGCAGTTTATCAAACATACACCTAATGAGGAACTTTTGGAACACATTAAAATGATTGAAAAATATTAATTCTTGCAATCAATAATATAGGGCACCTAAAATCACTTGTTCAGTTTCCTGCTTTAAAAAGGTGGGGGTTTTGTTGTTTTTTGTTTGTTTGTTGACAATTAACATCTGTCTGTTCCCTTTGAGCAATCTAAAATTAAATGTAAATTTTGATCCACATTTGTAGTTGTCCAGCTGGGAGATAACAGCCAGCAGAATCAGCTAATGAGTCTTGATACCATGCTGACATTATGCCTGCTGTATAAGGAAAGGGCTGTCTAGGGAAAAAAAGGATCATGGGACTTGGAATTCAGACTGTGATCTGTGACTCTTCCTGTTTCTGTGCATCTTCTTCCACTTATGGGCTTGGGTGTTTCCCTTTTCTGCTTGCTGGCTTGTTGGCTTGGTTTGTCCCCACTCTTGCTAAAAAAAAAATATCTGTATTCTTTTGTGTTATTCCATTAAACTCTCCTTAACTCATGGGACTTTCTGTTATTCTTTTGCTCCTGATCCCGCTTCTCTTCCCACCTGGGGGGAGGAAGGAAGTTGTGGGAGCCTTCTGGGAGCAGCTGTTGGAACTCAGCTGCCGGCTAAGTCAAAACCACAACAGCAATATAGACACTGAGAAATTCAATTATTCATCTGCGTAGCCTGCATGCCTCTTACTTTGGTATTCTAATTTTCTAAAGAAAACCCACCATGATGACAAGCTCATTAGTATGCCAGGATGATTACTTTAATGACAGATACTTTTTGTTGGTTTTGTTCCTGTTTATATATGCAATTATTGTTTTCCTGGTGATTTTTACAAAAAGGTAAAAAAAGAGAAAAAAGGAAACAAATGTGGTCATTGTTACACAAGGCTGACGTAAAGCTAATGGAATATTAGAATAGAATAGAATAGAATAGAATGGAATGGAATAGAATAGAATAGAATAGAATAGAATAGAATAGAGAATAGACCAGGTTGGAAGAGACCTTTAAGATCATCATGTCCAACCTATCATCCAACACCACCTAATCAACTAAACCATGCAACCAAGCACCCTATTAAGTCTCCTCCTGAACACCTCCAGTGATGGTGACTTCACCACCTCCTCAGTCATCCCATTCTCTCTGTGTAGAACTTCCTCCTAACCGCCAGCCTAAACCTCCCCTCGCGCAGCCTGAGACTGTGTCCTCTTGTTCTGGTGCTGGTTGCCTGGGAAAAGAGACCAACCTCTGCCTGGCTACAACCTCCCTTCAGGTAGTTGTAGAGAGCAAGAAGGTCACCCCTCAGTCTCCTCCTCTCCAGGCTAAGCAACCCCAGCTCCCTCAGCCTCTCCTCATAGGGCTTGTGTTCAAAACCCCTCACCAACTTTGTTGCCCTTCTCTTGACATGCTCCAGCAAGACAACATCCTTCCTACACTGAGGGGCCCAGAACTGGACACAGGACTCAAGATGCGGCCTAACCAGTGCAGTGTACAGGGGCAGAATGACCTCCCTGCTCCTGCTGGCCACACTGTTCCTGATGCAGGCCAGGATGCCACAGGCCCTCCTGGCTGCCTGGGCACACTGCAGGCATTACTTGTTTTTTAGTGCATTTAACAATTAACATAAATTATGGTATAATTCTTTGCTATTCCTGGCTAGAGAATGACTGAAAAAACACTAGATTATACATGAATATTTTTATGTTTAAAAAAACCCCCACACCTCTAAATGTGTTATTTTTTTGGGAAAAATGGACTCCAGATAGTGTAAGAAAGAATACTACTATATATTACATGGAACTGAGTAAACATCACATTACAAACATCTGTCTCAGTAAAATCACTCACTTATGCTACCTGAAAAGACTGGAATTTTGTGGCTGAGACACAAATGTTACTTAAATAGAGCAGGCAAGATTTCAGAGGGCTGCTGCAGATTTCTGAATAAAAGTGGTAGGTAGCTTTGTAGAACATCCAATGCACAACTTACTTTGGTTTATTATCCTCCTGAGGCATTTTAACACTATGACTACATGATTCTTTAATTTAACACAACAAATGCCCTCACAGAAAACATACAGGTGAAAACAAACTAGCAGTAAAAGCAGAAGAAACTCATACAGATGACTGATGAGGACAGATACATGATGCTATCAACAAAAAGAGTAGGGTTGGAAAAGAAACAGTCCATTTGTTCCTTCTCAGTTTATCTGTCATGAATATCTGCTTATTTCATGAATAATAACAGCATGTTTTTATTCCTGCTTCACAGGGGCTGCTCCTGGAATCAGACTGGATCTATGGAAGTCCCTAGTCTGAGGTGCCAACCAGGGAGTATATAAACTCCAGCCTGGGGCTGTGTCCCACCAAACAGTTTGCTGTGGGGAATCAGTGCGAGTGAGGAGGGCAGAAGGGCTATTCTGGAGCTAAGAGGAGTAGACAGTCAACCCTATCATTGCCATCATTAACCTAAAGACAACTCAAAATGCTGCCTGACATACACAGCCACCCCACCATTTCTCCATAGCCATTGATTGCAGCATTTCAATTGCGTGAGACCTCCCATCACATTTCAGTGATGTTCATTTTATCACCCTGATGCACAATGGCCTCCAGCTCTTCCTGTTTGTTTCCCATGCTGTGTGCATTAATGTAAATTTCCTTCAATTGATCTAATGGTCCTGCCACCTTTTTGCAGGGAGTTCTAATTCCTACTTAACAGTTCCCTGTTGTTCCTGTGGTTACTAATCCTTGTGTCTTTGCTGCTGTGTGTGTCTCCATTCCCTACAGCCTAGTTCCTTTCAATACTATCTAGTTAGTGCTATGCTACATTAACTTTTCACAATTCCAATCAGTGGCTGCTGGAGTTTAATTATTATCTCCTTTTTTATGGAAAGGAAGGTAACTATAGAACAGATGAAAGAAAAAAAAGATTGATTCAGCATACTAGGCTATCTTTTATGTGATGAGCCACATAACCTTCAGATACTTCCATACTAGCACTTACCCACTGTTTTATATGCTAGTTAATAAATCGCTAATTTGCTTAGCTCATCTAGCTCTTATACGTAACTGTTTCATTATTGGTAGCAAACACCTGGAGGCATGACCTAGTTGTTTAGGTGGGTTGGATTGGTTGATGGGTTGGACGCAATGATCTTGAAGGTCTCTCTCAACCTGGTGTATTGTATTGTATTATTGTATTGTATATATGTAACTAGGAATAGAGTGGCCAGCAGGAGCAGGGAAGTCATTCTGCCCCTGTACTCTGCTTTGGTTGGGCCACACCTTGAGTACTGTGTCCAGTTCTGGGCCCCTCAGTTTAAGAAGGACATTGAGACACTTGAACGTGTCCAGAGAAGGGCAACAAGGCTGGTGAGAGGCACAAGCCCTATGAGGAGAGGCTGAGGGAGCAGGGGTTGTTTAGCCTGGAGAAGAGGAGGCTCAGGGGCGATCTCATTGCTCTCTACAACTACCTAAAGGGTGGTTGTAGCCAGGAAGGGGTTGGTCTCTTCTCTCTAGCAACCAGCACCAGAACAGGGGGACACAGTCTCAAGCTGCACCAGGGGAAGTTTAGGCTCGAAGTGAGGAGAAAGTTCTTCACCGAGAGAGTCATTCGCCATTGTAATGGGCTGCCCGGGGAGGTGGTGGAGTCGCTGTTCCTGGAGGTGTTCAAGAGGGGATTGGACGTGGCACTTGGTGCCATGGTCTAGTCATGGGGTCTGTGGTGACAGGTTGGACTCGATGATCTTTGAGGTCTCTTCCAACCTTAGTGATACTGTGATACTGTGATACTGTAACTACCTGATCATGACAAAAACATCATTGTGAATCACAATCATCCATGTCAGAATTCCAGTTTAGAAATGGGGGGGGGGGGAAGTTAACTATTGCATAGAGATAATACAGTACCAGCATCATCTCACAGTCCAAACACTGAGGCATGCTTTATGAACACAGTGACTCTTCGAAGTGTGCAACCAGCAATCAGGTCTGCTCAACTGACATATGGAAGTAAGGAGCACCACAAGTGGGATGAGTTGAAGTTGTATGGATGGAGATCCCAAGCTATCAGGAAAACAGGTTACACTGGCTATAACAAAGGCTCCTACTACACAGATGGTGCTTTATCATACCTGGTTCCCTCTCAAAAAAGTTTCATCTGCTGTAAATGTACACCAGACCTGGTACTTATGCTTTAGTCAGCTTTCCATCCACAGTGGGCTGAATTGCTGTTACACTGTATCCTCTCCTGTTCCTGCAGGAATAAACTGCTTCTGCCTGACCTGAATCTGCAAGATAGGCTGCATGCTGAGGCTGCAGTTGTTTGTGCAGTCTTCCTATATATTTCTATATTTTGGTTTGTTACACTAAATACTAAGAGATATTTATAGGAAGCTAAAACAAATACAGGTGCACCTTAATTGGGTTTACAGTAATTTCCACTACTTGAATACTTAAAGTTTGGCATCATTTCTCATATATCAAGCACTTTATGATCCAAGGCAAAGTTTTGCTCAAATCTCTTCTTGACATTTAGCTACACAAACATTT
Source organism: Colaptes auratus (assembly GCA_015227895.2). Taxonomy (NCBI): domain Eukaryota; kingdom Metazoa; phylum Chordata; class Aves; order Piciformes; family Picidae; genus Colaptes; species Colaptes auratus. Next base: position 97,755,708 of record CM037631.1, on the reverse strand, counting down.
ACAAATGCTAGAAGGACAAAAATAATCTACAGCTAAAGAGGAAGACATAGTGGCTCCTTCCTCTGTATTTTCCTATTTTCTCAACATTTCACACAAGCACAGATGTCTTACGTCTTTCTCATTGATGTAACTCTATAGGAAAAACATGAAATGTCTTTTTGTGGATGATATTGCCACAGTTATTAAGTCAAACAACTGCAATAACTACACCTAGAAATAGTTGTAAAATACTGAAGATATAAATTTATATTATACTTTTATTTGTCCCATGTATTTTATGTTAGAGCTAATGTTTCTGAAGAGACACCATTCATTCTAAATACAGACATGGAAATGTAAGGTACCATGGAATTGCTAGTGAATTTCAAGGAAAAGTAATAGCAAAAGCCTTTCTGAGTATTATATAGGCTTATAATACAGCCAGTTGCTAGTTCAAATGTTTTATGTCATTCCATTTAAGAAATCAGTGGATTAGACTTCTTACCAGAACTAAAACCACATCATTGTAATTCTTCTTCCCAACAAATAACAACATAATACTTCAACAAAATTTTTACTGCTTGCCCCCCTCCCCCTTTTTTTTAACACAGTAAGATGGGGACAATTTCACCTTCCTTTTGCTGTTGACAAATTAGGAATCTAGTTTAAGGCTAATTGCTTAGTTTTTTTTTCCTATATGATTGCTACCTGAAAGGTGGTTGTAGCCAGGAAGGGGTTGGTCTCTTCTCTCTAGCAACCAGCACCAGAGCAAGAGGACACAGTCTCAAGCTGTGCCAGGGGAAGTTTAGGCTGGAGGTGAGGAGGAAGTTCTTCACGGAGAGTCATTCACCATTGGAATGTGCTGCCCAGGGAGGTGGTGGAGTCACCATCCCTGGAGGTGTTCAAGAGAGGACTGGATGTGGCACTTGGTGCCATGGTCTACTCATGGGGGTCTGTGGTGACAGGTTGGACTTGATGATCTTTGAGGTCTCTTCCAACCTTGGTGATACTGTGATACTGTGATACTGTGATAAATTTCTACATCAGAAGACTATGAAACCTCCATAGTATTTCAGACAACTACTTATGGATATCTACTGCATATCAAACAGGATTTTTTCATTGACTTACAAATGAAACAATTTATAGAACGCTAGAAATAAATTATCATCACTCTGCACTTTTTGTTAAAACACTTTCTAGAAATTATAATAATTTGGAACAAAGAATAAACTTAAAATTCAATTTATTTTCTCTAATAGCATTATACTGTTATTGGACCAAAAGTCTTGACAGCATTTCTTGACTGATGGAGACACCCTCACCCCAACCCTGGAATTTAAAGTTATTTCAGTATTTTCTAATACAGCAAATGCAAAATATAGCTGCTATAAACCAACAAATATCCTCTAATACCTTTGTTGTTATCCATTCCTCCAACAGCATAAAGTGTCCCAACTGTAGATTTTCTAGGTTTAGTTCTTGGACTTTGCATGAGAGTTCTTCTCTCTGGTAAAAGATGGTATTTCATGGCTTCCAGAATAAGCTTCTGGCATTCCAGGTCATCCTTAAAAAGCACATGGTTTTCTAGGTCAGCCAATATCTGTGAATGACACAAGCATGAATCAAAGATACTAGAAATTCCTAGAAAAACAATGCCACTCAATAAGAGAACATCAGAAAACAGATGTAATACACCTATCACTTCATTGTAGAATGGAGAGGTTTGCAGGGCTATTTGCCTTAGATGAGGGACAGGAAAGTAAATGTTTAGCTGTTTTTCAAAAATACTCAAGGCACCTTTTAGATCACTGTTTCACCATCTGTTAAGAATACAAATTTACTACTTTCTTACTGAAGACACTGATGAAAATGAAGTGTTCTCTTGTAGGCTCTAGCCTAACATTTTTAATCATTTCCAGCACAACACTGAAGGGATCCACAAGGTATCAATTGGTGAGCATCTGGGATGTGCAGTCATATAACAACAACATTCTACAGTATTTTATACAATGCTTTCCAGGAACATCTCATATCTAAAACCAAGTCAAAAGTAATACACACTTAACAGAAAAAGAAAGAAAAAACAAAACAAAACAACCCACAACAGAGCACACCCAACAATATATAAAACAACAACAACAACAAAAAGGCAAAGCAAAAAGCTTGTACAAGTTTTGAATCTATTAATCCAGATAGTTATATTATCTTAGTAATTGGCATAAAACCTATAATCAGTAGTTGCCAAAACAGACACTTAGTGAATACAGCTTATGTGTCCAAGGAAGAAGGCTACACTTTGTGAATGTTAAATATTTGGTTCACTTTTCTGTATTTGCATTTGAGATGCTGTAAATCGCCCTGTAAGTTTTCAAGACCCCAGTGGACTAAGCAGCCTAGACTAACCTCACAGCTGACCTACCTCTGAGCAGGAGGTTGGACCTACTTGAATGATTCTGTGATCTTACTGATATCAGGCTAGAAGAGTACAATGCTTCTGCACATGTCGGGCCATGTCTGCCAGGGCTGTGTAGACATCTCAGATACCCTAAGGTCTCAATGTCTGTGTTTAGGCAATCAAGTAGTACCTCTAGATTCTGATCTAGTGTGGGGTGTCCCTGCCCCATGACAGGGGGGTTGGAACTAGATTATCATTGTGGTCCCTTCCAGCCCTGACTGATATTATGATACTATGATATTCTTCTGACTATCAAATTAGAGCAGGTTTCAACTGCATATGGCAGCACATCTGTTGAGTATTTGTTGACATTTCTAAAACTGATCAAACATCTGTGAGATCAAATCATGTTCAGAGAGGCAGCTGAAGGCCAGAAAGCAGAATTTAATTCCCAGAATCTATAAGGAGTTATCTTCTTCACAGTCACATATATGCTTTGCAGTTGCCTAAATATAGGTAGCTAGATTCTTAGCATCTGGACTACATTGGCTGCTGAAGAATCCATGAATGTCCTTTGTCAGTCTGTCAGGTCCTTCTTTTACTCCTGAACACAAGGTAAAACTTTGAGGATGACAGGGTGATGGAAAAGGTTGTCCAGAGTGGTTATGGAGTCTCCTTCTCTGGAGACACTCAAACCCCACCTGGGTGCGATTCTGTGTAATCTGCTCTAGGTGAACCTCATTTAACTGGGGGGGTGTGGTGAGTGTGTTGCACTAGATGATTCCTACAGGTGGCTTCCAACCCCTTCATTCTGTGATTCTGTAACTTTGCAGATACCATATGTGTTCTGTGACATCTACAATATTAATAGCTTGTACATGTAGACAGTAGACTCCTGTTTGTCACTCACAAAATTAATCCATGTGGGTGCAAAGAAAGGCACAGCACATTATCATAGTATCATAGTATCAGTCAGGGTTGGATGGGACCACAAGGATCATCTAGTTCCAAACCCCCTGCCATGGGCAGGGACACCCTACACTAGAGCAGGCTGGCCAGGGCCTCATCCAGCCTGGTCTTAAACACCTCCAGGTATGAGGCCCCAACCACCTCCCCAGACAACCCATTCCAGGGCTTCACCACTCTCATGGTGAAGAACCTCCTCCTCACGTCCAGCCTGAATCTCCCCACCTCCAGCTTCATTCCATTCCCCCTACTCCTATCACTAGCTGATATCCTGAGAAGTCCCTCCCCAGCCGTTCTCGTAGGCCCCCTTCAGATACTGAAAGGCCACAATGAGGTCACCTTGGAGCCTTCTCTTCTCCAGACAGAACAGCCCCAACTCCTTCAGTCTGTCCTCATAGGAGAGATGCTCCAGCCCTCTGATCATCCTCGTGGCCCTTCTCTGGACACCTGCCAGCACCTCCATATCCCTTTTGTAATAGGGGCTCCAGAACTGGACGCAGTACTCCACGTAGGATCTCACCAGAGCTGTATTGCAGTATCTCAAATGGTGACCCAGAACTCCTATTTAATATGACTCATGGCCTAAGAGATGATAGATCTGCTTATTAAAAAAAGTGAATAGAGAGATTCACCTACCCTAATGTACACACAGCAGCCGTGTGGCAACGCAGAAAGATTCATATCAGAGTAGAGAGATTTGTGCTACTAACAATCATGGACTGTTCAGAGCGAAGGAGGACTTAATTTGCCATCAGCCTGTAACTTTTGTACTTGTAAATGCATGGGCAGCTAGGTAAAACTTGTATGTGCAAAGTTTGATTTTATTATTAAATTGCAGAGCAAACTTTCTAAGTTTAGGAGACTATGCATTGCAGCAGAAGAATAGGTGCAGAACTGAAATTCCACATATTGTAGCTGAAGAAATTAAAGGGTTTTTTATTACTTAAATAAGGATGATAAAGTGTGCTATTAAACAGTGGTATTAAGTATATTAAATAACATAAGGTTCATATTTCATACTATCAATGTTTTTAATATATCCTTTTAATGATTTTGTTGCCCTTTAAAGTGCTCAGCACACTACTTAGTAGAATAAAATAAAAGATCTGAAGACAAATAATGTTCAATGTTTAGGCAGGATGATGTCTTCTTCTGCAGAATAATTTAACATATGATTTAGCACTACTGAATCAAACAGAACTCCGCCAACAACTAATTGAAGAGAACACAGGCATAAGAAAGCTGAGAAATCAGATTATCAGCTTCCTCTGAACAAATTTGAGGCAATATATTACATTATATATACTTTTTAATACTTAATGGAATTAATGGAATTGATGGCAAGGTTTTTTATAGCAAGCTTATTATATCAGTAAGGATCAAAGGCCAACAATTGTGTTTTGTGACTTCCTATCAGACAGATACTTCTTTATTCTGATGTTCCAGTCTGTGACTAGGACCTTAAAGCAAATATTTATCTCTATGAGACCTTCCAACTGAGTCAGCAGGTGTTTCAAATAAATAATAATCATTGAATTCTTTCCTGTCCCAAAATTGTGAGATTTCATGCACCAACTGCAAATAAAGGCTGAATCTCTTTTCCTTTACTATTAGAAATTCATTCTAGAAAAAAAGTAATATTTACAATTAAAACTTTTAAATTATAGAGAAACCTGTCTTTGTTTCCCTAAAAAATAGAAATAAATCAGAAATATCTATTTCACAACTCCCCTAATTAAATAACTAAAAAAGTAGCAGTGCAAAAAAAATAATTAAAATCTTACAGGGTAAAACATGCTACTCCAAGGCCTTTTCCCATCTGTAAAGATATGGGCAAAAGTAACTCTGGGAAAGACATTAATTCCTTCTTTCTACCTCCTTTTTAGCACATGGGCTGACTTTTATTAAACACTGTATTTCTGGATGTCCCAAACCCTGTGAGTGATGCAGGAGTGGGGGAAAGCTGAAATTAAAGGTGCTGTTTAGAAATAAAAACTTGTATATATTGTTTAAATTTCAATTACCTGCTTCATTTTTCCCTTTCTCCATAGTTATCTTTCCTTATTACATAAAAATGAGGAAATAAATATATATTTGTTATTAAATCAGGATACAACTGGTCAGGAAATTCAGTTAATACGGACGTATTACATTCAGCTAGATCATCCCTGGCTCTGACATACTTCATTAAGAGACAATTGCATCTAACATCAGCTTAAGATTTCTAGGGTTTGTAGCAAATGGAAGCTCAGTATTGCTGCATCTCAAAGTTCTGTATCAGTGTTACTTCAGCAGTTACTTCTAGCATTGCTAGAACTTCTCAGACTAGCAACTATTTGTGTTATCATAGAATCAGAGAATTGTTAGGGTTGGAAGGGACCTCAAGGATCACCTAGTTCCAAACCCCCTTGCATCTCTTTTTTTCCTCTTTCGCAGCTGTAGTTCTACATTGCTTTCAACATGATCCTACAGAGAGCAGACATGCTTCAACTCAGTGAAGCTTGCTCAATTTGAGGTCTGGACTGAAAACTTTAAGTATTGCCAAAAGGATCTAAGTCGAGGCAATCCCAGGCACAAATACAGGCTGGGCAGGGACTGGCTGGAGAGCAGCCCTGAGGAGAGAGACTTGGGGGTGCTGGTGGACGAGAAGCTCAACAGGAGCTCTCAATGTGCACTTGCAGCCCAGAAAGCCAATCAGATCCTGGGCTGAATCAAGAGAAGTGTGGCCAGCAGGTCAAGGGAGGTGATTCTCCCCCTCTACTCAGCTCTGGTGAGACCCCACCTGGAGTACTGCCTCCAGTTCTGGAGCCCCTATTCCAAGAGGGATCTGGAGGTGCTGGAAGGTGTCCAGAGAAGGGCCACGGGGGATGATCAGAGGGCAGTGGGGCATCTCTCCTATGAGGACAGATTGAAGGAGTTGGGGCTGTTCTGTCTGGAGAAGAGAAGGCTCCGAGGTGACCTCATTGTGGCCTTCCAGTATCTGAAGGGGGCCTACCAGAAGGCTGGGGAGGGACTTCTCAGGCTACCAGGTAGTGATAGGACTAGGGGGAATGGAATGAAGCTGGAGGTGGGGAGATTCAGGCTGGATGTGAGGAGGAAGTTCTTCACCATGAGAGTGGTGAAGCCCTGGAATGGGTTGTCCAGGGAGGTGGTTGGGGCCCTGTCCCTGGAAGTGTTTAAGCCCATGCTGGATGAGGCTCTGGCCAGCCTGATCAAGTGTAGGGTGTCCCTGCCCATGGCAGTGGGGTTGGAACTAGATGATCCTTGCGGTCCCTTCCAACCCTGACTGATACTATGATACCATGATAATAGGCCCCCAAAGGGGATGTTGGTGCTGGTACTGTGACAGGGACTGCACCCTCTTTGCTTCCTGCCTTGCTGTCACACATAGCTCCCTCCTTCCTTTCTGGGAGGAATTTGTATTTTTGCTTCCCCAAAAAAAGATAATGGAAGAGCCACAGAACTCTCACCAAAACTTTCATAGCATGCCACATTTCATTTAAGAAAGCCCATGAGTTACTCTCTTGATCCAAAGTATATCTGAAGTTACTTGACAATCTTTAGTCAGAAACACATTAGTGTATGAAACAAAATACTGAAGAAAGAATGACCTGCAGTTTGCATACTGAAATGCTTTCAAGAGAGATATTTGGCATCATTGTCCTTTTTACATGTCTTCTTTTCTGACATATTTGTTACAGATGGTTATTGTTGATGATCAGAGCTGGAACAAATAAAGCCATCTGAAATGTGAGGTCATGTCTGTTCTTTGTATAGATGGAAAGCAAACAAAGGGTTTGTATGGATTCCTAGAAAGTATAAAAATACTGTTTTAAAAATGTCTTTAGAGAAGATCTCAGTCCACTTTCAAAATCTACTGTGCTTATGAGCTTAGGAAACACGGTTCATCTTTGGAAAAAAAATCCAATTAGAGGAATTTTTTATCTGTCCAAAGGTGGTAGAAGAAAAAGTTGTCATTTTTACATCATTGTATTGTTACATGAATGCAAGTATTTCAGTTGCCTAATGTGGCTCCTGATAACAAGTGCCTAGAGATGACCTCCAGAATGAGCCACTTTTAATGAGCTAGTTATTTTTTTGTTTGCTTGTTGGTTTTACCTTAAGAGCTCACTGCAATTCCTCATTTTCAGAAAATTTATGCAAACTTCCTTGAGAGAGTTGAATATAGATTCTGCAACTTGCAACTGTTCAGCAATTGTCATTTCTATTTTTCAGCAGACTGATCATGAGCACAGTATGGTTTTCAGGAAAACTTTGCAGTGATTGTAAATAATTTTGTTATTTCTTTTTCTGAGGACAACTTGATGTCAGACAATTTTATTTCCACTTAAACTAGGTAGTAAAAAAACAGCATACTGAGCTAATGCTATTAACAGCGTACCAAATGAATCTACCTCTGTATGAATACATCTGGTCATAGTATCATAGTATCATAGTATCAGTCAGGGTTGGAAGGGACCACAAGGATCATCTAGTTCCAACCCCCCTGCCATGGGCAGGGACACTCTACACTAGATCAGGCTGGACAGAGCCTCATCCAGCCTGGTCTTAAACACTTCCAGGGACAGGGTCCCAACCACCTCCCCAGACAACCCATTCCAGGGCTTCACCTCTCTCATGGTGAAGAACTTCTTCCTCACATCCAGCCTGAATCTCCCTACCTCCAGCTTTATTCCATTCCCCCTAGTCCTATCACCACCTGAGAGCCTGAGAAGTCCCTCCCCAGCCTTCTTGTAGGCCCCCTTCAGATACTGGAAGGCCACAATGAGGTCACCTCGGAGCCTTCTCTTCTCCAGACTGAACAGCCCAACTTCTTCAGTCTGTCCTCATAGGAGAGGTGCTCCAGCTCTCTGATGATCCTCATGGCCCTTCTCTGGACACGTTCCAGCATGTCCATATCCCTCTTGTAATAGGGGCTCCATCAATTAATTCAGGATTCTGTCTGAATTAATACATCCGTGCATTCTTTGCAATTACAATGACACAATCAAGATCTGAGAAGGTTTAAATCAAGAATGATAAGGTTGCATTTAAATTGTGATTGTCTATTATTATAAAGATTGTTTAAAATTATTTGGAAAACAACGAATGCTACTTTTCATGGCCAAGGCAATAAAAGGACTTTGTAACTAACATTCTTTTCCAGAAGTGACAGAATTTTTTTGTTTGTTTTTGGTTTTTGTTTTACTAAAATGTCAGTAAGGTTGATAAATGAAACATCAAGAAATTCTGTAAAGTAGGATAGGCTTTGCTCAAATGAAAACAATTTTTTGATGCCAAGTACTAATTTTTAATGTAGTTTAACACATTCCAGATGATTCTCTATGAGGACAGATTGAGGCAGTTAGGGCTGCTCAGTCTAGAGAAGAGAAGGCACTGAGAAGACCTAATTGTGGCCTTCCAGTATCTTAAGGGTGCCTACAAGAAAGCTGGGGAGGGACTTTTTAGGGTGTCAGGTAATGACAGGACTAGGGGCAATGGAAAAAAAAAATAGAAAAGGGTAGGTTCAGATTGGATGTTAGGAAGAAGTTCTTCACCATGAGGGTGGTGAGGCACTGGAACAGGTTGTACAGGAAGATGGTAGAGGCCCCATCCCTGGGGGCTTTTAAGGCCAGGCTGGATGTGGCTCTGACAACCTGATGTAGTGTGAGGTGTCCCTGCCCATGGCAGGAGTGTTGGAACTAGATGATCCTTGAGGTCCCTTCCAACCCTAACAATTCTATGATCCTACAGTTCTATGATTCTATGATTCCCAAATCTCAATACAAATCATTTTACCTCCTCAGTATCACAAAGTGTAGCAGGAAAATCATGCTGAAAATTCTGAAAATTACCATAATATGAAGACATAAAATTCAGGCTTAGCACTTACTACTAGGAAGCATGATTTTACAAGTAATTTTGAGTTAATCCATCACCAATTAGTGTTAAAAAACCCAAACATGTTCACATTTATGATAATTGTCTTTTTGGACATACCAGAAAATCCAGTTATCAGACTCCCTGGCATATACTGAAGAATGTAAGTGCACATGGGAACACTTTTTGTGGGGCTCAAAAATATAAGTAGGCTTTCAATTACAAGAGACACAACATAAAAAAAAAATTATTGATCATTCTGACTAGTTTTCCTTGTATATTGAAAAAAAATCAATTTTTTAGATCTGTCTCATAGACAAAACCACAAAACACTGAAAACACATAAACAATAATCGAAAAAGAAAAGGAGCTACCAAAAAGAAAGAAAACTAGCAGTGAATTTTTTTTTTATTCTTCAAGACAGAAAGCATTTTCCATGACAACCCAAAACAGTTTTTGAGTTTTGAGTTGATATCTTCAGAATTAATTAAACAAACAAACAAACACAAAACATGGTGGTTTGTTTGGTTTGGTTTGTTGGTGTTTTTTTTTTCTGCAGAACATTTATCCTTTATAATTTCTCTTACTTCTTGTGTTTCAGCTGAAAATTTACATCCCTTTTCCTGACCATCCTTTTCAATCTTAATTATCCTTACTGCATATGAAGGTGCTTGCATGCTTGAAAAACTGGAGAGAAGCATCTCTGAATTGAGAATTTTCCAATACCGTGGGTTAGTTATAAAATAATTTTCTTCTTTTGCCCAATGAAGGATAATTATGAAATTCATTACAGAATGGTACTGAGGAATTAAAGTATAGCTTGCTTCTTTCAATTTCAATTTAATTTTTCCTCTCAGAACATTAAGTGAATTTCCTGCTTAACTTCCATACTTGAAAATATCAGATTTAAGTAGGAGAGAATTACAGCTTTCTTGACAGTGCAAGACATTTATTTCAATGCCTGCATTAGAAATTTAAATGGTTTCCACTAATGATGTTATTAACTATTCTCAAGTAAAATGAGCAAGACATTTCAATCATCAGTATTTTCTGATAAGGAAAAATACACAACTAATTTATTTTTACACATACCAAATTAAGTATTAATGAAAAAATACTAAGACAAGAGGAATGACAGACAGCAGCATGCCTGCACTGTTTACAAGGGAAACTGAAAGTGTTTTAGGCTCTTGATTAAGCATCCATTATTACCATATTTAAGAATTATATTCAGAAAACAATAATAAAGTGAAAATCCACAACTTAAACCCAAAATATTTAAACTTAGAATAGTACTTACAAAACATGTAAAAATATATATATTAGATCAGAAACTAAGCCATGTTTGTACATAAACAGTTCAGTTAATTTTGCAGGTACAACTTCAGGCACAGAGGGACCTGGGGGTACTGGCTGATTGTAGGCTGAACATGAGCCTGCAGTGTGCCCAGGCAGCCAAGAAGGCCAGTGGCATCCTGGCCTGCATCAGGAACAGTGTGGCCAGCAGGAGCAGGGAGGTCATTCTGCCCCTGTACACTACACTGGTTAGGCTGCACCTCGAGTACTGTGTCCAGTTCTGGGCCCCTCAGTTTAGGAAGGATGTTGTCTTGCTGGAACGTGTCCAGAGAAGGGCAATGAAGTTGGTGAGGGGTTTGGAACACAAGCCCTGTCAGGAGAGGCTGAGGGAGCTGGGGTTGCTTAGCCTGGAGAAGAGGAGACTGAGGGGTGACCTTCTTGCTCTCTACAACTACCTGAAGGGAGGTTGTAGACAGGCAGAGGTTGGTCTCTTCTTCCAGGCAGCCAGCACCAGAACAAGAAGACACACAGTCTCAGGCTGCGCCAGGGGAGGTTTAGGCTGGATGTTAGGAAGAAGTTCTATACAGAGAGAGTGATTTCCCATTGGAATGGGCTGCCTGTGGAGGTGATGGAGTCACCTTCATTGGAGGTGTTCAGGAGGAGACTTGATGTGGTGCTTGGTTGCATGGTTTAGTTGTTTAGGTGGGTTGGATTGGTTGATGGGTTGGACGCGATGATCTTGAAGGTCTCTTTCAACCTGGTATATTGTATTGCATTGTATTGTATTTGTATTGTATTGTATTGAGTTTGTGCTCTGGTATTGCCAACAGTGTCATTCTTTATCCAGATCCTGACTTGCAAATAGATTTCAACTAAAATAAATTAAATTATTTAAATGTTTCCACATTACCTCCTTTAAGGCTTTTTCAAAAAATACAAATGTTACCCTTTTTTTTGGACTCCTGAATGTAGAGATAACAAGGTCACAAATTGATCATGTATGGAGATGAAGTTTAAACTGCATTTCTAAATCCCATTTTATCCAACTGTACCTTAGCAGTATTGCTTAAATATTTTTTTGTTTTCCTAGTAATTGCATGCAATGAGCTGAATCCAACATAATAATCTGCTTTACTCACTTGACTGTTTTGTAATTAGGGGCATTATATTGATTTAAAAAAAAAAGATATATCTAATTTACCTTTTTGGGTTCTTAATTTGTTTTGAAACAGCCATTGCAACAAAATGTCTTAGAAATAAAATGATGAAATATATTTGCAATTAATATTTTTTCTTATTTAGCATGTCTTACATTGCTTCGTTTTCTATTTCCTTTCAGCTCACCAAACATCCTGTGTAGAATTCTTTCTTATTCATGTCTTATTAGTAATTTCAGTAAACCAGTTTTAGCTCAGAGATTATTTCAACGTATTTTTGGTAGTAACACAAATATGTGGTACATGAAATTCAATATTTATGTTGCTCATGGACTAAATGATTTGTAATGTATGAGTTAGTGAAGTCAGCTGATCAACCAACTCACAAAGAGACTTCTATTCTATTCTATTCTATTCTATTCTATTCTATTCTATTCTATTCTATTCTATTCTATTCTACTAAATCCCTCTGGTTTCTGTATTCTTGGAGAATAGTTATGTTCTCCTCAGCAATAAGATACAGCAGAATTTAAGACCTTTAAGAAACTCTAGACCACTTCTTTCTTGAAATATACAGCTCATTTTCTTTTATTACAATTAATCAACATTAAGATTTACTACTTAGACACAAGAGACTTTCACTACTTCGTCTGTAAGTCTGTGATCTCTGTATGCCTGCACGTGATGATGCAAAGGGATCAATCACATAGCAGTAACAGTGAATGGCCTTGGACCGTAATTTTGGATAGAAATCTAGTTATGTTTTCTAGCAACCAAATTCTGACAGCTACTACCTTGTCATTTTTGGAAATCAGAGTCACAAGCAGAGGAAATGCAAATAAGTATGCAAATAATGTTTAATTGCAAATTTATTGACACATACTCTGCAGAAATTTCATATTCAGCAGAAATTTGTAAATTACTTTCCACGCTTCCTGAGCCCTCCTTACTCCTCCCCCATATCAGGGTACAAAACTCTAAAAGAACATACCGTAGTTGAAGTTTGCTTTCTTTAACCTGTTGTTATGTTACCGTAATGAATATACTAGATAATCACTCACACATCCACACATTCTCTGAGGCTCCATGTTTTATATAAAAATGAAGAAACTTCTTTTTTTCATTCCCACTATCTTAAGTAAACTAAGTTATGGGATTGGAATACTCATGGGTAGCATCTGTGGTAAGTATTTAGACTGTGGTGTTGTAACCACTTTCATAACAGAAACATGCTCCCAAACCCGGAGAGCGCCAGATCCCATCTGTTCTCAGAAGCTAAGCAGGCTTGGGCCCAGTTAATACTTGGGTGGGAGACTGCCTGGGAATACTGGGTGCTTGTAGGCTTTTGCCTCTGCAGGCAGCTGTTCAAGAGGGGACTGAATGTGGCACTTGGTGCCATGGTTTAGTAGTCATGAGGTCTTGGGTGACAGGTTGGACTTGATGATCTTTGAGGTCTTTTCCAACCTTATTGAATCTATGAATCTATGATCTATGATCTAATGACTACATTGATTAAAATATTCAATATTATTTTCTATAAGTGGTCCCCTGTTATCTGTTATCACACTGTAAACTTTAACTGATTTAATAAATGTGCCCACACTTTTTGAGTGCACACACTGACTTTTATTGTACTACTAGTATTAACGGGTCTATGAAACTACTCTGACCATTGTCCTTATAACCTCAAAATGTAACTGATTGAAATGTTCTTCAGTTTAGGAAAACAGTAATTTTTTTGCTCCCCTGTTTCCCCAGCTTCTAGTTATAGCAATGTGTTTTCATGTATGAATCCACATATTTTACATACAGGCCAAAATAAGGAGTGAAAAATGTAAGATGTAAAGTCTCTACACATAATTATATTTGATGCAAGGATCTACATCTAACCTCATCCTGCTAGGTTCTCACTCCTGCAAATGAAGAAAAAAAAATATTTCATGATAAATCCCTTAAAGTAAATATCTATCTCATATGTTAGATACTTCCTTTCTAGATATCGAAAGTTAGGAACTCTTCAGAGTACTTTATATTTATTTATGTTTTAATCCCTGAACTAAAAAAAACACCTTATGAGTTAGTAGGCAGGGAGGGAAGGCAGAATGAGGTCATCACAATAAATGAGGAAGTGGTCAGTGATCTGCTATGCCACTGACATGCACACAAGTCTCGGGGCTGACAATTAAGCACGATGCAGCTGTTTGCTCACACCTACCCCACTGCCACATCTGGATACATAGGAAAGTCTCCAAGTTGCCCAACAAGTGATATACAATGCAATTGCTCACCACTCACTGATAGAATAGCATAGCATAGCATAGCATAGCATAGCATAGCATAGCATAGAATAGAATAGAATAGAATAGAATAGAATAGAATAGAATAGACCAGGTTGGAAAAAACCTTCAAGATCATCAGGTCCAACCTATCATCCAACACCATCTAATCAACTAAACCATGGCACCAAGCACCCCATCAAGTCTCCTCCTAAACACCTCCAGTGATGGCAACTCCACCACCTCCCTGGGCAGCCCATTCCAATGGGAAATCACTCTCTCTATGAAGAATTTCTTCCTAACATCCAGCCTAAACCTCCCCTCGAGAAGCTTGAGACTGTGTCCTCTTGTTCTGGTGCTGGTTGCCTGGGAGAAGAGACCAACCTCCGCCTGTCCACAACCTCCCTTCAGGTAGTTGTAGATGGCAATAAGGTCACCCCTGAGCCTCCTCTTCTCCAGGCTAAGCAAGCCCAGCTCCCTCATCCTCTCCTCATAGGGCTTGTGCTCCAAACCCCTCACCAGCAAATGATGATGACGTTGATGAGCAGCCAGTCCCCAAGCAGTGATTGCTTCCCTCCCGCAGCCAACTCCCCCATTGCATATAATGCACATGACATCCTGTGGTATGGAATGCTCCTTTGGCTCGTTTGTATCAGCTGTCCTGGCCATGCTCCCTCCTTCTTGTACACCTGCTTACTGGCAGAGCATAGGAACTGAAAAATCATTAATTTAGGATAAGCATTACTTAGCAACTAAAGCATCGGTGTGTTATTAACATTATTCTCACACTAAATCAAAACCAGTGTTGCACTAGGAAGACAATTCACTCTGCCCAAGCCAAAACTAGGACAAAACTAGGAAAAGTTTTAGAAGTAAAATTGCTTTCATAAGGAAGACAAACAAAAATGTCACATTAAAAAAAAGAAGAAAATAAAACTCATATGCCAGCACAAAAAGGTTGAGCTGTGACAAGATATTCTTATTTTCTAGTCTCTTTTGGTTGTAAGGCAGATGTTTCCATTTAAGGCCCTCTGAATCAGATTAGGTTTTTCCTTCTGAACACAATGAATCCAATAGAAGACTAGGTAAAAGCATGACACAAAACAACAAATGGAACACCAATGTTATTCAGTCAAAAAGTGTTGACAGATTACATTTGAAGATCACTGGGGGTTTTATCTCTAACTGTAGTTACCTGTTAATTCAAGTTAACTGCAGCCTACTAAAATTGATGCCATTTTTATAAAACTTCTGTAAGAGAATAAGTACTAAGAAATGGAATAAGGCTCTTGTCCCTAAGTAACATTCTCCTGACACAAATACAATCTTCAGGTCACAGAAATAGGCAAAAGGGATGAATAAGAAAACCTCACATAGAAAGTTTATTCCCAGAATAAATACTTGTCCCTAAGTAACATTCTCCTGACACAAATACAATCTTCAGGTCACAGAAATAGGCAAAAGGGATGAATAAGAAAACCTCACATAGAAAGTTTATTCCCAGAATAAATACTACAAGTGTTTAGTATGAATTCTTCTTCTAGCACATGCATAATCTTAGAAATGTTGATGGCTCAACTAAAATTAGAGAATTTTTTTCTAATTATGTATCTTCCTATTGTGCACAATCAATTTAAGGGAGAAAAAAGGGTGCAGGAAACAGCACTGCACTGCAACAATAGAGAAAATAGGGAAGGGAGGTCCGACTCCTATCTTTCACTACCCTTTTTCCAGGAAACCCATTCGAGATAATCCACTGTACCATTTCAAGCATCTGCAATCCCTCTTTTCTTCCATCTTTAGTTGAAAGTGACATACTTTAAGTTATTTCAAGAGTAAAAAAGGTTTCTGCTTTTAAAACTACACATTAACAGTTGCTGAGAGTAGTGACTGATCTTTGCATTCGCTATGCCTGCATGACTTCCGGAGTCATGATCTAGGGAATACCAACAATTAGCAGCAAAACTTGCCATGCAGAAGGATAGTTCAATATTTTCTAGGATCAACTCACTCTGTTGCTATCCTGACAAACTAGTCACCCTGAAACTAGCTTAGCTATCTCTACACTAAACTGTGGAAATCATTACTGATCTGGATGATGGAAGCAGAGTGTACCCTCAGAAAGTTCACTGATGAGACCAAACTGGGAGGAGTGGCTCATGGTGACTAGAAGGGTTGTGGAGAGGCACCTCAAGAGGCTGGAGAAAGGGAGTAATAGGAATCTCATGAAGTTCAAGAAGGACAAGTGCAAAGTCCTGCACATAGGGAGGAGCAACCTCAAACACCAGTATGTACTGGAGGCTACCCAGATGGAAAGCAGCTCTGGAGAAAAGGACATGGGGTCACATGGTGGACACTAAGTTGAAAAGGAAACAGAGTATACCCTTGCCATATGGAAGGTTAACAGTGTCCTGGGGTGATGTATTGCCAGCAGATTGAGGGAAGTAAACCTTCCCTTCTACTCCAATTCTGAGCTCCCCAGTGAAAGAGAGATAAATGAAATAAGTGAGACTAGAAGGTTCAGAGAAGGATTGCATGGATGGCTAAGGGATTGGACCATCTCACTGCTATGAGAAAAGGCTGAGATAGTTGTGACAGTCCATCGCAGAGAAGACAGAGCTCTTACAAATCCAGCTCTTCTCAGTGGTGACCAGCAGCAGAACCAGAAGCAATGGGCACAAAATGAAACAAGGAGGTTCTATCTAAACATAAAGAAACACTTTTTTACTGTAAGGGTCACTGAACATAGGTTTTGTAGGGATGTTGTCTCTGTCCTTGGAGATATTCAAAAGACATCTGGACATGGTCCTGGGAAACTGTCTCTGGGCTCTATTTAAGCACAGTTTGGACCAGATGACCTGCAAAGGTCCAATACTACTTCAACCATTCTGTGATTCTGTGATTCTAAGTAGAAAACTGGCAGAGCTTGCAGTAAATAGGTATGAAAGTGTTATACATTCTAACAAGGTAAACTCAGACATCTGGATTAGACTCAAGTAGTAAAGGTTTCAAGATAATTGAGTGTGCAATTTAAGCTGTGCCTTCCAGGCACCATACATACTGTTCTCTGGGTTGTTCCACATAGCTCCTGAAAAGATAGAATTAATATACTCCAGTGACAGCTTTTAATGTATTACTGGTTTCAGGGTATTTGTAGCCCACAATGAAAAGTCTTGCCACCTTGTATAGATCCTAACAAAAATGTGAAGTCTGAAGCAGGCTTGTTTTTCTCCTATGATAAAGCTTCTCTATCCACTAGATACATCTTTGTACAATACAATACAATACAATACAATAAATCCAGGTTGGAAGAGACCTTCAAGATCATCGCGTCCAACCTATCAACCAATCCAACCCACCTAAACAACTAGATAATGGCACCATGCACCCCATCAAGTCTCCTCCTAAACACCTCCAATGATGGTGACTCCACCACCTCCCTGGGCAGCCCATTCCAATGGGCAATCACTCTCTCTGTATAGAACTTCTTCCTAACATCCAGTCTAAACCTGCCCTGGTGCAGCTTGAGACTGTGTCCTCTTGTTCTGGTGCTGCCCGCCTGGGAGAAGAGACCAACCTCTGCCTGTCTAGAATCTCCCTTCAGGTAGTTGTAGAGAGCAATAAGGTCACCCCTCAGTCTCCTCTTCTCCAGGCTAAGCAACCCCAGCTCCCTCAGCCTCTCCTCATAGGGCTTTCTGCCCTCGTTAATTACAACAGAGGTCACTACCACATGATGAACTCCACAAAATCATTTAAAAATCCAGCAGCACTGGAGTTTTGTTATTACTGCCACTCACAAGCAAAATATATTACTGCACAGTGAAGCAACAGTGTTCATTCTATACAGTGCAGTTTGAATCGAATGGTAATCCTTATTTTGTATGCTTGCAGATGAAAACACAGCCAGGACAGGTCTAGGGGAAAGAGGCATTTGAAAAAAATATTCATAACAAGATTTCTAAAAGTGGGCAGCAACTTGAGACTCTGTTTAGCATCATAAGCTAGTCTTTTAGAACCGCTTAACACCTATCCATTGCCATTAAAATTGCTATGAATGGCAAGTCTCAGCATATCACATTGATGCCTAAACAGAAGTGGAGCTTTGCAGAAAGCTGTTAATTTTCATGGCTGAGATCCATGTATGTGATTATGATGCAGTTTAATGGTGTAATCAAAAAATGACTGTAAACCAGAGTTTGAAATGGAAATTGACAAGAGGTACACTACTGTTGTTGATACACCCCAACTGTGTTTACTTTTAATAGTTTACTTTTAATAGTTTACTTATAAATAGTTTACTTTTAATAGTCCTTAAACACACAGGATTTTCAGGTGTGATTTACAATACCCTGGCATCCTAATCAGATACATTTTGTTGAATGAATTAAGCAATCTCTGCAATTTGATATAATCTACAATCTGACAGTTGGTAAGAGAAAAATATGGGATGCCAAATAATGACTACAAATAATATGACCTTGCATATATTTCAGAAGACAAAATAACTCGAAACTAAAGACATAGTTTTCTGCAAAGCTGTCTTGTCATGGGTTGAGTTGAATCTGCTGCTGTCATTCATACCATGCTGCAGTCATGGCAGGTTCAAAAATGAAGGTACTGGCTGGAGTAAACTGTTATGGGGTTTGAAGTTCAGATTGTAACATGGGGAGGTTTCCTTCTTCCTGTAGCTGCTTATGGGTCCCAAGTTCTTGGGTGTTGGTCTTTTCTGATGAAATGATGGCAGAATGAGAGATGGGGGAGTAGTTTTCTGGCTTGAGATTTTGGCTCACTTGCTTCTGCTTGCTGCTGATTTGTGTCATGCTTTTTCTGCAAATAGCGTAAGGTAATTATGCATTTTGTACTATGCTTATCTGATTTTGCTCAGTAAACTCTATTCTTATCTCACTTTTTTTTGTCTCAATCCTGAGCTTTTGTGTGTTAGTTTCCCCTCACTTCTGTGCTGGGAAAATAGACAGGTTAAACTGCTGTTTTGGTTCCGCCTGATTTAAACTACTTCTGGCATCCAAAGTGGAGCAATGAAACCTGCGGTCTTAGTTAAGACAGTCAGATTTTTGGCGAGAGGCAAAGGGATTGGGATAACAAAAAGGGAGGTAACAAGAAGATTCAATTAAGGCTTGTAACTTGTTAAGAGAGTTTTATACATTTTTTTTCCTGTGCTGTGTTCACTATGTTGGGGTATTTGCTTTCTGCTGGCAGCTGGCTCCTGTGTGTTGGCATTTTGTATATATTCCTTCTGATGACAAACCTTTTCTCAGTGAAATGGTTTCCAGTTCTGATGCTCCTGTGATGGATACCAGTAGGCCAGATTTTGTTTGGAACAATACAGGACTTTCTCAAGATCTGACCCAATGCTGAATAATGTTGAGTGGCAGGGAGTATGGGAATGTATGAGCAAATTCTTAGGATAGTGGAGTCCTCTGGTGGTTTGGAAATTCACCCATGAGGAAGTGCAAAATCCTGACAAGCTGGTCAAATGCTTGGAAAAAGTGTGCTGTCAGCCTGGGAGTTCCCAAGAGAAAGAAGTCATTACAGTGTGCTGGGGACTAGCGCATGCATATGGAATTCTTATCAGTGTTTGGAGGTCTCAGGAATAAGAGAAGGTCTCTGGGCAGCACACACGGCTGCAGCAGAGAATCGGCCTGTGCTCCCACTGTATGGGAAAAAGAAGCCTATAGGGAAAGCAGCTTGTCCTGCAAAAGATAAGAACAAATAAGGTCCATCACAGGAACAAGACAAAGAGCCAGGACTGCTTGTTCACCTCATCTCTGGGTATGGAAGATGGCCAAGGGCAGCGGATGAAACAAACAGAAGGCTTCAGCAAGATGAACAAAATCTCTCTTCCTCTGTCCCGGCCTGTGTTTCAGCTGTGAAGGAACTGTACCAGGAGGTCCATCAATTCAAGAAGACCATGTTTTATTCCCCCCCACCTGTATTGTTCCATGTTTCAGCCACAAGAAGCAGGTCCTTCCCTGTCCAAAGGACAGAATATGGGAGCCACATAACACAGCCTACCCTGTGGTTTTATTTGCATGACCAAGGGAGGACACAATGAAATGGGATGGAAAACCCACTTCAGTCTTGACTGCACGAGTATGTGAATTACAAGGGAATCCTCCCCTGAAGAATGCTGCCTCAGTTTCCAGTGGAAAATCACCTAAGAGGAGCAGACAAACTGATACTGCTTCTGATCCTTCTGAGGGCACTCCCAAAGCATCTTCACAAGATGCAAGTGATCCCAGTCAGAACGAGAGGGGCCCTACCTCCGAATAGATGGAGGAGAGGAACAACTAGGTTTATTGGACTGTACAGAACCAATGGCTTGGCAGGTTGAAGAGGTGGAACACATCTGTATTTCTGGTGTAACAGAGGGATCTTCACTCCTGCATGCATTGGAAGCTGAGCACCAGAATGCAAGGTACAGTTTGCTTTCCTTTGGAGTTACTGGACTCGACTTCCCCAGGTGTGGAAACATAGACACACCATTTGGACTGGTCACAAACTGATCCAGAATGTACTAGAATAGAGTGGAGCTCCAGAGCATCTACAGTGAGCTTGAGCTTTTGCCTTGCTTGCTTTTGCTTGCTGCTGCTTTGCACTGTGCTTTTTCTGAAAATAGGCTAAGGCAATTGTGCATTTTATATTATGTTTATCTGATCTTGCTGAATAAATCTATTCATACCTGTTCATATCTTTTTTGTCTCAATCCTGAGTTTATGCATGCTACATTTCCCTCATTTCTTTGTTGGGAAAACAGACAGGTTAACCTGCTGCTTTGGTTTGACCCATTTTGTTCTGATTTAAACCATTACACTGTATTATTAAACATTTAAGCATGCACTGAAAATAATGCTGTTTTGAAAGTCAAGGAAAGACATGCTTTTATTTATATAACCAGAGTTTATAATTGATTTGGGTAGTAAATACAATCTAAAGTATCAATAAATATCTGTTTTCAAATGGACACTTTCTATACATATATAATGCCCTCCCCCCCCCCCCCCCCCCCTTTTAATGGAGACATTTATGGAATTAATGTTTCACCTAGAATGAACTGCATAGCATGAGCAGCAGAAGTAGACTATTTTATGAAAACATTGCTCTGAACCTTTGGCAATGCAGAATTAATAAGAAGAGACACAAGGTTTGTATTTTCTATTCATTTTTGTTGTTCCTCAATGGTTTTATGACCACATGTAAAACTGATTTACCTTGAGAAGATTCACTGTTCTACTAAATAAATTTATTCCAACATATGCTCAGTATATAATGAGACACTGAATAAAGAGTCAGGTAAATTGCCTGTCTGTAGGATAAAAAAACACTATTAAAGCATTATAATACCTCAACTTTTTATTTCAAAAGCAGCTTGAGACAGCATTTACTGATACTTGGCTGATATTTACTGGTATTTACTAAACTACACTGATAGAAAATTATATATGGAAATGAATGAACACATAACGGAGCTATGAATGGTTATCTTTTTTGCTCTTTATAATTTTCACATTGACATTTATCTGCACAAGAAACACCACCAGACTGACAGGACTCGTGAGCAATTTTAGAATTAGCCAAAAGAGCAAAAAAAAAATCCTTTTGAATTGTATCTGCACACTGAATTGAACTATCACATCTTTCTTCAGATAAAATATCAGCTGACAAGAAACCTCCCCAGCCAGAGAAGTTGTAATGAATACAGGAAAATGTTAGCTTTACTTCATGACCTACAGAAGAAAAGTAGAAAAATGACAGCATGTTTATCCTGTACTGACTATAATAAAGTAACTGCCATTTCACAAGCAATGAAATTTTAGGCAGAAATTCTCCTACGTTTACACCCCAATAGTTCTCCTTCATTGATAAGCTAATAGTGGAACATGGAGGTCACCCCAGATGCTTGCCTGAAACTTCCTAAGAACTGAGAATTACTAGTTCTTAATAAATTATTTTTATTTCCTCAAAGTTAACACAAAAGTTGTATTAAAAATATTGTCAAACTTCCTCACATTACCAAATTTACATTACTCTGATACAGATGAAAGTGGAGTGACTGCTTAATTCCCTTGCATAAACCAAGCATTTAACAACACCTGAAATGCCACATGGTGTCTATGAATTCACATAGGGCCAGTAAATATGGCACTGGATTTATGAGGGAATGCTTCCAGAAAATCTGATGGGACCCAGGCAGCATACTAATCCATGGAACCTCTCAATTCTTGCATGCTAGGAACTGCCCTAGATCTTTGTTGCCTACAGTGGGAGGCTGAGAATCTAGCTGATGCAAAGAGGCCTATATGCACATAACTGAATAAGAAACTGAATCCTACCTTCAGTCCTTTCAGATTTAGGTTATAATCTCCTGGCATGCAATTAATTTAGAAATTATTGAAAGAATTCACAAACTATTGTAGAGGATGACTGAATACACACACTACTTGGCATTTAATCCAGACCAGTAGGTGAGAACCAGTCTAGAAAACCTAGAACTCTAGTCAGGTGTGAATGCACATCAGGCATATTTTTTTAGCAATGCTAGAGATGGTTAGAGAACTCAAAAAGTTTTATCCCTTTATATTATCAATCACTGCTCTAAAGGAGAAAGTTAGAGACTGAGACAGAATGATACTCTCAATTTTTGCTAAGTAAAGGATCCTTCAATTGTTTCAATGAGCCCAGTGTATATTGAAAAGGTCAGAACTCAATGAACCTCAATCTCGTGATTGCCTAGTTAATTGGTTTTTTTAGAAGTACAGAGAAATACCTCTTTACCAAATGCCAGCTGAGCTGTGGAAGGAATTTACAAGTTTGCCTCACAATGTCAATTATCCAAGCTAGAGTTTCTACTCAATTATTATATGCAAATTAATACACACTTTTAAAACCATGTACAGCCAGATGTAACGTGCGCATTCTGAGGGGATTTAGAGGCTTAGAATTTCCTACCGGTTCCCTACAACATCTTATGTCAATAAGAACAGAACTCATGCGGATCAGTTCGCTTTCTCTCTGGTGACTTAGAGGGTACTTAAGTACTTCACTTTTTAAGGACCGGATTGTTTCGGCCCCTGGGCAAGAAACCTAATTTAGATGCCTCTTTTAGTTTCACTGGATCTGAGCCACACTGTGTTCAGTATTCAAAGACTATGCATTATTCTACTGACATGTTTTACAAGCCTCTGAAAGTGATATGATTAAAAGAGTCGTAGAGAAGAAGGCAATAACATTTATACTTTATACTATGCCATCTTCTAGGTAACAATAGTTAACCAAGCCACTGAAAAAAACCCATCCATTATAAACACAGCACACTGGTGGAGTACAAGCTTTCTTTAAATTGACAATTTTGCAAGTATGCATTTGTGTACTTTTTATTATGCATGTTTGTTGAGAAACATTAGAACACAACATCCTCATTCTTTACTATTCATGCTAGTCAAGGCGCTCCATATCATGTCTTAGCTCCTAAGTCTTGCTTGCAAATTCTATCAGCAGCCCAACTGTCATTAACAACTTCTTACACTGGTAAGAAACACCATAAAAGTAATGTTTGGTCCAACGAACTCTGCATACATTCTTGGCTTATGCTGTAGCCTCAGCTTTAAAAGATAAATTACACTGTGTACAGACAATTAGCAAAACCAAGCTTTTCATCTTATTAAAAGCAATTACATCACTTGTAAACAAAATAGGGCTAGGCAGAAGCCCAAACATATTGAGTTGCATTGATTGTTTCCAGGTAGAACTTAAATCAGGGAATCATCAAATGGTTTGGGTTTGAAGCAAGCTTTAGAGGTCATCTAGTCCAGCCCTTTAATAGGATTAGGAGACACAAGCATAGAAGAAATCAATTTGTTTTGAGAAAGGAGAAATCAGTGATTTTCTATACCTTTTGCCTTCAATGACAGAATTTAACATTTTACCTTCAGCTGCAGATGAAGTTAGACTTTTGCCTATATAGAATTAGCAAGGAATTAGATGGACTGTTTTGCTCCCTGATCTGTGGAGAAGTTAATCACTATGCCATGCGTCATGGTGATGGTAATCATTAGTTGATGGGTTAAGACAGTCATCAGGGAATTAGATAAGGACACGTTTAACTATTCTCACCAGATCTTAATGGGTTATCTTTCCATAACCATAGATTTTTCACCTCTAACTAAAAGGTTCACACAAACAGACTACTATAAGTAATGAAATAAAACTATATATGCATGTCTGTATATATTCATGTAGCAATATAAGCTGGGGACCACATAGCTGGAAAGCAGATCGGCAGAGCAGGAGCCAGTACTGTGCCTGTGCTGCAAAGAAGACTAAGAGGATGCTGGGCTGAATGAGACAAAGTATTGTCAGTCAGTTAAGAGGGGCAACCCTCTCTACTCAGTACCAGCGAGGCTAAAATTGTAGTACTGTGTCCAGATCTATATTCAGAAGCAAGGGGCACAAACTTAAACACAGGAGATTCTGTTTGAATGCTAGGAAAGAATTTTATACTGTGAGTTCAACTAGGCCCTGATACAATTCTTGGAGGTATCCAAAGACACCTGCTATGCTTAGCCTGCAGAAGAGGAGGCTCAGAGGAGACCCTGTTCCTGTCTACAACTACCTGAAGGGAGGCTGTAGCCAGGTGGGGGGGTGGTCTTTTCTCCCAGGCAACCACCAATAGAACAAGAAGACACAGTCTCAAGCTGTGCCAAAGGAGGTTTAGGCTGGATGTTAGGAAGAAATTCTTCACAGAAAGAGTGATTGGTCATTGGAATGGGCTGCCCAAAGAAGGAGGTGGTGGAGTCACCATCCCTGGAGGTATTTAGGAAGAGACTGGATGGGGCACTTAGTGTCATGGTTTAGTAGATTAGATAGTGTTGGGTGATAGGTTGGACTTGATAATAATAATAATACAATACAATAATAATACAATACACCAGGTTGAAAGAGACCTTCAAGATCATCGCGTCCAACCCATCAACCAATCCAACCCACCTAAACAACTAAACCATGCAGCCAAGCACCCCATCAAGTCCCCATCTCGAAGGTCTTTTCCAACCTGGTTAATTCTATTCTATTCTATTCTATTCTATTCTATTCTATTCTATTCTATTCTATTCTACATTTGGACATGGTCTTGGGCAATTGGGCTCTAGGGGTCTCTGCTTGCGGGAAGGTGTTAGACCAGATGCCCTCCAGAATTCTCTTCCAACCTCAGCCATTCTGGGATTCTGGGATTCTGTATATGTTTATCGTATTATCTCAAAATAGATGTATCCACAAGCCATCTTTAGTAGCTTTGCTTTAAATATAATATTTTTGTTTGAATTTTTAGTACATTAAAATACTTTTAAACCAATGGAAAAAATACTTCCAAAACCTGAGGGTCGCTCTGGTACCTTTTTAGCACAAGAAGTAGCTTCTTAGAGTTTTTTAACAACAGACAAAATGTCAGCTTAACAATATCTTTGTTTCTTAACTTTGTTTTTTCAACTTGCTTTTAGTAAAGAACACTATAAAAATTTGTAGATAAAACTAGTTAAGCTTGTAAATGAAGAATTCCAGTAAATAATCTAGAATACTTCAGCATTAACATGGTTTAAGGTTGCTACCATATTTTTACTTTTCCTGAATCTTTTAAGAGTGAAAATGAACAAAAATTAATATGTTTTCTATACATATCAACACAAAATATTTAGAACACCTATTGACAGAAAGTAGCTAAATCTTACCTATTGAAGCAATAAAGAATTTCTTCTATTAGTCAAACCAGTAATCTTTCAAGTTTGACTTGACTGAAGAAATTCAAACCCTTTTAGTTTAGCATATAGTTCTAGACAAATAAAAAAAAAAGGCAAAATGAAACTAAAGTTTTAGGGCAACATTATAAGTTCTATTATTTCATTTTTGGCTTTGTGATACTTCCCTTTTAATATGTTCTGACTGGCTTGTTCTGAATCCTTCTATTGAATTTTGAATTACTTTGCTTGATATCCTATTACTCAAGTCTGACTACATTGCCAATATAATTACTGCACCTTGAAAGTGAAATGAGGTATCATAAAAACTAAGACTATAAATTTAAGTCTTTGTTTTAAGAGGATCTCAGTACAATCTTTCCAATCTGTTAGTAATTGCAGTCTATGACTTCATCTCTTTTAGTGAATTTAAATGTAGGGAGCCCTTTTTTTATATATTTTTCTCAAAGGTCCAATGATTAGCTTTTAATTTTGACCTGGCTTCTCTCCAAAGAGCTCTTCAGTTAGCTTTCAGTGCAATGAAAATGATAGAGTGTTTTAAATTATTTACAAAACTTATAATGGGAAAAATTTCACCTTTTGGTAACAAAAAGTAAATTTTTCACCTCTAGCTCTCAATATTTTTCTTTTGAAACTTTGTTATACCTTTATTTTAATGTGGAAACAATTTTGACATTATAGCAAATAGATGCAATATTCAATCATAGGCGGGCACCAGTGAAAAAGGTTAGTTTTCAGATTAAACTGGACCAAAAAAGATTTGCCAGAATTATATCACTCTATTATATCACAATAATTATTATATTATAATATCACAATTATATCACAATAATTATTTTTAACATTTCTTACAATTAGCTTTATTATTTTTCTCATATACCCTATTTACTGGCTAACAGTTTCCTGACTGCTCAGAATGAAACATGCTCTCTCTAAAAGTTGGACTTGAATCTGCAGAAAAGTTTATGAGAAATGTTCTAAAAGATACACAATGGAATTAAGTTTAATACATCTGACTTAGTAGTTGATATTTTATATACCATAGAATCAAAGAACATTCCAGGTTGGAAATGACTGAAACACCTTCATATTCAAGACCTGAAGGAGTCTAGATAACAATGCAACACTGTGGTGGGGTGAGAAAGTTCCCTCCCCACACACAAAGAAAGAAACACATAAATACACTACCTGATATATTACATGAGGCTATTGAAAAGGAAATTAAACTTTTAATCTTCCTTTTATTTTTCACTGTTTTGAGCAATTCACTGAACCAGCAAAGTAGTTGTATTCCTTTCAACTGACGTCAATAGCTGCATTTAACTCCATAATGGAACATCTCACAGGTATTAATTATAAAGAAAACTACTATGAACCAGGGCAGAAACCAGTAACCAACAGAGGCTGCATGATTTCCTTCTAGACAAAAAGAGATAGGGGTGAGGTTGGTGTGTGAACAGTTTATTACCTTCTGTATGTGCTTGGCAGATTTGAAAAAAACCCAACACTTTAAAGACTACAGTAATGCAAAATATTGTGTGTTCGCCTCTCAACTGGCACAGATGTTGAAAAGCTCACAGTTCTGACAAAGAAACCTTTAATTTTGTTATATGTGATTATTTCCTTTGTTGCACATGGTATATCAGAAAGTAAAATTCAAAAAATCCCACTCAACCCTTTGAGATCTCAGTATGAAGCAGTGTGACTGTAAATCTTTGCATCATGATTTCTGATAGATCTTGTTTTAATCATCTCCTCCTAGCATTCTTTTCTTGATCCCTTTCAAGTGGGTCTGTGTTTTGTACATAAAAAAAAAAATATTACAATACCATTTGTCTGGTCATCACAGTCCATTTATCTGGTCATGTAGTGAGCTGCCTCTCTTAGCCTACCTTCATCTTTCTTCCCACATACTTCAAAATATTAGCTGAAACAGGGTAACTACTTAAGCATGTCAGACATGCATATGTTGTGTTTATACGTCATGAAGGGAGCCTGTGCCCAGAATTATGCCCCAAATATTGCTGAACTTGTCCGAGCATGTTTTGCTCACATGCCCCTCTTGCCCTCTTTTCTGGAGTGGGTGCTTAGCCCAGAGCTGAGTAACAAAGGACCTGGTGTCAGCAAGCCGGGGTAAACAATCTAGCCTGCTTTCCTTCGGGGTAAACAACACCATGCACCCGCCTTGTGGGATGCTCATGAGATGCTTGTGCTTCCATGTTTGGGCATAATTCTAAACACATGCTTTGCCATTAGTTAAAGGTATTACCAAGGTTAACTAGTGGCTAAATCCAAGCCTTGAACAGATTATAAATATTACCCCAAATCATAAACAAGTCACTCCTTGCTCTTGCTGTTAAGCTTTATTGCTTTGGCTACTAAGCTGCATTACTTGTGTTCTGCCCTTGTGCATGTTCTGCTGTTTGCAGTCCAGAGAGAAGCCTAATACCTGGAAAGCACCGGCAAGCCTCAGTTTACCTGGAAGCCTGCAAAGAGTCCTTCGCAAGCTACTCTGCAACTACAGACTTGCACAGTATTTCAGTCCCACCAGTAAGAAGAAGAAGCCACTGCACCTTAAAGGGACTGAGACCCTGTTGGAAAGATTTGCCATTACAGGAAGGGAACTAGCCTGAACCCCAGCAGTTCCAATAGGCTGCCATAGCCACAAGACAGCAGACCTCTGCAAGCCAAAACTTAAGTGTGCCAGCTCACAAAGAAGACCATACACCCACATCCTGTGTGCCAGCCACACATTCACAGGAGAAAGGAGCTGCCTGTCACTCCATAGCCCTAAACAGAAAAGCAGCCACCAAGAAGAATCAGCCACTTTTGAGCCAAGCCATGGGAAAAGCTGCACTGCTCTGCTCTCCACCACCCCCTTCCCCACTCTTCAAAGGAGGACTACTCCTCCACAGCACCCTGCCGACTCCAAAGGGACTGCAGCACCGAGAGAGCCGCTCCAGAGAGAGCCTGTCCAGGTGAACCTGCCTGCCAGCACAAGTCTGCACTGCAACCCTGCAGCCGCAGGAGAAAGCTGCCTCCACGCATCCCCCAGGGAGCCAGCACTGGATCTCCGCAAGCCTCACAGCCAGCCACAGTGGACCCAGCTGTCCCTGTAGCCAGTCTTAGCAGTGACTTAGCAACCAGCTCAGCAAGTGAAACTGTATCTTTCCAGTGTTTACACGCTTAACATCAATTATGGTTCTATTTAAAATCCCTGCATCTTAGCCTGCATTGTATTGTAACTTGTGGTTCACAAGGCACCACCCTGGAAAGCCCAGAGTCATAATTCATGAGCAAATTGATTTAAGTCTATGAAAGGTTCCTTTAAATTGTATGTGCCTGATACCTAACATAAAGCTGCAAGTGTCTTGCTGATTTTCCATCTGGTGGACAAGTGGCAGAATTGCAACCTCAGTTCCTAATTGAATAACTATTTTGTACTTTTTCTAATTGGGTTCACACTGTTAAACTGTACCAGTTTATGGGATATTTTTCGTGACTGTGCACTAGCATCTGCTTATAAATAGTGCTAAACAGTTATTAATAATTTTGACTATTAATTAAAATTTATTTTAATAATTCATATTATCATAATCCATAAGTTAATAACCATATTAATCACATTATACTGGTAGAAGAAACATGACAATAAACAACTATGCCAGTTGTGTAAGGATTACAACTGTCTACAGGATACTTGTCTGAAGACATCTAATTGGAGTGGTTCACCAGATCACCAGATCACAGGATGTTAGGGGTTGCAAGAGACCTCTGAAGATCATTGAGACCAACCCCCCCGCCAGAGCAGGACCATAGAATCAAGCAGAGGTCTCACAGGAACACATCCGGATGGGTCTTGAAAGTCTCCAGAGAAGAAGACTCAAACCAGAGTCAGGAATTAAATTAACAACTCACCAGTAAGGGTGACTGAGAGCTTCTGTTTAAGGTCTCTCACAGTTTTTCTTTTTATTTTGCAGTGTCACATTCCAATATGAAAGAACCTCAGGATGTCATTTGAGGATTATAGTATTAACATTTACTTGATTTTTAAGTGGATTTGTACTTGGATTTCTTTCTTGATTTTGGACAAGTGAGTCATTCTGGAAGGTTAATATGCAGAACAACAACTAGGATTCACAATCAAAACTATTTGCCCTTGTCATACTATTTTTGTCTTTTTTTTCTTTCATGGTTTGAAGGAAGAGAGGCTCAGAGAAGAAGCAGCCTGGTGACTGTCTTAGTGACTCCTTTGTTCATACACTGGACCCTCAGCTCAGGATTTCTATAAGGAACAGTAAGTATGCTGAAATGAACACAAAGAGATTTAGGTATGTGGGAACATTGCCTCTAGCTTCCTTTGTAGAAATAACTCATGTAGATGTCAATATGATCTGATATTATTGCCAGTATAGCTATCATTATCTAATAGTAAGACTGCAGTGGCAGCTGATTCTGACCTTACTCATCACTGTTCAATTCTCAGTGTTGTGACCCTCCCCACAAACACTCCTTTTTGATGCCCAGTGTGGAGTGTCAAAAAAGGCTGTGATAGGTTGACCATGGCCAGCAATGAAATATCCACTTTACTTCTCACTCAGTCCCCTCTCTTGAGGGACAGGGAGAAAATAAAAGGTGAAAAG
Source organism: Colaptes auratus (assembly GCA_015227895.2). NCBI lineage: Eukaryota > Metazoa > Chordata > Aves > Piciformes > Picidae > Colaptes > Colaptes auratus. The sequence goes on along the minus strand of CM037631.1, from coordinate 97,725,345 downwards.
TCTCAAAGATCAAGGTAGAGATAGTTTAATAGAGGAAACAAAACAAACAACAACAACAAACAACCCTGCAAACACAAAGCCAAAATAAAGAATACTGACTCACTACTTCTCACTAGCAGGCAGATGTCCAGCCATGTCCTGGTAAACAGGGATTGAGTACATGTAATAATTGATTGGAAAGACAAATGTTATAGCCACAATCATCCTCCCCCTTCCTTCTGCTCTCCCTGAGCTTTTCTTTGCTGAGCATAGTGTCATACAGTATGACATTCCCTTGGTCAGTTGGGGTCAGCTGTCTTTGGCTGTGATTCCTCCCATGTTCTTACCACTACTAACCTACTAGCTTTTGAAGAGGTAGCAGGGTAGAGAAGAGAAAAGGTTTTGAGGTGTGGAAGCACTGCTCAGCAGCAGCAAAACATTGCTGTGTTACCCACACTGTTTCAGCTGAAAGTGCAAAACACAGCACCATACATGCTGCCATGAAGAAAGTTAACTGCACTCAGCGAGACCCAGTACACTGTCCGAAAGAAGGATGACTCTCTGGAGGTGCTAAGGAGAAGAAAATTACTGTTAATATTTACTACCCTGGAAAAAGAAAGAAAAAAGAAAAAAAAAAGGAAAAAAAAAAAAAAAAGGAAAAAAAGAAAAAAAAGGGGAAAAAAAAAAAAAAAAAAAAAAAAAAAAAGGAAAAAAAAAGAAAAAAAAGAAAAAAGGAAAAAAAAAAAAGAAAAAAAAGAAAAGAAAAAAAAGAAAAAAGAAGAAAAAAAGAAAAAAAGGAGAAAAAAGAAAGAAAAAAGAAAAAAAAAAGAAGGAAAAAAAAAGAAAAAAAAAGAAAAAAAAAAAAAAAAAGGAACTAAAGCCTGAATCATATAAGTATTAATTGGAACAGAGCTCCAAAGGATCTCCAGTGGTCAACCAGTTCTACCTCTCATTCAAATCAGGTCTAATTTCAAAACTGCATTTGGTGATAATTTCATCTACCTAATTCAGGGAAAACTTCAATAAAGCTTGATTATCCTCTGAAAAACTTGCTGCAAGGGTTCACTGCTTTGCCAGGGATTCCCCTCTTTCAGCCAATGTCCAATCTGAATTACGAGGGCTACAGAATTTAGTTATATGATCTTCACTTCAAAAAGCCTTCAGCTGTTATTACATCATTGCTTAGACTCCTTTTCAGCAGATTAAAAAATCCTGATTTCTCCACCTAGCTGACTTACCATCTTGGTAGCCCATCACCAGACCTTTTTCAGTTTATTCCTATGCCTTTCATATTGTGTAGTGCAAAACAGGAAACAATATTCTAGGTGCACCACCAAGCATTGTGGGAATAACAACTTCATGTTGCCTCCTGAAAGAATTTTTTCCTGATGTAGATCAGTATTTAGTTTTCCACATTCACACTGTTGGCTCATACTCAGTGCAGTATCTGTCCTGATCTCCAGGTATTTTTCTGGGAGTATTGCCAGCTCAGCAAGAGCTGACAATGTGCACTTGCAGCACAGAAAGTCAAACGCATCCTGAGCTGCATCAAAAGAAGTATGGCTAGCAGGTCAAGGGAGCTGATTTTCCCCCTTTGCTCTCATGAGATCCCACCTGGAGTACTGTGTCCAGCTCTGGAGCCCCAACACAAGAAAGTCATAGAACTGTTAGAGCAGGTCCAGAGGAGGGCAGTGAAGATGATCAGAGGGTTGGAGCACCTCTCCTATGAAGACAGGCTGAGAGAAGAGGAGGTCTGGAGAGACCTTACAGCAGCCTTCCAGTACTTGAATGTGGCTACAGGATAGATGGAGAAGGAGCTTTTACATAGGCATGTAGTGAAAGAAGAAAGAGTAATGGCTTCAAAATGAAAGGATCTAGATTTACATTAGACTTCACGAAGAAATTCTTCACCATGAGCAGGGTGAGGCATTGGTACAGTTTGTCCAGAGAAGCTGTAAAGGTTCCAACTCATGAAGTGTTCAAAGCCAGGCTGGATGGTGCCTTGAGCAACCTGGTCTAGTAGGAATTGTCCCTGCCCATGACAGGCAGGTTGTAACTAGATGATGCTTAAGGTCCTTTTCAACCTAAATCACAGAACCACAGAATCATAGAATCACCAAGGTTGGAAGAGACCTCAAAGATCATCAAGTCCAACCTGTCATCACAGACCTCATGACTAAACCATGGCACCAAGTGCCATATCCAATCCCCTCTTGAACACCCCCAGGGATGGGGACTCAACCACCTCCCTGGGCAGCCCATTCCAATGGCAAACGACTCTCTCAGTGAAGAACTTTCTCCTCACCTCGAGCCTAAACTTCCCCTGGCGCAGCTTGAGACTGTGTCCCCTTGTTCTGGTGCTGGTTGCTTGAGAGAAGAGACCAACTCCGTCCTGGCCACAACCACCCTTCAGGTAGTTGTAGACAGCAATGAGGTCTCCCCTGAGCCTCCTCTTCTCCAGGCTAAACAATCCCAGCTCCCTCAGCCTCTCCTCATAGGGCTTGTGCTCAAGGCCTCTCACCAGCCTCGTTGCCCTTCTCTGGACACATTCAAGTGTCTCAATGTCCTTCTTAAACCGAGGGGCCCAGAACTGGACATAGTACTCAAGGTGTGGCCTAACCAATGCAGAGTACAGGGGCACAATGACTTCCCTGCTCCTGCTGGCCACACTATTATTGATGCAGGCCAGGATGCCATTGGCCTTCTTGGCCACCTGGGCACACTGCAATCATTCTATGATTCTATGAATATTTACTATACTGCTTCTGCTCTGTCATGCTTTTTATAAAATTCGCTTTTTATAATTAAACAACTTTGCTTTTAAACATCTAGAGTATTCAGTGGTTAGAGATTATAATCACACTATGTTTATCATCATTATTATTATCATTAAAATATAATAATAATTTTAAAAATACCTGAGGTGGAAGCAGTGGCAATCTGATATAAGCAAGTAGCATGCTTAAGTCATTGCATCTCCTCTGCATATCATACTTCACCCACATCATTAAGGCATGGAAAATGGTCTCTTCATCAGGTACATTCACATCATCACTAGCAAGAAGTTTATGGAGTTCTTCAGCTGGTAGAAGTAAAAATTCTTGATTTCTTATAACTTCCATTATATTCTCCTGAGAAAGAGAAAATATTTCAGATTCATTACTGCTGGGATAAAATAAAAGCAGCTGTTTCATCAGGTGACAAAAAAATCAACATGAGTTGGCAATGCGTGCTTGTAACCCAAAAGATCAAGTGTATTCTGGGCTGTATTAAAAGAAGTGTGACTAGCAGGATGAAGGAAGTGATTCTAGCCCTCTCTGCTCTAGTGAGACCTCACCTGGAGTACTGCACCCTGTTCTGGTGGCCCCAACACAAGACAGACACCGAACTGCTGGAGCAGGTCCTGAGGAGGGCCACAAAGATGATCAGAGGTCTGGAGCACCTCTCCAGGCTGTGAGAGTTCTGGCTGTTCAGCCTGGTGAAAAGCAGGCTCTGGGGAGACCTCATAGTGGCCTTCCAGTACCTAAAGCAGGCCTATGAGAAAGCTGGGAAGGGATTTTTCACAAGGGCTTGTTGTGATAGGACAAGAGGAAATAGATTGAAGTTTGAGGATGGTAGATTTAGACTAGATATTAGAAAGAAATTCTTTACAGTAAGGGTGGTAAGACACTGGAACCAGTTGCCTGTGAATGTTGTGGATGCCCCTCCCTGGAGGTGTTCAAGGCCAGGCTGGATGAGGCCATGAGCAACCTGCTCTAGTGGAAGTTGTCCATGCCCACAACAGGTTGGAACTAAATGATCTTTAAGGTCCCTTCCAACCCAAACCATTCTACGATTCTATGAATCTATGAATCTAATAAACCCATGAGGTTAGTTAGTATTTGCCATACTGTGCCCTTACAGTTCTTGAGAAAAAACAAAGATTATTAGAAATCAATGTCTATAGTTATATTTCACATAGGAATATATTCAGAAAACAATAGGAAGTCTATAGGGCAATATTGTATTAAAAATGTCAGACTTAGTAAAGGCTAGGGCAGATCTGCATATTGTTTACAGTTTTTATACTGTCAGGTTGACTGAACCCTAAGGACTGAATTAAGTGCTCTCTGAACTATCTATATTAACAAGTCACAAAATAATTACAATTCCACAGGGTATCTTTTTCCAAATATTTCTTTTAGGGTGCTTGATCTTTGTGGATAGGTTGTAAATGTGTTTCCACATTTGTGATTCAGAGATAATTGTAAAAAGAAAGTGAAGCAGGTACAGACTGGAGGCACAAGATCCTCCTCCTGGGGAAAAAAATTAAACTTAAAATCTAATCTTTTGACATAAAACTAAAATGTAAAGTGTTGGAGGGAGAAGTAAGTTACAGGACCTGATAGATAAAAAGATACTAATAAATTTAATAATGCTTCCTGAGTGTATTATGAGAAGCAGAGAAGGAATGACAAAACATTGGCCAAGGACTTAAGCATAAGAAAATCAAAATTAAGGAAACTGAGTAATTCCATTGTTACACCTACACAGTTCAGTTCTCAGCATAGCAAAATTCAAATTAATGCAAATAGCTTGTTTGGGTCTGGGCCAGGGGAAAGGATGACTTGTAATGAGGAACTGAAAGTAACACAGTATTGTTGAAACAGTGTAACTAACACAGAGACAAAAAAATGGTACAAGACTTCAAACATGAGAATTATACCCTGGCGCTAGTAAATCACATGTTATACTCCCCCAGCTCTATGCAATACAATAAAATTGTTATTTTAATTCTCCAATACCATATATTTTAAAAGTTACCTCTTAAAATAACCTATTAAAAATTAGCTGCACATTATTTTGTACAATGTAGCAAGGAAGAACGGAACAGGCATAGACACGACAAAAGCACGACAGACAGGAGCTCACTGAAATATGCAAGAGAATTTACATATCAAATATGTGAAAGTAGAATATGAGGTTAATGGTTATTATTATGAATGTGAATGCTTTAACATGGAAAATTTAACTTTCATTGAGTAACTTTCTAATATCTACATAAACACAAGAGATAAGCAGAGGTATATACATGGTCATGGTCTGTATTAACTGTGCTGTTAAGTTACCTTTACTTAACTGATAACAGGACTCAGTTCTTTTTTTACTTGATCAATTAAATGTCAACAGGTACCAAAAAAATTAGACTGTTATTGCCTAATGTTTGAATGTGATAACTCCTGATAAAGTTAAATTGTGTGACTAGAACATTGCACTATAGCTTGGTAATGTGAGGGAACTAGTGCTGCTAAGTTACCTTTACTTAACTGATAACACAACTCAGTTCTTTTTTGAATTGATCAATTAAATGTCAACAGGTACAAAAAAAAAGTAGACTATTGTTGCCTAATGTTTGAATGTGTTGACTCCTGATAAAGTTAAATTGTGTGACTAGAACATTGTACTATAGCTTGGAAATGCGAGGGAAATAGTTCACAAGCACTTGACCACAGGTTGGTTTAATTAATTGTAATTAAAAAAACATAAACTCAGCAAATTTCATTTCACATTGCAAGAAAATGGTTTGTAAGCCAAAGTTCAATTAAAGCTGGTTAAACTGGCATTAAATCTCATTATGAAGAAAAAAAACCAACAACAAAAAAAAAACCCCAACCAACAAAAAAACCAAACCCAAATCCAAACCAAAACCTGCCTCTACTTCATAATAGGTATCAACATCAAACTTTGCAATAGCATATTAATCCAAAGGCTTAATATTGTTGAGAAGCATTGCAATGTTGGAATACATTTTATGAACTCACAGAACTTAATTAATTTTGAATAACACTCAGAACAAGGGCTCCCAGAGTAATAATTTTAGGTTTGATTAAGAATTTTTAATCATTCTTAATTGCCTTTTCCTTTGAATATAGGCTTAAGGAGAATTTTTCCCAGCCTCTGTACCAATTGACCATTGAGTAAAAGTAGTACCTAACAAAGTTTTCCGACAAAGCATATGAGCTCAAATCTCTTCTTTTAAAGTTTAATGTTATTCAGGCACAAGTATTGTAGAAAATGTTATTTAATAACAAATATTTAGATAACTGTAACTTCTGTATATACACACACATTTATGTGGCATATTATGTATGCATTTTGCAAACATACAAAGCAGCCATAAAATCCAAGTTCTTGATCTTCAGAGCTAAAAACTCTCTTTTTAGAGTGTTTATCATTTCCTAAATTGACCATTAAATGTTTAGAACTTCCCAGAACACTTTTTAATTTCTCGAGAATCATTTAATTTGGAGCAGCAAAATAAGTTTCAATGACTTGCTGTTCTGTCATAAAAGAAGGTAATTTATTATATGCTTATTGTTGGAAAGTATCTACCTTTATTAACAAATATAATTGGTCTTCATTTTTTGCACTTTTAGGAACATGATACAGTGATGTCTGCAATCTATGGATTCAGTTTTTCAGGATAAATGAAATGCATTTTAAATTCTCCTGAAATTAAGATGCAAGTTAGGAATTGAGCTACTCAGTCTTGCTCTAGTGAAGCGTTTTCAGGAATGCTTAGATCCTTATGGGGGTATCACAGTATCACAGTATTGCTAAGGTTGGAAGAGACCTTGAAGATCATCGAGTCCAACCTGTCTCCACAAACACCATGACTAGACCATGGCACCAAGTGAATGGACATTGCTCCCCAGAGAGAACACTCCTGCCCACTGCAGGCTTGAACTCACGACCTTCCCAGTAAGAGTCTTAGGTGCTACCAACTGAGGCCACATGAGAAACCTTAGTTTTTTGAATAAAGTTATTCAACATTTAAGCACATTCAGAGTTATGTGACAGAAGTGTTACAAGTGTTTAGGACTGTAACTTTTGAATGATGCTTAAGAAGCTTTGTAGATCTGGTTTTCACTGTTTCCTAAGTCCCACAAGATCAACTGGGCTGTGAATAATGCCTTTCCTGTATGAGTCATTGTCTTAGATTTCCCCTTCAGCAAGACTTGCAATGTTTTAATTAAATAGAGTAGAAGTTTTTTTGCTACTGAATTAAAAAAGGTAACTTAGAATAGAAAGTATGAAAGTCTCTGAACCCACTTGGAGAAAGCTCTGTCTCACTTTGTTGTCCTTCCACTTTCTAAAAATGATGCAATAACCATTGCTTTGGGGTCACAGCTTTTCCATTGCATAGCTGTTTCACTTTTAAACCTTTTCAGCAGCACACAGGATTAGAATTAAATGACCATAAAGCATTAATACTGAAGAGTCACATAAACAAAACATATCATCATTTAAAGGTAAATAAGGAAGCACCTGTTTACAAAATCTAATATATTGTGCATCATAGAAACATGGATGCTCCAAAAGAATTAAACTATTACTGAACAGAATTTAATAAAAATAAATATTACATATTTCCTTATAATGATGTTATCAATACAAATTATTTTTTTTAATCTAGACTTCTAATGATCATTATTTACTATGGAATCAAATTATCTCACAAAGCTTAATTCTCATTGATGCTTATGCCATTGATTTCACTAATCAGCATGTATCAATTTTAAGAACCTGAACATAACGTCTGCAGCATTATAAAAATATATATACCTCCTCCAAACTCAGAGAAATGCATTCCCTTGAAAAAAAAAAGTCAAGTAAGGCAGGCAGAAGACCTGCATGGATAAGCAAGGAACTCTTAGTAAAACTCAAACATAAAAAAGAGGTTTATGGTTGTTGAATGCCTTCTTTGCCTCAGTCTTTACTCCTAAAACCAGCCCTCAGGAACTTCAGTCTCTAGAAGCAAGGGAGCAGCACTGGAGAGATGTGGACATTCCACTGTTCAGTCAGGACTGGGTTAGAGAACTCTTACATCATCTAAAGACAAACAAGTCCGTGGGCCCTGATGGGGTGAATCCATGAGCACTGAGAGAGCTGGCTGATACTGTTGCTGAACCTCTCTCCATTATCTTTGAAAAGTCATGGAGAACAGGAAAGTTGCCTGATGACTGGAAGGAAGCAAATGTCATTCCAGTCTTCAAAAAAGGCAAGAAGCAGACCCCATATAACTACAGACCACTCAGCCTCACTTCCACCCTTGGAAAGGTGATGGAACAGCTCATTCTGGAGGTCATCTCTAACTACATGGAAGACAAGAAGGTTATCAGGAGTAGCCAACATGGATTTACCAAGGGGAGAACTTGTCTGACTAATCTGATAGCCTCCTATGAAACCATGACCAAATGGGTAGATGAGGGAAGAGAAGTGGTTGTCATTTATCTTGACTTCAGTAAAGGTTTCAATACTGTCTTGCATAGCATCTTCACTGAAAAACTTAGTAAATATGTCATGGACAGCTGGTCTGTGAGGTGGATTGAAAACTGGCTCAACAACAGAGTTCAGAGGGTTGTCATCAGGGTCACAGAGTCAACTTGGAGGCCTGTAGCCAGTGGTGTTCTGCAGGGATAGGTACTGGGTCCAGTCTTGATCAATATCTTTATTAGCGACCTGGATGAGGGGATTGAGAGTACCCTCAGCAAGTTTGCTGATGAGATAAAACTGGGGCTGCTGGGGGTGGCTGTCACCCTGTCAGGCTGTGCAGCCATCCAATGAGAGCTGGGTGCAGGCAAATCTCATGAAGTTTAATAAGGACAAATGCAGGATCCTGCACCTGGGGAGGAATAACAACAGGCAGCAGTACAGGTTAGGGGCTGCCCTGATGGAAAGCAGCTCCGCGGAGAAAGAACTTGGAGTCTTAGCGAACAGCAAGTTCTCCATGGTCACGGGAGACAATTCTTTCCTGGGGGTGCATCAAGAAAAGTATGTCCAGCAGGTCTAGGGAGGTTATTCTATCTCTCTACTCTGCCCTGGTGATACCACACCTGCAATACTGTGTCCAGTTTTGGGCTCCTCAGTTCAAGAAAGACAGAGAACTGTTGGAGAGAATCCAACAGAGAACCACAAAGATGATTAGGGCACTTGAGCATCACTCCTATGAAGATAGACTGAGATCTCTGTGGCTTTTTGGTCTTGAGAAGAGAAAACCAAGAGGGGATCTCATCAATGTGTATAAATATCTGAGGGGTGGGTGTCAAGAGGAGGGGGCCAAGCTCTTTCTTGTGGTGCACAATAATAAGACAAGAAACAACAGGTTCAAGCTTGGATGTACAAGATTTCACCTCAACATGAGGAGAAACTTCTCTACTGTCAGGGTGACAGAGCACTAGAACAGGCTGCCCAGAGAGTTTGTGGAGTCTCCTTCTCTGGAGACTTTCAAAACCCACCTGGATGCATTTCTGTGCAGACTACCCTAAGTGATCCTGCTTTGGCACAGGGGTTGGACCCGATGATCTCTTGAGGTCCCTTCCAACCTCTAATAATATATTGTGATATACTGTGTATCCTGAAGGGACAAAAAAGCCTCAACAATGCTCTGAACCAGACAATGGGGCAGGAGCCGGCAGGTCTGTTTTTTCAGGAAAATGCCCATGCTGCCCAGGCTTGTCCGAACATGTCCTGGAGTCCAAGTGGGCCAGGTGTGTGTGCCTTTGGCCACGTTTGGAGAGAACTCATTCTATAGGTTACAGTGTCAGATTTTTATCTCTCAATCTTTGTTGTCACTGGCCATCATTGTCTTGGAAAAGATATAAATACCAGCCCAAAGAGCCAGAGCCTTGCCTTGCAATTGTCCATGCTCCAGAAGAAATCACAAGCCTCGCTTGGAATCCGAGCTGTGTTTCAGTTTACCCAGCCAGGACTGCAAAGACCCTTGCTGTATAGCGTTGTAAAGCCCATGAGCAGACAGATGTGTCTCCCCGGGCCAAGAGGCTAACCCCAGGAGGAGTTGAGTCCCCAGGACAGTTTCATTTTATTGGAAGAAGGAACAAGCACCGCTGCAAAGAATAGCAGCAGCAGAACTTCTCCATATAGACAAAGCTACAAAGCCAACAAGTTCTGCACGCTTCAGCAGCAACCTCTTTTCTACAAGACTTCCAGCTACAAAGCCTTCAGAGATAAATCCTGTAAGCTCCTCAGCGACAAGGTGCAGAAGCCAACAGAAAGTGAAACTGTGTTCCTGCAGCTTTCACGTGGTCGATGCCATTTTGGTTTTGTTTAAATCCCCCACGTGTGCCATGGGGTGCCAGGATCAGTGAGTAACTACGAAATCTGATTTTTACAAGCATCTGTTAAAGGTCTGTTGCCCTAGAGAATTCTGGAGTTCCCAACACCCCCATTTCCCCCCACCTCGTGGGCAATCTCCAGCTTTGTTGCCGATGTTCCCTTTTTCCTTTACAGTTTCAAGTGCTGTTTGTTGTTTCTGGATTTTGGCTCATATTGTTTAAATTGTTACTTGTTCCTGCTGGTGAGATATCTGTTCCACAACCGAATATTTCAAAGCAGTAAATAGGCTTTATTAATAATTTCCATGGGATTTTTATTATTAATAAAGTTATTAATATTTTTATTAAGCGCTCCACCTATTGAATATTAATAACCTCCTTACAATCATAACACTGTGATAATATACTGCGATAAAAAAGTGAAATACTTTCATACCTGGACAAAGAATGTCACGTTTCTAGTACAGAAATGCTAAAAACATAAAATAATGGCAAAAATAGATACATGTGTACACTAGCCTTTCACTTAAACAGGATCAGAGGATATTTTAAGCCCAAGCTGCTTTTATTTTAAAACCTAAGTTTTTATAAAAACATTTAAATAAGTTAATAAATAGTGCACCTGACTTCCACATTAAATCACACAGTGTACTTTCTGAAGTGCTGAAGACCTGAAAGTCAGTTTTTATTTCGGTCAAGCCCTAAACTATTTCAATCTGGAATTACTGCTGCTGTGCTACATTGAATAAAGTCCTCTTGTTTTGTATACCCACTTTTCCCTGTCAACTTTGTGTCATACAAGACTACATCTGGTTTGCAAAAAAAACTGTCCAATGATGTATCCTCTTCCCTAAGAAGAATGGGTTTCTTAAGTTCCTGAACTGCCATTAGAGAAAGAACCACTACTTATGAATATGCTTATGGTCTGGTTCTCTAGCCAAATCCCTGATTTTATCTGAGAGTGAGCTCCATCTGCCCTGTATAATCCAAAGAGATAGATCTTTCTTCAAGTACCAGATGTCAGTGTGATATCACCATTACAAAGGGCATGTAAAGCTTACACAGCACACTGAAACCTTAATAGAGACCTTAATAGAGACTTCTAGGTGACAAAGACTACCACAATCCAAATATTTTAATATTTTTTACTTGCAACTTTTAGATTATTGTTTAGTTTTTCACAATTTTTCATTTTTAGGATATGACTCTGGAGAACAAGACAGACTATAGTCTAATTCATCACCACTATCACGCAATATTCCAAGATTACACAATCTAAATGTATTTCAACAACCAGTTGGTCATAGACATTTCCTGATAAGCCAGTTTATCACAACAAACTGGCTAAAACTTTCACTTCGTCCCAGGGCCTTAATCTTGCCTTAATTTCCTTCAGAAATGCGTCAGAATGGTTAATATTTAGCTAAAGGACCTTGGCTTGAGCATGCTGCACATACTGTTCTTCAAATTTAGGAAGATCCAAGTGGCTTACACAAAACAGACATAATTTGCTAAATCGATGAAGTCATCCACACATCTTGCTCCTTCTGACTGAAACAGTCTTCCAACATTGTTCTGGAAGGTCTTGTATCCCATAAATCCTGTAACTTCTGGGTGCAAACATTTTACATGTTCTTCCTAGTATGGTATCTAGTGTCCTATAAACTAATTTTCTTGTTATTCACAACTCCATCTTTTCTTTGGTCTTCTTTTTTTCTCCTTCCCCCACTCCCTTTCTTGGGTCTTTCTTAATATTAGCTTACCCTTTGAAAGTAAAGTTAAGAGAAACAAGGGACACATTTTGGGAGAATGAAAAAATGATGCAGTATAGTGAAGTGTGGATATATACTTGTACTAACTCTGGTGACTGTCTGTCATGCTTTTACTTATGTAAGATGTACCCTTAGCACTCCCCAAACACTGAAAATATGAGCTGTCTCAACTTTTTAATTTGTGCTTTTTGCACACCTAGGTAACAGAACAACAAATTCATGGGCTTACACTGCCATGAAGCAGTCATCATGACACACTCTTACTCTCCTGGTGTGATTTTTATTTCTACTCTAACTCTGCTCCTGTAATTATGCTTTGGTAGAAGTTTGCTGTCCCAATACCATTTACAGTCTGTCCACAGCAGGTCACAGAGTTAGAGAATCATTTAGATTGGAAGGGAGCTCTTCAGATCATCTAGTCCTACACCCTTGTTCAAGCAGGGTCTGACAGAGTCTTGTCCAAGACTGTGTCTGAGTTTTCTGTATCACCACAGAAGGTGACTCCAAAACCTCTCTTAGCAATGTATTTCAAGGTTTGACCACACTCACAGTAAAAACCTGTTTTCTCATGTTCTGATGGAACTTCAAGGTTATTTAATTTGCGTCCATTCCTTCCTGTCCTGTGACTGGGCACTACTGAGAAGAGTCTACCCCCTTATCTGCAGTCTCTTCCTTCAGGCATTTATACACATTGATAAGATTTCCCCCAAGCTTTCACTTCTCCAGGCAGATGAGTATCAGTTCTTTCAGCCTCTCCTTAAATGAAAAACACAACAAGCAACCATTGGAGCAATCACTGGTGATAAACCACTCCACAATTGGTATTCCCATAGGAGAAGAAACAGTATCATTTTATAAGATAGGAGAACATATGGACCATCACTTACAACATCAGGCAGGGCAGAATAATACCAGGGTAAAATAGAGAGCTTAGAGAAGAGGGATGCCTTCCTTTAAAAGTTCCAGGAACACTCCCCATAGCTTCTGGCCATTGCTGGAATACTCCACACATGGGAGTAGACATGCATACACACTCTGCAGAAGGTACTGAGTACTAGCCCATACTGACCAAATCATTCCTGGCAGTATTCATGCCTGAAGCCAAGGACTGGAATTGAAGCTTATATCATCTTGCAGCAAGATGAGAAAAGACAAAATTAGGATCAATGAAGACTCAGAAACAGTACCATTAGGCACTGGGTTGCTCAGCAAAGGTTACAAATGTGTCTCAAGGTTTCATGCATCTGTGCATGACTGTGGTATATGCTAGAGTTGTGGCCTGTGGATTAATAAAAACAGCAACCCTTTCAGACACTCTGCCATAGTTTACTCCACCCACACAGATTCTACAACTAGAGAAGAGTCACAGAGATGTGTGGCAACCTTTGTAATTTAGCCTTTGAACTGTACCACAAACCAAGATTGGATGCAGAAAAGCACTAGTGTAACCTTTCACCATTGACATCAAGGTAAGCACGTAGCTTCCTGTTCTAATGGAGCCCCTTTCTTGTTTACTCCGATTACAGGCACAGAAAAGGAAAACAAGAAAAGTGGAGGGTAAAGAGCCAAAGAAGAGCCTTACCTAAATCAAATATGATTAAAACAAATATCATTAAAAATATTTTTTTTTTAAATCTTGCTTTTAAAGCATCAAGCTCTAGAGCACATTTTGAGTGGGTATGCAGGTAACAGGGCTGTTAGAACCAGTATAGCAACTTCAGATAGTAACTTCAGATGCAGTTTACAAAATGGATCACATAAGGTGGTTTCCCTGGACAGTAGGGAATTGCCTTGAAATCTTTCAGTTTTGTTTTAACCCAGTTACCCTTATGTTTTCTGTTTTCTACAAAAGCAGAAGACCACTTTCTACAAAGGCATCATTTCAGACACACGCAGATGGATAATTTGCCAGTTTCACAGTAGCTTTCAGAAGTAATCATCATTGACATTAAAATGTGTATCTAATTTCCCATCTGAACTCATCTCTCTTCCACTCATACATACAGGTTCTTACTATGAATTTCTAACTCTGATTAACGATCCCATTAGCAGGAAAACTCAGAAAATTCAAAATAATCTTTTAGGTCTTTAGTAACTCCAAGGAGTTGAATGGTTATGGCCTTGCTTGTACAATTCATTCACAGTGCCGTGTCCTGTAATACCATATTTTAATGTTCAGGAGTGAAAAATAGATACTTAATCACTAATGCCATTTCTTATGGTAGGACCTACAATTTCACTGGTAATATCATAATCATTCACTGACCTATCCTGACCCTACTTAGCCTGTGAAATGTGATGGAATATGGCACAAAGCAGAGGTTGAAGGCATACACAAGAACATGTCTATAAAAAAAAGCCTCTACACTCATACATTATTAATAAATATTGTAATTAGCATTCCAAAAGGCAATTCAAACCTCAGTCAGAGAACTAGAGTGAAATCTTTTCTCGTGTTCCTATACTACAAACTTGAATTAAAAATAAGTAGCCATTAAAATAAAAATGCACCTAATGAACCATCTGAATTGCGTGACTATGGAAGAAAAATGCCTTGTCCTGTTACTCTCCTTTCCACACTATAAAGATTTGCAACAACATTATTACTTCCATCTTTATTAGCTATCTCAAACCATACATTTTGAGGCACATGTGATACATGCTGTACCTGGAGCATATGCTAGTGACAGTTTTGATTGAGAAGTGAAATGTTTAAAAATGGTAGTTTATGTTCATATTTCAGATTTGGCAGCCATTTTAACTGAAACCAAGTATTCAAAATAATCATAGCAAAGACATATGAAAACCTTAGTATTTCTGATTGATTCATAGCAAATCACTGTGCTGAAAAAGTATACAGCTTTCAATTCCATTCTAGAAAACAAATAGACCATACAGAATAAAAAGTTAATGGCATGGCTGAATCATGCATTAGGGCCACGAGGATGATCAGAGGGCTCGAGCACCTCTCCTATGAGGACAGACTGATGGAGTTGGGGCTGTTCAGTTTGGAGAAGAGAAGGCACCAAGGTGACCTCATTGTGGCCTTCCAGTATCTGAAGGGGGCCTACAAGAAGGCTGGGGAGGGACTTCTCAGGCTATCAGGGAGTGATAGGACTAAGGGGAATGGAATGAAGCTGGAGGTGGGGAGATTCAGGCTAGATGTGAGGAGGAAGTTCTTCACCATGAGGGTGGTGAAGCCCTGGAATGGGTTGTCGAGGGAGGTGGTTGAGGCCCCGTCCCTGGAGGTGTTTAAGCCCAGGCTGGATGAGGCTCTGGCCAGCCTGATCTAGTGTGGGGTGTCCCTGCCCATGGCAGGGGGGTTGGAACTGGATGATCCTTGTGGTCCCTTCCAACCCTGACTGAAACTATGAAACTATGAATTTTCTCATACACTTGGTTTTCTATTGTAAGACTCTAATCTATTTCTCAACCAACATCCAGCATAATTTGAAGCATTCCTGAGAGTCTTAATTAGTATCAGAGAATACACTCCAAATTAGAAAAACACTGTAACAGGGAAAAAAGAACAAACAGGATTCTGAGGGAGAACCACCTCTCTACATAAAGGGTACTTCCAAAGACTTCTATTCTGTGAACAGGTCTGAAGAAAGACATATGGTGATCACTTTCTCACAGCACTTAAACCTTTCAAGCACGCTATTAAATTTAGATTAATTCTAAACCACAGTGTTATGTTACAAAGCTAATTAAAATAGCCATACATACCACTTCCCTAGATAACAGAAATGTTGCACTCCACAGTATTTCAGAAAAAAAGAATAATTCATACAAAGATGTTTGACCATACTCTCAATGATTCTCATATTCTTTCCCTAGTGAGGCCACATTTGGAGTATTGTCTTGACTTCCAGGCTCCGCATATGAAAAAAAAAAGCCAAACCAGGGAATAACTATAAAGGGAATAGCTACAAATACTGTGACATTGGAGCATCTCTCTTATGAGGAAAGGGTGAAAGACATGAGGTTCTTTAGCCTGGAGAAGAGAAGGCTGAAAAGGGATCTTACCAATACTTATCTAGAAGGCAGGTGTCAAGAAACTGGTGCCAGTCTCTTTTCACTGGAGCTCAGTGATAGGACAAGGGACAATGGGAACAAACTACAACACAGGAAGTTCCACCTAAACATAAGGCAAAACTTGTTGATGTGAGGATGATGGAGCACTGGAACAGGCTGCCCAGGGAGGTTGTGGAGTCTCCTTCTCTTTCTAAAAAGACTCTCAAAACATGTCTGTGTAACCTCCTTTAGAAGACAAATCTGCTTCAAGTAGGGAGTTGGATTACATGATCCCCAGAGGTAATTTCCAACTCCTACCATTCTGTGATTCCAACAAAATAATTACATATACACTACAATGTAAAATAACCACTGCATTTAGATCTCAAGTAGTTTGCTAAGATATAAAGCTGCTGAAAACTTGTCACAAGAAGTTGTTGTCATCGACATAAAAACCAACAACTTGTTAAATGAATGCTGGGAATAAGGTAACTTACTGTATGAATCCCAAAAGACAGATTTCAGAATCAAGTGAAATTGTAAAATATTTGTCATCCTGCTGATAACACTGATTAAACTGACAGTTGCTCTTGTTTATTGGTGCTTTGGAAATTAGAGATTTTGAAGGGACAGATACTACATTTCACTGTCTCCAAGGTTGCATGTTACCATCTAATAATCTCACGCTGTCAAGTATCTATAATATGCACTGATTACTTAGCATTGATTCATTATTGGGAAGGAGGAGCAGGCCAAAATAACTTTATAGCTGCATCCCACTGTGCATTCTTTTGATGATTATTTTCCATTACCTTGGTTTTGATTATTGTTCTACACTTCCATTTAATCCACCAAAAAAAACCACGTGGACTTTTCAAAAGAATGATCTGATCAAACTGCACCCAAACTTGATTTCCTGAGCTATTGCTAAAGACAGTGGTTCCTGACAATGTGACTCCAGTCTTCAAAAAGGGCAAGAAAGAGGTTCCAGGAAACTATAGCCTAGTCAACCTCACCTCCACCCCTGGAAAAAATATGCAGTGGTTCATTCTGAACTGAGGGGGGGGGGAATTCCATTTTTTCTTTCCTTTCCATTTATGTCTTATGGATCTATTACATCCTCTCCAGCAGTCATACTTTCCCTACTGCCAGAAAAACAAATAAACAAACAAACCAAAACCCCCACCACGACCAACAAAACACCTCTCTTTTTATGGAAATTGTGGTATTTCACACATTTTCAATTAGTATTCCATATTATTGTTAGCTACAACTAAACAGTGCCTTGCCAATGCCATTCTGAGATGACTTTACTGCAGATGATCTCAGAACAGAGAAAACAGACAAATCTCAACTGACATGCTTCTTCCAATGAAAAGTAAACTAAACTGTAGGATAAATATTTGATCTAGATAGCACAGGATTCAGACTTCAGATAATTTAGATGCAGTCATCACCAATACTTTTTTAGTGCTTTTTCACCTTCATATATTCTTTGTGAGATTAAATATCCAGGGCTAGAAGTGATATTAATCGTGCAAACCATGGTGTGGAGTAAGACTTGGTGTCTCCTGATTTGTTCTGTTTCTTTCCTAACACTCCTCAGTACTCCCCTTCTTTTGTAATTCCCCCTAAGTGCTCAGCAAACATTTTAATGGGCAGACAACTCATCTCAATACATAAAATAGTTTGGTTTTTTAATTGCTTTTGTGTTTTCCCCCTCCCTGGTAAGAGGGATACCATCATTAAATTTGTACAGCTTATTCTTCCACCTGCATTACTTCTACCTGAGCAATATATGCATTTTTTTAATATTATATGCTTAGTATCACAAGACCTTTTTGCAACTTCTGTGGCTTTTACTATCTTTGGCAACTTTATACTGTTCTTAATGCCATTTCATGTTATTATTTACTCTTTTTCCATACAATGGACAAGAATGTTTGAGTAATTCTCAACACAATTTTCTTGTGGTCCTTACTGATTGCTTTTTGCAGAGAGATATCCTTTGTGTCCTAATTGTTAACCAGGTGTTAAACCACAGCAACACCTCTCATGCTTTTAAGGCTGTTTCTTTAAGAGTTGAAAATAACAAACTTAATCAAATGACCTTTGGAAACACAAGTACACAATTTGTCCACAGATTCCCACAGACTTGTGAAATGAGGTTTGCCTTTCCAAAATTTCTTTTACTCTTTTCCATTTTCCAATCCATCTTTCCGCCTGCTCTCTTCTATTATGACTTAGCCAATTAATACACAAATCAAAGCAATGGTGTCTGGCTGTTTGTGGGGCTTCCTTGTTTTTTTCTTTACTCTTTCACTGCTGTTACATCTCCCAGCTTTCATTTTTCTCTAAGGTAACTTAGATGTTAGGTTACATATGAAAGCTAACACTACTTCAGAATGATTGGGTTATTACCAAATGGTCCTCTGACCTGTCTGCACTCATATAATTTTTGAGATAATTACTCTGACTTATCTACTTTTAGGAGGAAAAAACAAACAAAAAACCCACAAACAAACCCAAAAAAAGGAGGTTACTTTTTGCATAAGACACTTGGAAACAAATTTGAATGTAAACAACTCGTTGAAATGTCTACAAATGTTTGTCTTTTGCCTTATCTACCTTGAACATTCATATTAAATCTGCTTTATCTCAGCCTTACAGATTGTCTGTCAAGATTTTTGGTTCAAGGAGAATAGAATCCAAACTTAATGCCCAGGCTCCCTATGTAGTGTATGAGCAAAGTCAGCCACTACACAGCAAGCCAACATTCTGTACAGTAAAGAGGACACTACTTGGAACCTCTCAAAAGAAAACATAGTGCCTACTGCCATTTTTTAAATCCCATTTTCAAGTCTGAAGTGAAGGCAGATTATGAAGCACAAAATCATCTCTAGAAGGCAAACTTCAAAATCTTCACAAAAAGTGTGGTACCAGTAGAAAGATATCTACATTTCAAACAGTTCCTCTATATACAAATTAACACCCTTAATCTTGCGCAGAATACTACATAATCCCTAGGTTTCAAACAGTTTAAGAATTCAAATTTCTCTGTGAGAAATCTTATGGAATAAGGCATGCCTTACACCAAATTAATCCAGTTCATCACTTCCCAGGAAAATATTCTAAGTGTTCATGGACAGGACATTATTCAGTGCACTCCCAACCGATGCTGATTTTGAACATATTTCTGCACACTGACAGATTTGCTATAGATCCTGGACTTCTTCAGTCAAGACAACTGATGGGATATTAAAATTTTCAAATGTTAGGTCAGTTATCTTAGTCAGATTTAGAACCCTATCTAGTTCCTTGGAATATGGTTTCTTAGGAGGAGTTCCTAGTCATCATGCCATTCTTATTAAGTTAGGAAAAAAGCCCAACAACAACAGGGAAGTGGTTGAGGCCTCTTCCCTGGAGATATTAAAGGTAAGACTCGACGAGGCCCTGGGCAGGCTGGTCTAGTTGAGGATGACCCTGTTGACTGTGGGGAGGTCAGACTAGATGACTTTGGAGGTCCCTTCTGGCCTAGATCATTTTATGATTCGATGAGAAAAGGTTTAACTGCTTTAATTCTGTATGGACAGAAGGCAAGGGCATAGTGTAGAAAAAAGTAGTAAATGGACTGGGTCCACACAAGGAAATAAATGTGGTGCAACATGGCTGTGTTACACACTTTCTCATCTTTGCATCACAGACTAATTCCTCCTCCAAATAACTTTGACATTCATTTTATCTTAAATTTGTTGATTTGCTTCAGTACAGAACACAGGATATACACACAGTACAACATAACTGCACATTTTCATTCTGTGAGCCAGGATAGAAGGCTCATTTCATACCTGCCTCTTTCTCCCAAGTACATTTTTTTTTCTTCTTGCTAAGAAAGAGAGTACATAATATGTACAACCTAATTCAAGGTAAGTACATTTTCAGCTAGCATTCAATTTTACTGAAAAGCTGAAAATGATGACAGACTCTGGCTGCTCTTGTCCGTTCTCATTTTTAATTAAACATAAAACCAGACAGCAGTAGATATCACTCTGCATTTCTGCTACATTGTACAGCAACATCCTGAATTAAAAAGGATCAAGGTATCTTATATTTTCATATTTACTTTTTCCAACAGGTACTTTACTAAAGTCTAAGAGATACTGAATTAGGTAATGCATTTCCAAAATACATTCTAAATAAGTCTAATCAATTCTAAAATGGTGTTAAGGTGTGCTCCAAAGCCCCTTCCCCCATCTCCATCCAGGAGGTTTGAATGGGGAAAGACAAAGGCACAAAATTGCTTTCCAAGCTGCAAATTGCCCGGGGACAAGTAATTAGTGCCCATTCATCCCACCAGGACAGAGGTTCCTTCCATAAGGGGCAAGTCCCCAGGGTTTGTGGGCTATGATTAAGTGGCGTGCTGCACACCCATTATATATTGGCCTTGGACACATTGCCTAGGAATGCCTTAAATAGGGTGACCAGAAAGAAATCGGGGCTCTTGTCATCATCTTGTTCCTGTGTCTTGCTGTGACCAGGAAATAATTGAGTTTTCAATATGCAGTCAAGCTAAGAGAATCATCAACAAAACCTCCACTCCAGACATCCGGAGGGCAGACTTCAGATTACTTAAGGAACTAATGCAGAAGATACCTTGGGAAGCAGCCCTTAAAAACAAAAGGGTCCAGGAGGGCTGCACCTACTTCAAGAAAGAAATCTTGAAGGCACAGGAACAGGCTGTGCCAATGTGCCGGAAGATGAGCTGCTGGGGCAGACAGCCAGCTTGCATGGGCAATGAACTTCTGAATGAATTAAGGGAAAAAAAGAGGGTGTATCTTCTATGGAAGAAAGGAGAGGTAACCCATTAGATGTTTAAGGATGTTGCTAGGTCTTGCAGGAAAAAAAATAAAGAGGCAAAAGCCCAGTTAGAGCTTAGACTGGCCGCTTCTGTGAAGGACAACAAAAAATCCTTTTATAAATACCTTAATGGCAAAATGAGGGGCAAGGACAACCTCCACTCCTTAATTTAAAGTATGTTTTATAGAGATACATATATTTTGTTCTAAGCTAAATCAATGTAAAGTTGATAACCAAAAATGTTGTTGATAACCAAAAATCAGTGACAGTGTTTATACATCATTTTGCTTAAATCAAGCCATAAAAGCTTTCCTATTATAATATAAATTGAGTGAAATTATAACTTATTCCCTTACAAATACACATGCTGAATAAATATTAAATCACAACGGCAAATAATAAATTACTGCTTGTTCAGCTAAGAAAAATGAAGTAACTATCCTGCACCACGAGTATTCAGTGTCTTTGTTTCAAAGAATGACCTTTTCCACTGAAATGTTAAACCACATAAAAAATTAGGCCCTAGATGTACAAAGTAATCTAAACAGTAAAATCCAAATAGTTGTAGTCATAGAGCTCTATCTGGCTAGTGGCTTGTCACCAGTGGCATTCCTCAGTGCCAAAGGTCAGATCTGTTTAATATTTCTAACATGATACAATACAATACAATACAATACACCAGGTTGGAAGAGACCTTCAAGATCATCGTGTCCAACCTATCAATCAATCCAACCCACCTAAATACAATACAATACAATACAATACAATACAATACAATACAATACAATACAACCCACCTAAACAACTAAACAACTAAACCGTGCAACCAAGCACCCCATCAAGCCTCTTCTTGAACACCTCCAATGAAGGTGACTCCACCACCTCTACGGGCAGCCGATTCCAATGGGCAATCGCTCTCTCTGTATAGAACTTCTTCCTAACATCCAGTGTAAACCTGCCCTGGCGCAGCCTGAGACTGTGTCCTCTTGTTCTGGTACTGGCTGCCTGGGAGAAGAGACCAACCTCTGCCTGGCTACAACCTCCCTTCAGGTAGTTGTAGAGAGCAATAAAGTCACCCCTGAGTCTCCTCCTCTCCAGGCTAAGCAACCCCAGCTCCCTCAGCCTCTCCTCATAGGGCTTGTCTTCCAAACCCCTCACCAACTTTGTTGCCCTTCTCTGGACACACTGATCTCAATGTAGGAGTTGAATGAACCATTAGCAAGAACACTGTTCTTTGAAAGGATCAATCAGTGCTTACTCTATGTCATACATGAGGATTTGGAAGCCACCTTTTCTATGTAATCATTAGAATATTCATTGATGGTCTTGGAGACTCAGTGTTAACTGTGCTTTCACATCCATGTTTATCAAGTTGTAGGACAGTACCCAACCTAGCTGAAGAAAACTCTCTAAACTCAAAACAGACTTGATGTGGCTTGGCACTTGAAGGTTTTGCTTGAATGTTTAGATTATTCAAAAATATACTATAGAACACTAAGTTTTGCTTAAATGTTGAGTAGAATTGGGTAACTCAAGGAGATTTTTCCGCCTGATGTTTATGCTTATTTTCTAGTACTATGGCTACATATCGCTATTACGTTTGATAATAACACACTCAAACCTTAAATAATCAATCACAGAATCACCAAGGCTGGAAGAGACCTCAAAGATCATCAAGTCCAACCCGTCACCGCAGACCTCATGACTAAAATGGCACTTAGTGTTCTGTATGGATGACCAATAAACAACAACATGCTTAATATTCTGTGTAATTCCTAATCCCAGGCACAAATACAGGCTGGGCAGTGACTGGCTGGGGAGCAGCCCAGAGGAGAGAGACTTGGGGGTGCTGGTGGACGAGAAGCTCAACATGAGCTCTCAATGTGCACTTGCAGCCCGGAAAGCCAATCAGATCCTGGGCTGCATCAGGAGAAGTGTGGCCAGCAGGTCAAGGGAGGTGATCCTCTCCCTCTCCTCAGCTCTGGTGAGACCCCACCTGGAGTACTGCGTCCAGTTCTGGAGCCCCTATTACAAGAGGGATCTGGAGGTGCTGGAGTGTGTCCAGAGAAGGGCTGGAGCACCTCTCCTATGAGGACAGACTGAAGGAGTTGGGGCTGTTCAGTCTGGAGAAGAGAAGGCTCCGAGGTGACCTCATTGTGGCCTTCC
Source organism: Colaptes auratus (assembly GCA_015227895.2). NCBI lineage: Eukaryota > Metazoa > Chordata > Aves > Piciformes > Picidae > Colaptes > Colaptes auratus. The sequence continues at coordinate 97,702,439 of CM037631.1, read as the reverse complement.
AGTATCTGAAAGGGGCCTACAAGAAGGCTGGGGAGGGACTTTTCAGGATATCAGGTAGTGATAGGACTAAGGGGAATGGAATGAAGCTGGAGGTGGGGAGATTCAGGCTGGACATGAGGAGGAAGTTCTTCACTGTGAGGGTGGTGAAGGCCTGGAATGGGTTGTCCAGGGAGGTGGTTGAGGCCCTGTCCCTTGAGGTGTTTAAGACCAGGCTGGACGAGGCTCTGTCCAGCCTGATCTAGGGTAGAGTGTCCCTGCCCATGGCAGGGGGGTTGGAACTAGATGATCCTTGTGGTCCCTTCCAACCCTAACTGAAACTATGAAACTATGAAACTATAAACTCTGAGCAAACTTTACACCAGGCTAAGCAATTATTAGAAACTAATCAGTTACCTGACTTTTCTGTGGTGCGACCCATCCACATGTAAGTATTTGTCCAACCTTTAGTTTTCTTCAAAGCTCCTTATAGAGATTATGCAGTTTTATTATATCCATATATAAATCAGAGAAAGAAATGCTGAGAATTTACAGTGGGAAAAGAAAAGAATACAGCTTTCTAAAAAAGTCCAGTATGAAAAGTTTGGGACTACACTGATCAACATTTCAAATAGCCCACAATAAAGACTCTTACATTTCCCACACAATGATTTCTCATCCAAAGTCTCAAGTACCTATAAACTAAGAAATACTATTTTAGTGAACCTTTGTAGATAAAAAGTGTAGTTCAAATTACTCAATATTACTCAGCATGCCTATAAATTTGTTATTAGGAATGGCATGAGAGGTCTTTACTTCATGAAATTGCTTCCATTTTTCCTGTGTGTTGGGAAAAAAAAATAGAGATTTCATGGAACATATATAATTAGGGATTGTATCATAATGTGCAAGTGTGCAAGCATCATGTGCAAGTACTCCATATTAAGGCTGCACACACATTTTTGATTCTGGCAACTAAATATTTGATCTGTATAATGGTATTTTTAAACCTAATATATTTACACATAATTGTATTTTCAAATAATTCCACAAACAGAAATTCCTTCTATTTAGTCATAGAAATGCATGTTGACATGTTTGCAGGGTAAAAATAAGCAAACAAACAAAACCCCCACAAACAAACAAGCAGCACCAACACCAACAAACACCAAAATCCAAAACAAACAGTAAAACAAAAACAACCCCCCCCAAAAAAGTAAGCTTGTGCAAGAGATAGATATTTACTCTGGAAGATATTAAGAGTAGCACAATGTTCCAAAACTTTAGTACATGAAAACAGAAACAACTAGATGAATTTGGGGTAATTTTAATTACATTTGTGAATTTATTGGTGAGAAATTGCACTTTGTTTTTTTAAACATGAAAAAGAAATATTTCATATTTAATCTCTGAGTAGCTACTGTTATACCAAAAATTGAAGATCATTTAAATGTCCTTTTGAGAAGCTTCTGTTTTGCCTCTGATGACAAGAGGAAGCCTGGATACCCCTAGGTGCTACAGCTTTGGTAGTGAGTTTGGACACCAGATTATTTCCAGAAGTTCATTCCAACCCCTAACATTGATTCCGTGACACCATAATTAATATGACCAAATCATGAAAGCTAACTCTTGCTCTTTAGTTAGTATGAATTCTGAAAAGATGAATATGAAGTTTGCACACGTCCAAGTATGAATGGATGAACTAACACTTATTTTATTGGTAAATAAATGCTAACTGGTGGCAATTTTGTTTGCAATAAAAACTGAAGATTAGATGTAGCTTGTATGGATTTGGGGTTTTTTTTAGTGCTATTCAGTTTAAAATGTAAGAAATAGATGTAAATTTTTCTGTTCTAATATTTTATCAATTTCTACAGTGGTTGTCATCTCCATGGTCTAGTCATGAGGTCTGTGGTGACAGGTTGGACTTGATGGTCTTTGAGGTCTCTTCCAACCTTGGTGATACTGTGAAACTGTGATACACTATTCTAAAGTCATTAATAAAGCACAACAACAACAACAAATCATCATTGTCTATATTAGGATAATAATAAGCTAAATTTACTATCTGAATTCTGCAACAAGATTGAAGTTCTATTTAAATGATGCACATTGTACAAATTTTATATGCCTTTATATTTGCAGATGGGAAGATAAGTCCCAATTATGTAAGAACAAATGAAGTTCCACGCTTTGCCATTCTTAGAGGAAGCCACCTGGTAGCATTGTCTTTTATGACGATGCTTTGGAAACTTTTTAGCTGCAAACAAGCCATGCAACTCCTTCTTTAGTGAAAAGGAAATTGTCCTTTGTTATCATTGCGGTATAATGGCAGCAGCCAAATATATTGCATGTTCTGTAAACTACCAATCAGCTAAATTTAAACTTGGATAGTTCTTAATATGCAACACCAAAGTAGGCCTTTTCTACCGTATCAGAAAGACTCATGCTGTATTTATATAAACCAGTCCATTACTCTCTGGAGACCTGCAATCCTTATGTGGATTTATATGAATTTACACACTTCTTTATTCCATATATTAAATTATTCTTCAAACTATATAAACTATATATAAGATGTGTGACTGTCATACCTTCATTGTATTGAAAGCCTGATAGCCAAGACTTCAAAAAAATAGATACAAAGAAAGGCTGCAGAGTATTTGTTTAAATTCCTTGTATCTTTCCCTTAGTAAACACACCGCCCTTAGTAAACACACCAAAACCAACCATTCTGTGTTGCATAAAATTCTACATGTCTACTGGGAGAAAATAGTCTTTCATCCATTGTCTCTTAAATTTTGGCTGATTTACCTGTTTCTTACTCAGCTGAGGAATTTCCTGTCCTCTCTGATATGTGGATTCCTTGTTTAGCAAAATTTAATGACACCCTGGACTCCAGAATGTTCCTTCTGCTCTTAAGCTACCTATTAACGAGAATTTGGCCTTTCTACTCTTCCACTCTACTTAGTTTTCAGTATTAATGACTAGCAAAAAGGTAGCCAGTATCAAGCACTAACAAGGAAACAAATAGTTTGGCAAGTCACAGATCACTAAAGTCAAGATTAGTTAGATCATTAATCTAATTTCTTACCTATCAAATATATTCTGCACATACAGTACACTGATCACCCTGGGAATAATTCCTGCTCTGCCTAGATTTAATTCAAATGTGCTCAATCTTGAGATGACAATATCTAGAGGTGGAAATTCAACACTTTTCTCTGCAGCTATTGCAGTTTATTCCATCTTCTTGATGGAAAAGAGTATCTTATTTCTCATTTGTCTAAACTGAATTTGCTCTTGCTAAGATTACTCAATTAGATTAAAGAGCTCTTTAGGTCACAGTAGTTTCTCCCTGTGGAGATACACTATAGTCAAGTATAACATCTTCTCTTTTTAATAAGCTGAAAATGCCCAAGCACATTTACTGCAAGACATTTTCTCCTGTCCTGTAATGATGCTTGGCTCCTTTCTTCACACACTCCAAAAGTCAAGCCCTATTTAAAAATGGAGACTACAAAAGTATCACAAAATCTACTCCTGCATCCAGCAGAGAGAAACTCTTTTCTTTTTCTTTTTTTTTTTCCCACAGAACCACACTAAGGTAGGAGCTGGTTCTTTATCTATTCCTGCACGGATCTTCTGCACATACAGATAGCAAGTATCACATCCTACTGAAATAAAAATGCATTAGCTCCATTCTTTTTCCTTTTTCTAAGAAATCTCAATCATCCTTTAAAAGAAATATGCTGGATAAGTCTGACATGCATTAATTTATCTCTAAACAATCATTCGGTGTACTGTCAGCACATCAGAATATAGAATTAACCAGGTTGGAAAAGACCTTTGTGATCATTGAGTCCAACCTATCGTCCAACACCATATAATCAACTAAACCATAGCACTAAGTGCCCCATCCAGTCTCTTCTTAAATAATTCCAGTGATGGTGACTCCACCACCTCCTTGGGCAGCCCATTCCAATGGACAATCACTCTTTCTGTGAAGAATTTCTTCCTAACATCGAGCCTAAACTTCCCCTGGCACAGCTTGAGACTGTGTCCTCTTGTTCTGGTGCTGGTTGCCTGGGAGAAGAGACCAGCCCCCACCTAGCTACAACCTCCCTTCAGGTAGTTGTAGATGGCAATAAGCTCTCCCCTGAGCCTCCTCTTCTCCAGGCTAAGCAACCCCAGCTCCCTCAGTCTCTCCTCACAGGGCATGTGCTCTAAACCCCTCACCAGCTTTGTTGCCCTTCTCTGGACATGTTCCAGGAACTCAACATCTTTCCAAAACTGAGGGGCCCAGAACTGGACACAGTACTAGAGGTGTTGCCTAAGCAGTGCTGATTGTACTTCAGAGAATCTTGTGTGTTTCTACACGTAATGTACATAGGTACATGTAATTATGTATGCCAGTACACACACAGAGCAATATGTGTATATGGTTTGTCTGTATACAAGTATACACAAATTCATGTACATACATAAGTATCACTACTATATACTTTGAGTTTTACTTTCATTTTCATTGTGAACACTTTCAAGAAGTGTTTGAGCAAATCCTGCTTTAGTCTACATGTTTGAAATATCTGTAATCATTAAAAGCAAGTGCACATTTCTGTTAAGTTTGATCATTTTTATTTAATTATTGTTAATTTCCCTCACTAACTCACTGGAAGTAATCCTTAATTTCATGATCACATGAATTAACTCTGCCTTCATCAGCCAATGTTTGAATGATGGTCTCGAATCATGAAGTCAGGTATTTACATTGGTAAAGAAACCTGGTAGCTACTACATCCAGAAATGACTGGCCCCTAATTTTATTAAAAATATTTATTTCCTATATTTTGTGCATTAATGAAGTTAAAATCTTCCATAATGACAATCCTTAACAAATCTCTCACTCTTATAACTTAACAAGAACGGCATCCATTTAAAAATCCAATTTACAAATAATTTCCCTGCCTCTCATTCCATTTGCCACTTTTCCTTCTCATTTACTTTCTTTAATGAATAAGCCATATCCTCTCACACCTCTGGAAGATGTGCACAACAGTCAAGTGGTTGTTAACTGTATAAAATCTAGTTTCACACATTAACTAATTAAAGCTTTCCTGTTTAGCTCTTCCAACATTAGTATATAAATAATTGCATAGCACTACAATTTTTTGTCCATTACAATTTCCTGTGTTTCAGCTTTCTTCTCTTGTTCCTCATCTACAGTTACATTTGAAATTCAGACACTCTCATTCTTCATCTTTCTGCTTTAGGGTATATAACTCACTAGAATTAGTTTGTTACTGTTAAGTAATCAATCCAGGCAGTTCTCCGTGGTTGCTGTTTCTCATGATTATTTACTGCCCTGCCAATCTTGTATAATCCATAGACTCTACCAGCAGTGATTTTAATTTTCTTCCAAATTATAGATGATGAAAACATTGACTACAACCAAACCCAATGTAATATCATAATATCACAGAATAATTAGATGAACCTTCTCTCAAGGAATTTTTATCTGTATTGATATTAGCATCACTTTAAAATGTCATGGATGTGAACTGTCTTTCTGTCAAATTAGATGAAAATTGAGACAAAACTTTATGAAGGGAAAAGGAGAGAGAGAAACATAAATTTGTCATAAGGGGTAAGCATACCATTTGTTTCCTTAACTAGAATCGATCACTAACATCCATGTGAGATCAGCCTTCAGCAAGCAGTAAAAAAAGTCAAGTACTTTTGTTTACTTTCACCTTACTAAAACTTCCCTTTCCATGGTGGACGCCAACATTATACATCTGCAAATAACTACAGATGTATTCTAAGCATTGCTATCAATGAAAATGATATATATAACTACCATCAAAATAAATATATAGCTAAAATGCTAACTGAAATATTTTTAGCATTTAAAGTCATAAAATTAGCTTCCAGAGTCATATTCTTTAGAGCTGTGTGGGTTTTTCAGTTTGTTTGGGTTTGGTTGGTTTTGTTTGTTTGTTGTTTCTTTTGGTTGAACAATAAACCACATATGCTCATACTTCAAATAATCCACCAGAGGGAGTTCTACGAATAAAATAGAAATATTGACAATAAACATGAACCCTTGGAATGAGAGTTAACTGTGCAATTACCATAACTTACATTTTTTACATCAGGGACTTTTGTAGTCAAGGTTTTGTAGGGAAAACTAGAGTTTAGCAACTATGGATTCAACTTTCAAATTTCAAAACTTAGGAACTCAAATTTCCAATGTTCCAAGGACTAGTGTAGGAGAGAATGAAATGCGTCAATGTGATACTGACTCTTACCTTTTCTGGCATGAGTGTTTTCGAATCAGTACTGAAGTAAATTAAACAAGAGGAGTCAATTGCCAGAATTTTATTATTGGCACAAGATGGTACAGAATATCCTCAAAAGTTCTGGCTTTAGCACTGTCAGTGCTATCATTTTCTTCCCACAGAGAAGGCCCAAGAAATATCCCCATAATTCCTTACATCTTGCCTTTTGCAATGTTTTCCTTATGAAAGAAACCCACTGTACCAATACAATACTAAACAGGCTAACACAAAGCATGATATTAATATGGCACCATTTTGAACTAATAAATTTAGGAGTTACTAATTAAGATGAAATATATGAAATATATGAAATGTACAATCTTAATAAAGTGATTCTAGAAGAGCACATTTGATTGCCAGGTGGTATAAACCAACTTAGCACTATTAACTTTAATGAAATTACATAAATTAGGGTGATTTTTTTGTTACTCTAATTACATTTTTACTAATAGATGTAATAATGATCTCAAAATCAAGCAAGGCTACTTCCTACTAAGAGGCAACCAATTTTTCTTCTTTTGGAACATATTTTAATTTCTGAAGTAATTCAGAAGCAGTAATTTTCAAACAGCTTTTGGAAATGCAATTAAAAAAACTTATAAACTATTTAAGGAAATTACACAAATAAAGAGGATTTTTTTCCTTTTTTCCTTTTTACTTTTTGAGTCTCTTCTCTTTGCTGCTAGGCTGCAAGGCCACTGGGTGTCACCAAGGTGGGGTCACATATAAAGCAGAACAGACTTGATCACAAGGAAAGACAAAGAATTTCCAGACAGTGAATTTGGGAATAGTTACAATTTCAAGTGTCACCTTTTCCTAAGGGAATATCAACTATCCCTATTTGATAGAAGTTAGCCATTCTCTACAAAATGTAAACCCTTACAATAGAAATAATTGCTGCTTTCATTCCATGCCAGCATGCGTCATTGTCATGATTCAGGCCCAGCCACCAGCTGAGTTCCCCACAGATGCTCACACAACTTCCCCCAACACCTCCACTCAGCCATGGGATGGGAAGGAAAATTGGTGGGAAAAGGCAAAACCCCGTGGGGTTTTAATAGAGTTCAACAGAACAGCAAAAAGAGGTAAAAACAATCAGTAAGAACAATACTAATGAAATACAAAGTGATACAAAACACAGCACTGACTGTGATAGACCAGCCCAGCCTGGCCCAGCCTGGACTGGCTCAGCCCTCCTGCCCTCAACACGTTTGTGGTTGCCTCCACCAGCCCTTCCCTTACCTAGCGGGCATGAGGACACTACACTTTCCCCTTAGCTGTTAAGTGGATCACCTTGTCATAGAAGGGATCAAGCAGGGCTTGCTCTTCATGAACTGATACTGATTGGGCTTGATCACCTGGTTCCCCTGAATGTGCTGCATAATGGCACTTAGAGTTGATCTGATCCATGACTTTCCCTGGCACCGATGTCAGACTGAGAGATCTGTAATTGCCTGGACCCTCCTTCCACCCCTTCCTGTAGCTAGGTGTTGCCTTTGCCAATCTCCAGTCAGCTGAGTCCAGTATACTGGCAAGTGGCTTGGTGTGCACTTCCATCAGCTCTTTCAGTACTTTGAGTGTATGCCATGCAGCCCCATAGATCTGTGTATATGGTGCAGAAGGTCACTAATCATCTCCTCGTGGATTATGGTGGCTTCATTCTCCTCTCCATCCCTATCTTGCAGCTCAGGGGGCTGGGTATCCAGTAAACAACTGGTACTACTACTGAAGACTTATGTAAAGAAGGCATTAAGCAGCTCAGCCTTTTCATCATCCTTTACCACTATGTTCCCCATTGTATCCAATAAAGGACAGATAGTCTCCTTAGTCTTCTTTTTGTTACTGATATGTTTGTAGAAACATTTTTTGTTCTCTTTAACAGATGAAGACAGATTAACTTCTATTTGGGCTTTGGCCCTTCTAATTCTCGACCTGCACAACCTCACAACAACTTTGTAGTCCTCCTGAGTGGCTGCTCCCTCTTCAAAAGACCATAAATTCTCCTTTTCCCCTGTCTTTAAGTCTAAATGATTTATACAAATGTAACAGTTTTCACTGGTGGGAAAAAAAAATTATTTCTGGTATTTCAGGGTAAGGAACACTTACAGTCAAAATATGACAATATGGTATTTCTTACTGCCAAGAAAAAAGCATAATGACAGTTTTCAGTGGGGAGGGGGCAGGGAGAAAGAGCACCAGACAGTGTGATGCTGTAAAGTTCAATTTAATAACCGAACCAAAGCAGTAGATAATCTGTGTCAGGAAAAACTTCACACTCCCACACATACAACCTGTGCACAGTTCTTGTTGCTGAAGCTGGCCCTAAATATGAGTTCACACAGTGGAGCCTGGGGAAGTGCAACACTCACTATACCTCAGTGTTGGATATCTGCAAAATACCTCCCATCCCCTGCCCCTAACTGGGGTGCTGTTACACAGGCTGCCAATAAAAGTAGTCCCTGATAATATCATGGACTATCTTCACAAAACATCCAGGTTTTGTCATCCTCTTGCTTGTTCATCCATAGACCATACTGTACCAAGGCTTATCACATTCTGTCTTTGCATTATATTGTTAGCTATTGCTTATTATATTTAGTCACTCAATTCCTTATTAAGGAAAGGGTTGTTGCCAAGCTCCCATAACAAAATGTGGTGGTGAGAGAAAGTTCTCCCCCCACACACAATGAAACCAAGGCTAACTCAGTGGGAGAAGCAAAATGAATGTGCTGTATTTACAAGCAGAATGACATGCAGTGAATATGTACACAATATACAACATTTACAATATATACAGAAATATACAGCAATGAACATAATACAGAAGACCTTTTCCCTCCTCCAGCCAGGAGGGTCCCCCCCGCCGGCCCTGTACCTCTCTCTCCCCCACCTCCTTTTTTCCCAAAAAGGGTTAGAGAGAGAGAAAAAGGTAATTAAGGAGGAAATTCTGTTAGCTCAAAGTGTATGCAAGAATTAGTTTTCTTATCTGGTTAGCGTTGTTAATTCAAGGTCGACTCTGTCCAGCAGCTGTTGCTTCAGAGAGAGACAGAAACAGACAGGCCGACAGGAACAGACAGAACTGAACTGAAATTTCAAACAGAACTAAAACTTAAAGTTGCATTCTACCTATCTACCAACGAAATTTGTTTAGAATGTTTTTCAAAACATTCAGCCAGAGTGTTCCAGCAACTGTCCCTTTCTTAAAGGCACAGCCTAAAACGGTCACACAAAACAAATAAAACTCCCTGGAATTTTATAGTATCACAAGAAATGTTCTAAATATTAAGAAAATTTGAAAAGTTATGAACTAGCATTCACCACAAGATTTGGGCTGGAGCAACATGCTAATGAGATCAAAACCCCAAGTCTTGTCTTCCAATAATGAATAGTTTTGTTTTTTTTCCAAATGTAGATCAATGGAGAACATGCACCTTTCTCTTCCCCTGGCTCCAGTTAGGAAGAAATAATTGTACATGATTTTTTCCTCCATATCTGTGTTATGATTCTTTTAACATCTGCCACTATTGTACTGAAGGGCGTTCATACATTGACAAAATATGTTAAGTTTCAGTTTTCTGATACTGCTTCAGGGAAAAGCAGGGCTGAACTTCAATCTATTTTTTCCCCCCAGCACTGAAAGTACCAAAAGATATTTTATTGTCTTTATATTTCTCTGACCAAAAAAGCTTTTTGACTTAGCCAACAGACAAATGAGCTGTCTGCCCTGCACTGTACTGGACACATTTTTACCAGACAAGATCAGAAATAATACTCTGTCACTTCCAGGTCTTCGCTATTATCAATAAAAATTAGCATTCGGGTGTGTCTTATCCTCGGAATTGAAAAGCACTGTGGTGGGGTGAGAAAGTTCCCTCCCCACACACAGGGAAAGAAACCACAGCTAGCTCAGTCGGAAAAGCAGATGAAAGCTCTATTTACAAGCATAAATGGAATGCAATGAATATATACACAAATATACAATATTTACAATATATACAGGAAAATACAACAATGAACACAATGCAGAAAAACCTTTTCCCTCCAGCCGGCCAGGGGGGTTCCTGAACCCCCCTCTCTCCTCCCCACCTCCCTTTTTCCCAAAAGAGTTAGAGAGAGAGAGAAAGGCAATTAAGGAAGGAAAATTCTGTTAGCTCAGAAAGTGCATGCAAGAATTAGTGTTCTTATCTGGTTAGCTGTTAACTCAAGGCCGTTCCTGCTTCAGAAAGAGAGAAACCGTCCAGCCCACAGGACAGAGGAGCACAGACTGCACCCAGCCTGAACCCAGACCAGACACAGACTGAACCAACAGAACCCAAACTCAAAACTGCACCCTACAAGACACCAATGAAATTAGTTTAGACTATCTTGTTTTTGTTCAAATATCAAAAACATTCAGCCAGAGTGTTCAGCAACTGTCTCTTTTCTTAAAGGCATAGCATCAACCGGTCACAAGCACGATCTACGAATCAGTAACTCAGGATGTCTTTTTAATTATGAAAGACAAGTTACACAGTCTCATCCTGGCCAATACAAATTACTCCTTAGTATACCACTTAGCATTTAAAAGAAAATCTTGTAAATGGTATGTGCTGCATATCAAGACTTCAGAGTTTCTACAAAATACAATTTTTACTGCTCACATGTTCTTCTGTTTACTTAATCATAGTCCAATGCCTAAGAGTGACTTTCTGTCATGTCCCACTCTTGCATCTTCCCTTCTACTGTTTTTCCTGCCAGGGTTCCCCAAGTTAGCTTAGTCCAATCATCTTGTCCCAATGTTATTTCCTTCTCCCCTCTCACCAGCTATATGTTCTAGATAGGCTATCTCCTCTGTTATCTGAGAAGGCACTAGATCTTCTTTCTACCCTAAAGGACCTATTCTCAATCCTAAAGTATTTGGAGTAGCAGGCAGAAAACACACATAGTACATCACATTTTCTTGGTACACCTGAATTGGAACTTCATTATATCCTACATTTTCAGAGCATTTAGCACTCGACCTCTGATTTTCTACTACACACAGAGTCTAAGCATTCTCAAGGGTTTTTCTCTTTAGCTACCCTTGGATTACCCTTTCATGAAAACAAACAACGTTTATCCCCAGCACTGGGACACATCCTTCGATCTTGCCAATGACATGTACAAATGTCAGCCATTCCATTTTATACTAGTCTGCAGGTTCAAATGCTTTGCATTTACAGCTGTAAAATTCAGCCGCCTTGATTCTCATCTTCACTGTTTTCTATGAACATCAAGAAAATCCCCTAGAATTCAATGTATTGGGCATGCTTTTTTAGTGGTATTTGCAGTTCTGTATGTGCTGACATAGATTCCTGCAAACCAATTTTAGGTACCCACCAATGTTCCTTAGATTAAGAATCTGATTGCCCTGAGCTATCTCTGTTAGAAGCATGAAACAGTGGAAAATTACCAAGGTCAATATTTCTGATAAACACAAGGTGACCTGAGCAGGCACAGAGGCTAGGAGGAGATCTGGTGGTCAGTGTTGCCATGCCACCAGAAGGAATGGACGGGCTATGTGGAGGCCCACCATTCCATTTTTTCACTTATCGCCTGCAACACTGCTGAACAGAGGAGTCACACCAAACCCAAGAAATATCTTGTGCAACTGATAAAGCATCAACTGTGTAACCACCAGTAGCGAGGGCTTGATCACAGTCCTACCCACATACTCTACACAACAGTAAATAATGAGGAATAAATATTACCCCAATTTCATATCTCATTTGGAGGGGATCAAGAGCTTGATGCCAATCAGCAGGGACAGGTTCGTTTGTCCTCCTCATCTCCTGTCCCAAAGGGACAAAAAGCCTCAAAAATGCTCTGAACCAGACAAGGAGGCAGGAGCCAGTAGGTCTGGTTTTTTCAGGTTTTTCAGGTCTGATTTTTCATTGCCCAGGCTTGTCTGAACATGTCCTGGAGCCTGAGTGGGCCAGGTGGGTGTGCTTTTGGCCACCTATAGGTTACAGTGTCAGGGTTTTATCCCTCAAGCTGTGTTGTCACTGGCCATAATTGTCTCAGGAAATCTGTAAGTAACAGCCCAAAGAACCAGAGCCTTGCCTTGCAATTGTCTATGCTCTGGATGCAATCACAAGCCTCACTTGTAAGCTGAACTGTGTTTCAGTTTACCCAGAGAGGACAGCAAAAACCCCTCACTGTTTTAGCATTGTAAAGCCCAGGAGCAGAGAGACACGTCCTGCCGGGCGAGAGGCGAACCCCTGGAGGAGCTGAGTCCCCAGGACAGTTTCATTTGATTGGAGCAAGGAGTAAGCGCCGCTGCAAAGGATTGCAGCAGAGGAACCTGTTTTCTACAAAGCTTTCAGGTACAAAGCCTTTGGGAATAAATCCTGTCTCAGCAACAAGCTGCAGACACCAACAGAAAGTGAAACTGTGCTCCTGCAGCTTCCACGTGGTCAACACCATTTTGGTTTTGTTTAAATCCTCAAGTGTGCCAGGAGGTATCAGGATCAGTGAGTAATTACAAAATCTGATTTTTATAAGCATCTATTGAAGGTCTGTTACCCTAGGGAATTCTGGAGTTCCCCCCCTTGTGAGCAATCTCCAGCTCCATTGCCGATGTTCCTTCTTCTTTACAGTTTAAAGTGCTGTTTGCTGTTTCTGGATTTTTGTACATATTGTTTAAATCGTTACTTGTTCCTGCTGGTGAGGTATCTGTTCCACAACCGAACATTTCAAACCAGTAAATAGGTTCTATTTAATATTTTTCACGGGATTTTTATGATTAATAAAGTTATTAATATTTTTTATTAATCATTCCACTTATGGAATATTAAATAGCCTTTTACCGATCATAACATCTCCCCCCAACCCCCACTCCCTCCCAAGAAGGGATGCCTTTTGCTGAGATTTGCAACCTCAGCTATGTTGAGTGCTTCCCTGGAAGATTGAGCTTGTGATTGCAATTGTATTTTATAGACCTAGCCTGCATTTATAGAACTAGTCTACAGTTTACTCCATTTATCACTGGCAACCTTAAAGAATCTGTTTATATAGCATATGAATAAACTGTACTATTGGAGTACCTGACTGCTGCTTTTGAATTCAGACCTACAACAGACAGCCTGTTTGTGTGTCTGGTGTCAAGCCCATAGGCATACCTATTTAAGAAGTAAGTTCAGACACCCCTAGCCTCTCTAATTTCTGAGGACTGGCTAGAATGCAAGGGAATTTGTCTCTTACCAAATTTATTCTTCTATAAATCCAACAAATTCTATGGATGGCAATTTATGCCTCCAGTTCAGTAAGATGAAGCAGGATTTATAAATTTATGAAGTCTTCACTTGAGAGACTGAAATGTAGTCCTGCTGATCTGAGAGATAATCATCACCAGATCCATAGAAAAAAGAAGGAACATATCTTGTAGCCTATGAAGTGCCCTTAATATGAAATTATATTTCTGCTAGCTCTCTGAAACCTAGTAAGTATTAGTTTGATAGGGCATTAACATTGCTGATGAATATTCACATTTCTGGGACTAGAAAAACAAATTAAAACCATA